>JAVLUX010000003.1:36580833-36973333 GCA_032164185.1 Moxostoma hubbsi | reverse complement strand
CATGTAAACTCATGAAACAATTTGTAAAGGTGATGATGTATAATGTTTTTAAAAATTATAACACATAGCACAGTGTTGCTCTTTTCCTCCTCAGTCCTGTTTGGCATGTCAGGGCTGCTTACTGTTTGAGATGATAGACTTGACTTCCTCTGTAACGCTTTAAACTAGAAAAGTCTCACTAGAACTGAAATTGGTCACATCAGTTTTGAGGTCTGTGCTCCGCAGTATCGTACCAGTACCAGTATGGTTGATGCATGCGCACGTCAGAGAGTAGATCATGATCACGAGCTGGTTCCGTAACACTCATGCAAAAGTGCAGATAAGAAGTCTTTAGCTGATTGCAAGATTATCATTAAATCTGCCTCGGCAGTCCTAAATAGGCTATCACTTGTGTGGCCACCAAAATATCTTCAATGGGAGAACCATGGAGAACGCTTCTCTCTGACATTTTCTCCGCTGCATGTGTGTGTGTGTGGGGCAAGTTGACGAGCCTGACAGACAGTCGAGGAGGAAAGGAGATGCGCACACGAAGGTGAGATTCTCCGTCCGGTGGCATTTTTTTCTCAATACCGTAGATAAGCAAATGTACATGGTATGATAACCATCTATTTTCATACCGTGAAACCGGTATACCGCTGCAACCCTATTAGAGAGCCAATCTTCTAGATACAGACATTTCATGGCAGTCATGCACATTAGCTGGATCAGACTGAAAACAGCAGGTTACAGTTTACACTGTGCATGAGTCGTGCGTTCCGTGCTACAGCTGGAGTAAAAGGAGAGACGCCTTGCATTGCTCCTACGAAGTGCACGCAGAACTCCACGGACATGTTTAAAATGCACTATAAACCACTATAAAATTTATCAACACAATCTTTTAAAATAAAGGCTTTAATGACTCAACATATACAGTATTAGTGTACTGAACTACTCACTCATTGACTTTAAAAATACATCTTGATTCAAGTTAACCATGCAGCAAAGGTATGCAATACTTCCCTCAAGTAAGCAAGATTTCATGATGGTTTAGTGTGTAATACAGTTAAATTACCCACTATTTATTCTTGTCACACAGTACAGATGCAATGAAAACTCAAAATGTGTCTCCGATTAAGTCACACATCTGCTCGGCTGACCCCTCGCATACACATAGGGGGCTTTCACACTGGCAGTTTAGTTAGAAAAATTTGTAATGTGAAAGCTGTCATGCGGACCGGGGTGCGCACCGTGGTACTGAACCCGAGACTACCTGTAGGAGTTGGTCTGTGTTCAGTTGCAATGGAACTTTATCACAATTCACGTGAATGTAAAAGCAACTCTGACTCGAGTGTGCACTAGTTCAAGAAGTAAAGTAACATGCGCATGCGTTTTAGCCGATGACGAAGTGAGAGAGAGAGATGAGAAGAAAAAAAAACGTACTCGCCAGTTCTCCGATACGCTGTAGCTTGGTCCCCGGCCACTCCTCCACCCTCCAACGGACTGCCCCGCCGCGTTCTCGGGGAACAGAAGGGCAGCGGCCCTGACCGCTCCAGGCGGTCGGTTAAGAGCCCCTTCTACCCTCACGGCCGGCCCTTATCCCTCTCGGAGGTTTGATTAGCCTAATAAGAGACCGGGTGTGTAGACTCATGACCGGGCCCTGCCCTCCGCCCTGCCACAGTTATAAATATAGGGTATAATAGATGACAGTGGCTATAACTTCAACAGGAGCATGAGTAAGCTTACAGTGTAAACAAAGTTGCAAATTCATTCCTTGCTGTCCTTAATTCAGCTGTCTCCTCAAAAAACACTGTTTGCAAGCAGCAGCAAGCCACCTTCCCCTGGACATCTGATGAGTTAGATGAAGCGCACATATACGCAGTTACATTTATGCATTTGGCAGACGCTTTTATCCAAAGCGACTTACAGTGCACAATCCCCTTACAGGGACAATCCCCTCCGGAGCAACCTGGAGTTAAGTGCCTTGCTCAAGGGCACAATGGTGGTGGCCTTGGGGTTCGAACCAGCGACCTTCTGATTAGCAGCCCTGTGCTCTAGCCACTATGCCACCACCACCTCTGCATTATGGCACCAAAAAACTAAAAGTATGACGAGTCGCGTTGTGTTCACCATGCGTGTTTGTGATGACGTAAGATGAACGCAAATGGACCGGGGTTCAATAGAATCAAGTGAGTGTGAAACCAGACCAATGCTGGGCACCGGGAGCAATCGCACTCGGAATCGGACCGCAGCAAACGTGCCCAATGTGAAAGCCCACATACACTGATTAGCCACAAAATTAAAACTACTGACAGGTGAACTAAATAACATTTATTATCTCATTAAAATGGCACCTGTCAAGGGGTATATTAGGCAGCAAGTGAACAGTCAGTTCGCAATCATTAGGCCATATCGGAAATTTATGACAAGTTGATCACTAATGAATAACTGTTGAAGATGATGATATAGTGTTGATGAATTATGACAGCGTTTACTTTTAATTGTTTACATTGTAATACCTTGTAGATTATTGTAGAAGTATACAATTTATTTCCCTCACCTGTTTGAATGAGCAGCTAGAAGCAGTGAATCGCATACATTTCAAAATAAGAGTCCCCAGTGTATTTCAGCCTTTAAAGTTAAAAATTCAGCACTATGACTCAAATTGTTTTTATTAATATTTTATATTTATAATTTTTTTTTTCACAGTTATTGGTTGCACCATAAACTGCATACGAAATGTAATTCAATTTGGAATCTTGTAGCCTTTGTCTACCCCTCCCCACCACAGGAAGTAAAGACTAAGAACATTTAATATAGGCTATCAATTTTAAAAAACTATTGGCAGATGAATTGCCTTTCTTTCAACACATTATTATATCAGGTTAATCCAATATTGGTCGATCTTTTATTTGTATTTATTTATGTAATGGTACATAAACCAATTTTAATGTGATATATGTGGAAAACGTGTTTTGAGTATTTTAAACTTGCATAGAGCCTAACCTGTTTTACTGATAAGCAATGTTAAGACCATGTTGAATGTGTTCCCCTGCCTGTTTAAGTAAGATTATTTGATACTGCCAAATGCATAAATGTAAATGTGATACATGATTTATTTTGAGATTGTTTGGGTTTGTTTTTGTATGGGGATACGGTATTAATTTTACTTGTTCAGATCTTAAAAAAGGTATTAAAAAGTCTTAAATTTGATTTTAGAAACTGTGCTGCAACCCTGATATACATGCAGTGTATTCAGAAACTATGCAGACCCCTTCATTATTTTTTCACTTTTTGTGAGCCTTATGCTAAAACGCTTTCAATTATATTTCACATCATTCTACACTCAATACACCACAATGAAAAGCAAAAACCTAATTTTTGATAACTTTGCAAATTAATATATATATATTAATATATATATATATATATATATATATATATATATATACAAAAATATCACATTAAGTGTTCAGACCCTTTGCGTTGACACTTAAAATTTAGCTCAGGTGCATCCCATTTCTCTGGATATTTTTTTAGATGTTTCTACACTTTGATTGGAGTCCACCTGTGGCAAATTCAATTGATTGGACAAGATTTGGACAAGATCTGTCTAAAAAGGGTCTTACAGCTGAAAATGAATATCAGAGCAAAAACAAAGCCTTGAGGTAAAATGAACTGTCTGCAGCTCAGAGACAGGATTGTGTCAAGGCACAGATACGGGGACAAAACGATTTCAGCTGCATTGAAGGTCCCCAAGAGCACAGTGGCCTCCATAATTCTTAAATGGAAGAAGTTTGGAGCAACCAGGACTTTTCCTATAGCTGTCCACCCAGCCAAACTGAGCAATCTGGGAAGAAGGGCCTTGGTAAGAGAGGTGACTAAGAACCTGATGGTCACTCTGGTTGAGGTCCAGAGATCATGTGTGGAGATGGGAGAAACTTGCAGAAGGACAACCATCACTGCAACACTCCACCGATCTGGGTTTATGACAGAGTGGCCAGACGGAAGCCTCTCCTCAGTGCATAAAAAAGCACCCAAAGGACTCTCAGACTGTGAGTAACAAGATTCTCTGGTCTGATGAAACAAAGATTGAACTGTTTGTCCTCAATTCCAAGCGTCATATCTGGAGGAAACCAGGCACTGTTCATTACCTGCGCAATACCATCCCAGTGGTTAAGCATGGCGGTAGCATCTTGCTGTGGGGGTGTTTTTCAGTGTCAGGGACTGGTTAGGATTGAAGGAAAGCTGAACGCAGCAAAATACAGAGATATCCTTAATTGAAAACCTGGTCCGGAGTGCTCAGGTTCACATTCCAACAGGACAATGACCCTAAGCACAAAGCCAAGACAACGCAAGGGTGGATTAGGTACAACTCTGTGAATGTCCTTGAGTGGCGCAGCCAGATCCCAGACTTGAAAACAATCCAACATCTCTGGAGAGACCTGAAAATGACTGTCCACTGACGGTCACCATCCAACCTGACAGAGCTTGAGAGGATCTGCAGAGAGAATGGCAGAAAATCCCCAAATCCAAGTGTGCAAAGCTTGTTGCATCATACCCAAAATGACTTAAGGCTGTATTCACTGCCTATGGTGCTTCAACTAAGTACTGAGTTAAGGGTCTGAATGCTTATGTCAGTGGGATATTTCAGTTTTTGAATTTAATACATTTACAAAGTTATAAAAAAAATTGTTTTTTGGAGTGTTGATTGATGTGGAAAAAAAAGATAATTTAAAGCATGTTAGCATAAGGCTGCAACATAACAAAATGTGAAAAAATTAAGGGGTCTGAATACTTTCAGAATGCGCTGTATCAGTGATATTACAAAGTGATAGGGGGTATTTTTAATAATAATCATGAGTAATACACACATGTTGGAAGTTGGTTAGTCAAAGTAAGCAAGTGGTAGACTGAGATCTAATGTCGTCATTTCTTTGCTGTCCTAACTTATTGTGCTTAATAAAGTAAATAAGTAATGAACTTAATGAAGGTCAATTGAAAGTACCACATGTGAAAGTGCTTTGAAAGAGAAATAAACATAATGGGTCAAAATGAGCTCATCTGAGGCTGAAGAGCCAATAGCAGTGGTTCCCAAACTGGTTGCCATGGCAAATCATTGCTCATTGTAATATTTGAATAGCCAACTGGAATGTTGTAATGTTAGTGGGTAACTCAGCTGTGGCCCATGTAGGCCATACAAATATGCAATTGAAAACACTACTTTATTTAAAAAGTGTAATATTTATGTAAATATTAACAAACTTGGCAACATTGCTTCAAGTTCAAGAGCTAGTAAAAAAAATAAGACTACTAAATTAAATAGAGTTTTGTTTCCATACATTTTCACTAAAATAAAAAAGACAGCTTACAAATGCTCATTTGTAATAATTATTAATAGCTTAATACTTCTTTTACACAGAAATGGACAATTAATCAAATTTAAATTGTGATATGTCCTAGTGTGTGTATTAGACAATGGATGTGATTTGATTAAATACTGTATATTAAATATATTGATATAATTATATTGCAGCAATAATATTATTATTAAATATATTATATAATTAATATATTTATATGTATATGATTAATATTTTTCAGTTTCATAAAATGAAGTCAGCTGAGTACCTAATGACCAGGTTATCCCATCAATGGATTTTTTCTTACCTGGCTCAGATTGTGAAAGAGTGGTTCAGGGAGCATGAGGAATAATTTTCACACATGAATTGGCCA
This sequence comes from Moxostoma hubbsi, assembly GCA_032164185.1. Classification (NCBI taxonomy): domain Eukaryota; kingdom Metazoa; phylum Chordata; class Actinopteri; order Cypriniformes; family Catostomidae; genus Moxostoma; species Moxostoma hubbsi. The sequence goes on along the minus strand of JAVLUX010000003.1, from coordinate 36,967,621 downwards.
TCACAGAGTCCTGACCTTAACCCAATTTAAAGTCTTTGGGATGTGCTGGATTAGACTTTATGAGTGGTTTGATTCTCCCGTCATTAATACAAGATATTGGCCAAAAATATGTGCAACTCTAGACAGAAATAAATGTTGTGACATTGCATAAGGTTGTTGAAACAATATCAAGACGAATGTGTGCCATAATCGAAGCTAAAGGAGGTCCAACAAAATATTAAAGTATGCAACTTTTTTTTGGCCAGGCAGTGTACATTGTTTGAATCTACAGTGCACTGTAAATTGATTGAAGTTTGGATTCATTTGATTAAACACAATTTTGATGATGAAATTAAATGAAACTTTAAAACATGGAATTCAGAATTACATTTTTTTTTTTGAAAATGTGGAATTTGGTATCGAGAATTGTGAAATATGATCGGTATCGGTACCTACTACTGAAATTGTGTTATTGTGACAACACCATGCAAGTGTACTCCTAGACATTGACAAAATGAACTTTTAGCAGATATATGCATTTAAAATGTATAGTCATTCTCTTCTGGGAAAACCGACCAAAATATTGATGACTCAGCATGCACTATTTCGATTCTTATCCAATCAAATGCTCTCTAGAATGAGAACATCTAATACCTTAATAGTACCTACAACCAGATAGCATGTAGCAAATCATAATAATAATTCATAATGTATAATAAGGGTACAAGCCCTTTGACATCATTTTTCAATTGGAAATACATCAACACAATAAATAAATCTAGGCTTGTCAAGCAAATTCATGGGGTCTTTCATGGGGTCTTTCAGGGACATTACTTAGATCAGACATGAGTCAGGAACTGATACAGGCAGGTATTTGCTTAATTTGAATCAGCAAAGATGATCTTGGCACACACTCCTCACTATGATCCTCTAACCAGTTTCCTAAAAGAAATCCATTGATGCAAGTTAGCACATTAGGCACTATCCGTCCTAGTTGTAGCTTATCCACGGCTCTGCTGACTTATTCAATTCTTTAATAAAGGACACCGACTGGCCAATTCATCACAGTGTCTCAGGAGGTTGTGCCTCATCATCAGAAATGGAGCACACAGTGCACCTCATTTACTTAGCTGTTTATTGTAGGTTACACACACCTGGCTCATCTAATAATACACGTCTCTGATATTTTTCAGCCCTCATTAAAATGAAGTCACCCTTTTCAGATTTGCATTGCTAGTGAAAACACTGAACCTGCACTGGTTAGAGTAGCAGTTTGCAGAAGTGGTACGTTTTGGTTACATTTGTTTTGACTATGCGTGTGTTTTTGAAAGAGAGTAAAGTAGTGTGTAGAGAGTCTTCAGAGGGGGTGGAGGATGTGTAGGCTGTGCGTCTGTGTTTGTCTGATGTTTGAGTGGGGCCCACACACATCTCTTGCTTGCATACTGCCTCTTTCGTTAACTTCTGTGGCTTTTATGTGGCTTGCTTTCTTCTGAGGTATCCTGTTTACTTGTGCTAACTGTTGGATGCCTAAATTGTAGCTCACACCTTTTCAGCTTTACACTATGCTCTGAAAATTATACCACACCATTTGACAACTTTTCCACTATGTAACAAACATGTAATCGGAGGTTTTTGTTTACTGAACTGATGTTAAAAATACTCTTACTTACCTTGAAATCGTACAAGTTATATATTAGTGTTGTTTGAAAGAAGAGGTTTGTGTTCTCCCAAATGGCCTTTCAAAAGTTTGCATTTTATTATGCTAATGGTTTATAAGCTTTACCATGAAGAGTATAAAAGGAAACTCTGTCAAGTAGTCTGCACAGAAGGAAAATCAGCCAAGCATTATCATAAGCCAGATATGAAATCTGCTTTAAGATCTTCTTATTGGTGTTTCCAACATTCCATTCCAATCAAAAGTGTCAGCAGGAATTGTTTTAGAGTGAGAATTTGTATCCTCAGCAAACATAATGTTTTAACTTCTAAGGCTCAAGATTTAAATATCTGTTCCAAAAGGGTAGTTGACACATAATATATGCACAATTTTTTTTTTCTTTTTTTTTTTCTTATTTGGATCAATATTTTGTTTCACATAACATTTTGCCAGTTTATATATATTTTTTAATTAAATTTATTCCAGAAGAAGCAATAGTCCTCTAATCATGTTTAAAGATTGATGATATTCAGTTTTTCATCATTTTAATAAACATTTAGCTTATTTGCAGTTATATATATATATATATGTACTAGGCTTGGGCGGTAATACGTGATATGGTATACCGCGGGATCTAAAAATAGCAACGGTATCAGTTTCAATACCGTCATACCGTCATAAAAAAATGCAATGCACTTATATAGGAGACAAGGATTAAATATAATTTAATGCATAAAAATGTGTATGCGTGGTTGTCATCACGTGACAGCGTGGAGGAGAAAGAGAGAGAGGGGGAAAGATGGAGAGTCGCGCACCGAGTGACCTGGTCTGGAAAAAGAACACAACTTCTGCAGTTTGGCAGTATTTCGGGTTTCGACTGAACGAGAAGGGAGAGGTGGTAAATACGGACGAGGCAATTTGAAAAAAGATGACTCTGGGAAGTATGCTGCAAAAAAAAGCCGATGCAACGGCAAGTCCCGTCGGCATCGGCACCGTAGAGGACCGAGTCGGAGCTGAAATAACAGCCTACTGTTTGGAGCCAGTTACTCAAGGAGACGAGGACCCACTTCTCTGGTGGAAAAATGCTGCCGGGCGTTTTCCCCAGATGTCGCAAGTGGCACGAAAGTACCTGTGCGTCTGTGCCACAAGCACACCATCGGAGCGAGTTTTCAGCACCGCAGGTAAAGTTGTCGGTCCACAACGTGCCCTGTTAAAGCCGGACAAAGTAAACATGCTGGTTTTTCTAGTGAAAAATCTTGATGCCACTTGCCATTCGTTCCTATTCGTACAGTGTTTATTTTTATTTATTTAATTGATTCAGGTATTTTTATTTGGTTTTCGTTAAAAACAATATTGGAAAGAAGTTTTTATTTAGGCCTATTGCTTTGCAATAATTTTTATAATATGGATGTTTATGTTAATTCAACTCTGGTTGACTGTTGTGGGTCTATTTGCACTTTTTTTATAAACTGCTCTTTGTTATTAAAAGTTGTTCGGGCGGTGTGATTTAATTTAATTGATTTGTGTGCGCGTCTGCGCGAAAAATGTTATGGATGTTTGTTAATTTAATTCTGTTTGACTGTTGTATTTGCACTTTTTTATAAGCTGCTATTTGTTGCTACTAAAAGTTGTTAATATTGTTGTGCATGTTATTTTGTTATTGTTTCAGTATTAGTGTTTGGTATTCAGTTTCAGAGCGGTTTAGGCACAAGCCAACAGTTTGGTGACGCTGTCTGAGCCTTATTCACGGTAATACCGTATACCGAGGTAAAATAGGGAGGAGGTTTGACGGTATCAAAATTTGGATACCGCCCAAGCCTATTATGTACATACAGGTGCTGGAGTATTGTGAAGAGGAAGATGCGATATGCCGGACCCAACAATGCAGAAGAGATGAAGACCACTATCAGAGCAACCTGGGCTCTCATAACACCTGAGCAGTGCCACAGACGGATCGACTCCATGCCACACCGCATTGCTGCAGTAATTCAGGCAAAAGGAGCCCCAACTAAGTATTGAGTGCTGTACATGCTCATACTTTTCATGTTCATACTTTTCAGTTGGCCAACATTTCTAAAAATCCTTTTTTGTATTGGTCTTAAGTAATATTCTAATTTTCAGAGATACTGAATTTGGGATTTTCATTAGTTGTCAGTTTTAATCATCACAATTAAATGAAATAAACATTTGAAATATATCAGTCTGTGTGTAATGAATGAATATAATATCCAAGTTTCACTTTTTGAATGGAATTACTGAAATAAATCAACTTTTTGATGATATTCTAATTATATGACCAGCACCTGTATATATATTCTGTCTAACTTCTCAATTATTACGAGATCATAATAACTGCTTATTAGGGGATTTTCACTATATGATAACATTCACAAAAAAATTACAGTATTTAGGTGCATTGCTAATATTATTAGCAGTTTAAATTTAGGCATAGCTAAATGTAGATTAAAAAAATAATTTACTAGTGTCAAATAGAGCTGGGCTGTCAGCATCAAAGTGTAGGGAATGAGAGGCTCAGGACCCAAACGCAGACAAATATTTTATACAACAAAAAGGGTAAAAAACAAACCAAAACTTCCACGAGGGGGGAAAAACAAACAAGCACAAACTCCCCCTAAGGGGAAAAAGGTATCCAGGCTGGGGATCACAAATATTTGGAGACTTTCGAATCCATGTCGTAGGGACACATTTTTTTTTTCATCAGTACATACTCTACATACATATTCTAGAATTATTATTTTATTTCAAAATCCCTAATTTCATCTGTTGTTGATTGCTCAATTGAAAACATTTTAGTCTCAGATCACGCCCTAGTGAGTTTAGAGGTGTTGCCACATACGGAGAAAAATAAATCATATAGTTGGTGCTTCTATAGTTGTACCCTTTTGCAAAATCCTGAATTTCAACAAATGTTAAAGGCTGAAATCACTGTTTATATGAAGACCAACTGGTCCTCAGTATCCTCTGTGGCTGTGGCTTGGGAGGCACTTAAGGCGGTTCTTGTGGGTCGGGATCATACAGTATGCCTCATTCAGCAAAACATCCAAAGCACGAGATATCGTGGAGTTGGAAGGGAATATTAAAAGTGCAGAGGCAGAGCTGAAGCACAGAATTTCATATGATGGCCAGAGAAATTGCCTGATTGAAATACAGATATAATACTATTTTGTTGCAGAAAGTGGAGTTTTTGCTATTCATTGCAAGACAGTCATACTTTGAGTCGGGGGGACAAATCAGGAAAGCTTTAGGCAAGACATATAAAGCAGAGAGAGTCTTTTTCTACCATTCCCTGTGAAATCTGCTGGTGGTGAAATTTTTACCTCAGCCATTTATATTAATAATAGATAGAAAGAATTCTATCATGATCTCTATAGTTCCACGTCTTCGTCTACTGATGACTTTGTGAAACCATTAGAACTCCCTAAACTGCCGATTGAGCAAAATAATTCTCTTGATTCTGAGATAACGAGGAGCATGGAGAGGTAAATAAGACCTTGCCTACAGGCAAGTCACCAAGGCCAGAATTGGCTCCAAATTTGCTAGAAGTTTATACGGAATCATTAAAGAATGGAAAGGTTCCGCCAACCATGACGCAAGCAAGTCTGTCTGATCAGTCTGATTCATAAAATGGAGTTACCTTCCAATTTCCCTCATCCAGCTAAATGTGAAAATATTGTCAAATATTTTGACTAACCGATTAAGTTATGACATCTCTTATACATATAGATCAGGTGGGGTTTATTCGGGGCCATAGCGCCTCTGATGACATTAGGGATTTAATTAATGTCATGTGGTCAGTGGTGAATGATCATACTCCAGTCGCTGCCATCTCACTTGACACTGAAAAGGCGTTTGATATGGTAGAATGGTATCATCTTTTTAAGATTTTGAAAAATGTACAGGGTTTGGGAATGCGTTCATACGTTTGGGAATTAACCCACCTGGTAGGGTTGCCCTCTTTTCCCATTGTTGTTCTGTCTTGCCCTAGAAAAATTAGCAGCCGCAATCAGAAAGGAGGAGGATTTTTCAGGGCTGATGGCGAGAGGTGTGGCGCATAAGCTTTTGCTTTACACAGATGATATTTTATTATTCATCATTGACCATACTAGATCTATGCCTTGCCTCCACAGAATTATTAATTCATTTTCTATGTTCTCAGGATACAGTTAATTGGTCTAAACCCGAAGCTTTGGCTCTTACAGCGTACTGCCTGATAACGGCTTTTCAGCCAGGCACCTTTCAGTGGCCCAAACAGGGCATTAAGTATTTGGGTATAGACCCTTTAATTAAAAGTTTTGAGTGATGTCGGTAGATGGGCTTCATTATTACATTTATAGATGATTTGGAAGGTTAATGTTATTAAAATTAATTGTATTCCAAAATTCAACTACCTGCTACTTTCTCTCCCTATAGATATCCCCCTCTCTTATTTCAAGCAATTTAATAGCATAGTGAAGTCCTTCGTTTGGAATGGTAAATGTCCCAGATTACATTTCAGGATGCTGCGTAGGCCGTTTGACAAAGGTGGGCTAGGCCTACCCAAGATTTTGTTTTATTATTATGCTTTCGGTCTTAGTCAGTTGGCGCATTGGTCGCTTCCACCTGAGACAGCCCCTCCCTGGTTTTGTATTGAACAGAAAGTACTTGCCACTATTTCCCCATTACAAAGCCTTTCTATCAAACTAACCGGAGAAGTTAAGTTATACCCCATTATCACGCATTTGCACTTGGAATGGACAAAAGTGTCCAGAGTGTTTAATTCAGACATTTTTTAAATGTTGCCTCAAGCACATGGCTGAACCCAAAATTATGCATTAATTAGTCCCTTTTCTGCTTGTAATAGTGGATTGTGAGGGGGGTTACCACACTCCTGCTGCTATGTGACCTATATGAGAGCAGAGTGTTGAGATTCTTTGAAAATTCTCAAAGAATTCTCATGAATTTGCCCGTAAACGAACTCTCTCTGTTGCACCACCATCCGCAGTTGGCCTTTATCCCTCTCGGAGGCTTAATTAGCCTTATTAGGGTGTGCAGAATCACCGGTCCCGCCCTCCTCCCTGTCAGAAGCATACACCCCCCTAAAGTGGCAGACACTCTGAGAGGGGTGATTACTGCTTTTGGGAAAGCTCATGAGGCAGAGTCTGGGGACGGAGCTTTAACTTCTATCAAGAGACAATGTGAGAAAGATTTAAACTTGGTATTGGAGGATGTGCTAGGATTCTAAAAAATATAAAGTCTGCTTATAGAGACGCAAGGGTGTGCCTTATGCTATTCAAGATTTTGCATGGATTCTATTAGACCCCCTCTAGATTGTATAGGCTTGGTCTTAAAGAAACATCCACCTACTGGTTATGCCAATCAGAGGATGTAGACACAACCCATATCTTTTGGTGGTATGTTAAGATCCAAGAATTTTGGTTGAAGGTTTTGTGTGTGACGTATTGGGCACTCAGGTTTCATTTTGCCACAGACTCTGTATTCTGGGCGATGGGGCAGTCATCGATATAGAGAATAGACACATAAAGAGTTGGGACCTAACCAGTGTCATGCACCAGATTTGACAGTTCTTGCTGTGAGATGTTATACCAATTTTCACCAAGGCACTTGCAAGTTCCCGGACAGTTCTTGGGGGAATGGCCCTAGCCCTCACCCTCGATCCAACAGGTCCCAGACGTGGTCAATGGGATTGAGATCTGGGCTCTGCGCTGGCCATGGCAGAATACTGACATTCCTGTCTGGCAGGAAATCATGCACAGAACAAACAGTATGGCTGGTGGCATTGTCATGCTAAAGGGTCATGTCAGGATGAGCCTGCAGGAAGGGTACCACATGAGAGAGGAGGATGTCTTACTTGTAACCCACTGTGTTGAGATTGCCTGCAATGGCAACAAGCTCAGTCCAATGATGCTGTGACACACCGCCCCAGACCATGACGGACCCTCCACCTCCAAATCGTTCACGCTCCAGAGTACAGGCCTTGGTGTAATGCTCATTCCTTTGACAATAAACCATCACCCCTGGTGAGAGCACTTTCTGCCAGTCTTGTCTGGATAATATATATAAACAATATAATTGTTTTTATATATATACACTACCGTTCAAAAGTTTGGGGTCACTTGCCTGAAATGTTTCTCATTATCTTAAAAACCTTTTGATCTGAAGGCGTACGCTTAAATGTTTGAAATTCTTTTTGTAGACAAAAACATAATTGTGCCAACATATTAATTTAATTACAAAAAATAAAATGTTATTTAAAAAAAAAAATGTTTTTGGAAAAATGGATGACTTGGACCGAATAATTAAAAGCAGCCACTATGTGCCCAACATATAGATGGGAACTCCTTCAATACTGTTTAAAAAGCATCCCAGGGTGATACCTCAAGAAGCTGGTTGAGTAAATGCCAAGAGTACATTTCTGTAAAATCTAGGCAAAGTGTGGCCACTTTGAAGACGCTAAAATATAATATATTGTTTAGTTATTTTATTTTATTTTTTTCACAGCATAATTCCCAAATTTCCATTTCCATTATTCTATAGTTTTGATGACATTACTATTATTGTAAAATGTGAAAAAAAAAAAAAAAAAAAAGAATGAGTAAGTGACCCTAAACTTTTGAACGGTAGTGTATATATATATATTTTTTTTATTGGTCTAATTATGCATGACCACTGGGATGTTGTTGGGGGCCGGGTTGGGGAGGGGTAATACTGGCAATTAATTGTTGATCCTGTGTAAGTATGTTTTGTTTTTCTTTGTTTAATATGTGAATTAATAAAAAAAATTGTTAATCAGAAAAAGAAAAGTGTGCGTGTGTGGGTGCGTGTGTGAGTTAAAGACGACCAGGCTACGTACCCAAGGTTCCTACCATACCCTTTAGAGACCAGGTAGTGAACCTGCAAGCGCTGCCCCGGGAGGAGGCAGACCCAGCCCCTTCGTTGTCCGGTACATGCTTTGCGTACCTGCTTGGACCGTACGCAGGGCTTTAGATGTTCTGATTAGCTCTTTGTCTGCTTTGATGGACAGCAGAATGGGAATGCTGTCTCCAAACAGAGGCTTTCCCACTGGGTGGTGGATGCCATTTCATTGGCCTATCACACCCAGGCCGTGCCCCCCCCGCGGGTCCGAGCACACTCAACAAGGAGTGTTGTGTCCTTGTGGGCACTGGCCAGAGGCACCTCCCTGGCAGACATATGTAGAGCAGCAGGTTGGGCAACACCTAATACCTTTGCGAGATTCTACAATCTCAGGGTTGAGTCAGTATCGTCCCGTGTTTTCTCAGGTCTGAGCCGGTAGAACTCGGTACACGCTGACGGACTGACTGTGTGGATCGCTTGCACCTAGTGCCCTTTCTCTCGGCCGAGGTAAAACTGTGCGCTTTCTCTCCCAGGAGATCCCATTCATTCGGATCCCTGGATGACTCCTCCCTAGCCCTGTGGGTCCGCGATTCAGCAGAGGAATTCGCCCACCCAAACCACTGCGGGTACTCAAATCTACCCTTTACTGGAATAGGTGCTCCACAGGTCAGGACTCCTGCATGGACTTACTCCTGTGTGTATTTTCAGTGGTACTGTCCCCTTACGAGTGGACCCGTGTCTCACTTAGGCAGTCCCAGCTGCCCTCCGATCGCTGTGTTGTAGCAACTCCCCCCTCCTTGAGGCTGGATCTACCACCATGCCATTGCTTCCACATGTGACCTGAGTGGCCCATGTGATGCATTCGCAACTCTTACCTCCCCCTTCCTGGGCAGGTGTGGTCTCCGCAGGGTCTTTTTCCCCTGAAAGAATAGGAAACTGGGTAAGACCCCTTCCCTCGATGCATGTTAGGCCCCAGCCGTTTCTTGCTCTATGCGGCGAAACATAGAGGGAAAAGAGGCCCAGCTAGGCTCTGCCCATTCTCGGGTTGGCAAGCGTCGCCTTGTTCCCCTGTTTAGGGTAACCAGAAGGATTCAGACGACTTTTATGGGGCATTGGGGAAGGGTACGTGCAGTCTGACACAGCTGGTCACCTATGCACGTAAAATACCTGCCCGCTCCTGTGTCAGCATTACACTTACACGGCTCAGCACATGGCGTGATTTAAATTGGACCTCTAGTGTCGCTTCTTTGACACAACGTCAAAGTGAGCGACAGACGGGGAACGTCTAGGTTACATATGTCACCTCCGTTACCTGATGGAGGGAACGAGACGTTGTGTCCTCCTGACCACGTCGCTGAGCCGAGCCACTATGGTGGCCGGACCATTTCCTGCTCCTCAGAAAAATCCTGAATGAACTCGACGTATTTCCCCACTTTTATACCCGTATGTCCGGGGGCGGGGTATGCAAATACTGTCTGCCAACTTCTCATTGGCCTTTTTTCATAAATCAGAGGCATATTCCACACTCGAGAGACCCCTAGTGTCGCTTCTTCGACACAACGTCTCTTTCCCTCCATCAGGGAATGGAGGTTACATACGTAACCTAGACGTTTGTTATTTAGGTATGTAAGGATTGTTTCAGGTTCTTAAGGAATTATTCGAGACTAGTATGCAGTCAGTAATAAAAAACTGCAATGAATAGAAATAAATTACATTTAACATAATATAACCAAAAATACAAATTAAGAAAACAGTGCTTTTTTAACAACTTTAAAAGTATTCAAGTAAACATGTGGAATGAAAAAAACACAAAACTACAACTATTTACTGTGTGATAATAATACATTCATATTTTTTAAAGCTACTAAAGTTATCTAGTCAAGAGCAGTGAGTTCTCATTTTCTTTATGGTTTAATATTAGTGACACTAGACAGTGTCTATTACACATACACTGACACTAGGTGTATTAGGTTACTTTTTGTTTTGTTATTGACATTTTAAATCAGGCTTAATGTCGAGCCCTGGCCACTTTTGTAGGCGAAATAAAAGTTAAAATTCTGACATTAATGTGTGCAGCGCTCACAATACGTGTGTTGCCTGTAAAATGGAGTGATGGTTGAATGTAAAATTTGGAAGCCTTAAATTCGATTTTTTTTTTTATTACATCAAGTTTTCAAAATTTCAACCGTCTCTTTCAATACTGAGGCGTATCATGAAACCATTTAATCCCTACTGGATTCTATAATGATTAGACAATAACAATTGTACTAAAATTTTTAAATGTTCACGGCTTGTAAATTTTATCTCTCTTCTTGCGGAGTGGATGAAAAGTTATTTGGTCTCTAAAGCTGAATGGGTAACAATACAAGTCTTCATTGCAGTAGTAAGCGTGGAACAGTCACACACAGGATAGACGTCATGAAAATGCTGACCAGATATCACACTCCCAGACAATTGTGCTCTCTCTTTCATTCTTTTATTGTGTTGTGGAGCAAATGTTGAGCAATGCAAAGCCTTTTGGCAGTGCCTGCCCTGATGATTTTCCACACAGACACGTGCCACAGGGTCAGTGGATTTATAGTGGGCTTTGATTAAGTTACAGTTCTGTGAGTCACTGAGCTCATGGCGCCTTCCCCCGGAAGCCTGGCCAGTGAATTCCTTGCATTCCTCATGTGCCCTCAGTATGCATGGATACCCACCCCGCCCTCTGCCCCAGTCCTAGCTCAACATCGGCCACACTCTCCCCCAGCCTAATAGTACTATCTACCCTCTCTCTCAGCCCCAGCCCAATAGTGTTATCAACCCTCTCTCTCAGCTGTAGCCTAGTACCATCCACCTTCTCCACCATCTCTAGCCCAGAACCATCTAACCTCTTCCCAGCACTAGCCCAACAGCATTCACCCTCCAGCATGAGCCAACCTCTCCCTCAGCCCAAGCCCAGCACCAACAACCATGCAAGGTGCCAATTAATAATTAATTGATTTTCTCATCTAAAATATTGATAAATTTAGCTAACCAATTATTATTGACTCCATTATTTAAGGTAATGACACTATCTGCTTAATAGTAACTGCAAATTATATATATATATATATATATATACACACACACACACACACACACACACTAAACTGAATATTAGCGGAACATTTACTGATAATAACATTTCTTCCCTTTGAATGTTTTTAAATTGATGTAACCAATTAGCGCATACTCTATTTGCTAGAGGGCTGTTGGATTTATTTTTTTTGCTGTTGTAGTGGGCAGAGACTGAGGATTTCAAGAATCAATACTCAGTTAATTTCATGCAACAATCTTGTGTAGCTTCCAGGCTTGTGTAGAGAAATAAAACGAGTTCTGTATCATTCAGTTTCATTCACATTAAAAAAAATGGAATCAGCTTTAGTACAGAACAGCATAATCCTTCTCAATCTTCAGACGGAGGCTCAAGACTCACATCTTTCAACAATATTTGGATTAATAAAAAATTGCATTGGCTGGATAGTTTATTTGTTCTAGGTTTTATTGTATCCACATTCAGCAGCACAGTTGTTACAAAGGGAGACAGGTTCATTTTAGAAGCTGAGTTCATTAGTGGTGCAGCTGTTACAGGGCTGTTGGACAGAAAGAAGGGGGCTGAGAGATCTTCAACACAGGGGTCCCATGGATCCTTAAAAAGTCTTAAATAGTGTTATTTAAGATCATATGTTGATGATGATTATATAGTGTTGAGGAAAATGACAATGTTTACTTTAATTGTTTATATTGTAAAACGTTGTAGATTATTGTAGAAGTATACATTTTATTTCCCTTATCTGTTTGAATGAATAGCTGGAAACAGTGAAGCGCATACATTTCAAAATAAGAGTCCCTGGTGTATTTCAAAGTTAAAGTTCCTTTAAAGTTAAAAGTTCCACTCTATGAATGTCTTGAGTATTTTAAACTTGCATACAGCCTACCCTGTTTTACTGATAAGCAATTTTAAGCCCATGTTGAATGTGTACCCCTGCCTGTTTAAGTAAGTCTGTGATACATGATTTATTTTGAGATTGTGTGGGTTTGTTTTGGGATGGGGATATGGTATTAATTTTATTTGTTCAGGTCTTGAAAATGTCTTAAAAAGTCTTATATAAATTTTTTTTTAAGGCCATTCTCCATTGACCTCTCTCAAGAAGGCGTTTCCATCCACAGAACTGTCGTTCACTGGATGTTTTTTATTTTGACACCATTCTGAGTAAACTCTAGAGACTGTTGTGTGTAACAATCCCAGGAGATCAGCAGTTACAGAAATCCTCAAACCAGCATGTGTGCAGGGCGAGGTTTTGATTCTACACACCCGGTCCCTTATCAGGCTAAACAAGCCTCCGAGAGGGAAAAAGGCTGACTGCGGACAGTGGTGCGAGAGAGAGAGAGAATGTTTATGGGCAGCTGACCATCATGTGTGTTTTCATGTCTTTTAAGTTTTTCAATAAAATATTATTTATATTGTCAAGCCGGTTCTCACCTCCTCCTTTCCTTTAATCCCTTTACACAGCCAATCTGACACCAACAATCATGCCACGGTCCAAATCATTTAGATCATATATTTGCCCATTTTGATGGTTGATGTGAACATTAACTGAAGCTCCTGACCTGTATCTGAATGATTTTATGGAGTGCACTGCTGACACATGATTGGCTGATTGCACTGACAGAATTGCCTCTAAACTATCGAGTATCAAAAAATTTCTTGTCGTTCGGTGCCAAATTTCGATACCTAAGGGGTTAATCTCGTCAATGTCAGTGAAAAGCATGTAGCATGCTAGATGTGACCAAATCTAAAAGTGCCGGTGATTGGCTGTGTTTAGGCATCAAGGAAAAACACTAGTTTATGCCGGTTATGCCCAGAGTCACAGCTCACACGTGAGGCGGTAGTGTGTATGCGTCCCAACACCCATAGATGTAAAAGATGTGGAAAAGATCAAAAGTGTGGCTACATTTCAAGTCAAGTGGTTTTTACCAGGCTCGATGCCAACAGCGTGCGATGCAATATTTGCGACAAGATAATTGCTGCCAAGACCGGCAACATGACAAATCTGATGAAGCAATTGACAGTGCATGGAATAAACTTAAGCTCCGTCTTCGACTGCAAGAAGACCAAGCTGGTGTAGTCATCCTCTCAGCATCCTGCCACAGAGCTTCATTTAACTTGCCCACCACACGAGTCTTCCTCAAACTACTGATGAATGCAGTGTCACTATGACTAGGAATCCGACAGGTAGGTTAACATTTAGCAAACAAACAAAATCGGCTAACTTGTAGTTGTACATGCTTGTGTACATGTTAAATTAACGTTTCTGTGTGCGGTGACATAGTCCTATAAACTGGGACCTATGTAACGTTAGATATTGTTTGGATGTATGGCTATAGATAGCTAGCTAAATCGATGCTAAAAATGCTTTAAGGTTGACAGTAACTGATCAAGTTTAACTCACTTTAAACTAGTTATCTTGTTAAACCGTACTTATTCTTAGGGTTGGCTGTAATAACAGTTCAGCTTTCTTGTTTGTTTTTTTCCCCTCTTCACATTAATGTTATAGCCTCTGCCCCTGCTGACCCTGGCTTGAGGAGACCAGAAGGTATGGGAGATGAATCTGTAAAAAAAGTCAACAAACTGAAAAAAATAAAACCAAAGTTTTTTTTGAGGAAATGTTTGTAATCTTATTAAAATGGATTTCATAAAATTGGTATCGAAAAAAAGTATTGTTTAGGAACCGGTATTGAAGTCAAGATATCGGTAACAATATCAAACATTTCTGAACGATACCCAGCCCTACTCAAGATTAAGTACTAATAAAGTGCTCAGTGAGTGAATGTATAAACTATTTTTAACTTTTGAGGCTGATGGCATTTGGTTCTTTTTACATGGTGTCACAATGGTCAAGTCAGAATATTTAACTTTTAATTAAGAGTTTGACAAACATGTGAGAGGTTATTACTAATTATGGTAATTCTGAAATTATGTGAACACCCCAGTAGTTCTGGTTGTGGAAAATACTCTAATCTGCAGATACCAAAACATTAATTTGGGATTAGGAGCTAATTCCTCTGTCAGAATGAAGTGGTGTTTGTTGAAAAAGATGAGTGCTTTGATTTAGCGTGATCCATATCAGCTTCCCTGGGAGTAAAATTGTATCTGGATATTAATTGTACTGCTCTATCCTCACATTCTCCAACAGGAGGGCTTGTGAGGACACCTGGTGTGTAGTGCCATTATCTTTTATTTATTAGGAGCAGTCTGGTACTTTAATAGCATTTCTGTTCTCTCTGTGTTGGGAGACTGCTGGCCTAAAACGGTAATAGTGCTGTATTTTTGTCAGACTGCCAAGCAAAGATCTCACTCCTTTTGTTTTTTTCCTAGAAAAACAAACAAGCCTAAACTTCAAAAACATTACAATATTAAGTAGCTAGGAAGCATTGTGAGGTTTTTCAGAAAATTCCTCTGTGTTTAGAAAGCAGCAGTGCCAGTAGAATCCTGATCATGTGGGTGCTTAACATTGAGTTGAAGAGCACCAACCATAAAAGAAGGCTGTTTGATTAGACAGGGGTCAAGAGAGTGATGGCTCTCAGCTCTCTTGCCCTGCTGATGGTCGTTTTTGATATGGCTGACTTGTTCCACATTCCAAGCCTTGAATGACTGCTGTATGCTAACACATGACCTCATCCAACTGTGTCATTTATTTCCTGGAATTTGAAGTGATCCTGTAATTAATGGTGCTTGTTAAGGCAAGCATTACTATTGCTATTGCTTATATTTATGGTTAAGGACTTGAACAAACTAAGTATTATATTTCGGTGCGTAACTCATCCTGCACTTTTTGTGCTACAGACATGAATGATACCTCAAATCATGCAGCTTTTGAGGGGAGGTGTGCAATTAGGCTTTTCATTTTTCACTTAGTGGACAATAAATCCTTATTGAAATTTTTTCCCCAATCTGATGGTTGATGTGAACATTAACTGAAGCTCCTCACCTGTATCCGCATGATTTTATGCAGTGCACTGCTTTCATATGATTGGGTGATTAGATAATCTCATGAATAAGTAGGTGTCCAGGTGTTGCTAATAAAGTGCTCAGTGAGTGAATGTATAAACTATCTTTAACGTTTGATGCTTATGGCTTCGATTCTTTTTACATGGTGGCACAATGGTCATGTCAAGAGTTTTTTTGTAATTACGAGTTTGACGAAAATGTGAGCGGTTATTACTAATTATGGTTTGTGCTACAGACATGAATGATGCCTCAAATCGTGCAGCTTTTGAGGAGAAGTGTTTAAATAAGCTTGTGATTTTTCACTTGGTGGACAATAAATTCTTATTGACATTTTTTCCCCATTCTGATGGTTGATGTGAACATTAACTGAAGCTTCTGACCCATGTCTTCGTGATTTTATGCAGTGTACTTCTACCACAGAATTGGTTTATTAGATAACCTCACGAATAAGTAGGTGTCCAGGTGTTCCTAATAAATTGCTTCTGAATTACTGCATCTGAATTTCAGGTACTGTCAGAGAATGTACTGAATTTGATAAAGTATGCAATTCTCAGCCCATAAACACAGTACGTTCTTTAGGTATGCATCTGATTAATATGAAAATATTAATTCGGACATCATAATGGAAAGTGGCCAGTATCCTATGAGCTATATCTATGATGTTGTAACAGCAACCATGAAAATAATTTACTCTGGTTTTGTTAAACAACTACAATTTGTTTAAGTTGATTGACTTTCTTGGTATAGTTAGCACTTACAAGTTGAAAACAGACACCCGATTCACGATTGTCTGCGAGCAACCTCCCAGAACAACCTATGCTCAGAAAATGTACAAAGAGTATTTTCTGTATGTAAAAGAATTTCAGTATGGTTCACTTAGAGCTGAAGACCACTACATGAGTTCCTCTTTTAAGACTCTTAAAGAGTGGCTAGCTCATCTGATGCTTCACTTGTCCAGTATTTTATTTTATTTTTATTGGTTTGTGGTTGTCCCAGACAAGTGGGCAATTGGTAGTGTTGAGTAATTTAGAGTCCTGACATGGACATTAATAGGTGTATGAGCTCATGCATAGGATAGTTTTATGAGCAACAAGTTAGCCTACTTGTGATAAATGAGGTTGAATAGTTAATTTTAACCATGACTTATTGGTTTTCTTGGCTTGGAATGGGCATATGACCAGTTGGCCAAACATAACAAATAGAAAGGTACTCCACTTTAGCTGGTTTTGCCACAAAAAAGAGAATACTGTGGCCCCAGCATTCAGTATCTGATGCTTACCATAATAAAAATTTATTTTGCCCTCAACAAAATCAGTGAAGGCAAAGTAGCAGCTCAGCAACATTGCTGTCAAAGGTCTGGCCTAGGGCACTCTAGGGAACGGGAAGGCTGAGAATTTTGTATGACATCATAGGAAAGAAAAATCACAAATTAGAATTAATTTGAGTTAATAAAAGAGTGTTATATTTTCAGTTCTTTGTGTGCAGCGTACTTCACCAATTAACAATGACAATTGTATTTAAAGTGATAGTTCACCCCAAAATGAAAATTCTTTCATTATTTACTCACCCTCATGCCATCCCAGATGTGTACTTTCTGCTGAACACAAACAAAGATTTTTAGAAGAATATATTAGCTCTGTGGTTAATAAAATGTAAGTGATTGGTGACCAGAGTTCTAAAAGCAAAAAAAGGACAAAGACAGCATAAAAGTAATCCTTAAGACTCCAGTTGTTAAATCAATATCTTCTGAAGCGATCCAGTTGGTTTTGGGTGAGAACAGACCAAAATGTAACTCGTTTTTCACTTTAAATCTTGTCATTTCAATCTTTAGGCACATTCGTGATTTCAAGCTCGATTACATTTTCTAGAGCTTGACGCACGCACAGATTGCTAGATGGCACTATATAGGAAGTGTAATCAAGCTTGAAATAATCATAAACACCAAAGAGACCGCTGTCAAGACGTACAGTAAAAAAGGAGTTACATTTTGGTCTGTTCTCACCTAAAATGAACTGGATCGCTTCAGAAGATACTGATTTAACCACTTGAGTCTTATGGAGTTCTGATCACATTCACTTGCATTGCATGGACCTACAGAGCAGAGATATTCTTAGATAGGGTGAGTAAATGATGAGAATTTTCATTTTTGCGTAAACTAATCCTTTTACCAAATAACAAAACAATAGAGGTTGAGCAATAAACAAGTTTATCTGTACCCATGTAGAGGAGTGATGGCAGACTTGTTCTCTTTTTTCCTTCCTCTCCAGTTTGGTTTTGGTGTGATTTAGAGCAAAGCCAAATGTGCAGGTGAGAAGTAAGTATCTTTCATAATTGGAAACCAGTTCTTTAAATTGCGGTAAAATATAGGGCTATATTACATACAGTGGGCAGCTGTCCATTAAAGCCATTTGTGTGAAATGACCTATTAGAGTGTGGTCTCTGGTCGCGTGTCTTTATAGGGCTCCCTGGTGAGTTCAAATGGAGCGTTCCGACCTCAGTGATCTTTTGCAGAGCGATTGAAGTCCCATTGCCACTGAAACTATTTGGGGGGTTTTGTCAGCTCTCTCAGTCTCTTTCTGTTCTTTTAAACTCTTGCAGGGATCCGCCCGTTGTGTGGAACAAACCAGCAGTTTGTTTATGTAGCTTTGTGTGATTTTAATGTCTGTTTAAATGTATATGTTTTATTGCAGAACATCTGCAGACAGTGTTGGGTAATGTTACTTTTAAAAGTAACTTGTTACAATATTGTGTTACTCCTTATAAAGTAACTTAATTAAAAGGTACATTTTTATGGAAAGTAAAGTGTTACATGACTTTTGCGTTAGTTTTTTCTCACAGCCATCTTCTCTTCTGATATGCATTCCTTACAAATAAGCCATGCATTGCTTACAAGTGACATTACAGGTCATACTAGCTACTGTATACAACATTCATGTCAAAACAACATAGTAAACAAACAGATATTTAGAAAGTAGGACTTTACGTTATATTTATAATAACGAATCAATAACATGATATACATGATTTGTTTTTCCATCAACATGGCAGCCAGTATGAATAATAACCACTGTCTTACCTAAAGCAGCAAAGTCCAACACTTAAACCTGCATCATATATGTCATCATGTGCTGTGCCCTTCAACAATGTCAAAGCCAACTTCAGATGTTTTTCAAAAGTCAGGATAAAATTAATTGGGAATGCAGCCTAACATGTTCAAGGAATGTGGTCTGATAATAGAATAATAATTTTCACTAAAGTCATCTCAGTGCACTCTTGTTTTGAGTTGATCCACGGTGCTTACAGACGCTACTGGTTGATCACATACAACTTCAAAGGCGCATGTTGATACAACTTGAATGGAATCGTTTTTATGCAACCAAAATGTCATAAAAACAGTTTGTTTCATAAATCAAACTTGCTTGATTATTATAAAACAAAAATGTAAAATCATTTTAGAAACTAAGACATTTTCTCTGCATACTCAATAAATGTAGAACGATGCCACTGATCCAGAGTTAGCTTTTCTCATCCCATTCTACCAGTTATGGGGAGCTACATAAATCAGTGAATTGAGGATTTCACCCTGTGTATCATGTCATGGCCATTGGAAGACTAGTCTTATAATCCCTCTGTCTAAACGCTTACTATTTACTGTTTACTGATTTTTTTAATACAGTGTATAATAACACATGAATCATTCGTGTTTCACTCAACCGAATGCTGACCTCATATTACACTAAAACCCGGCTTGTATAGCTAAAGTGCATGTGCATTAGCGAGTTGATTAACAGGCGATGTCTGTGTCTAAAAGGGGATTGGCTCTTTTACCTGAAAGTCAGGACTTCCTTTATATATCCATTGACTGTTGGGTGCTAGAGCTTCATGGTTGGGTGTTCCAATTTCTCCCATTCATTTAAATAGAGGTGACAACTCTGCTAAATAGTCTCTGGCATCACAGTCTATAAAACTACAATGCCCATCATGCACTACATCTCCCCGAAGTTTGCACACTTTTACAACTGATTACTCACAATACAGGGAAAGTAGAGGTGTACAAAAGCAACGTTACTTTATTTAAATAGTAACTCCAATATTATGATCTAAAATAAAATAAATTATTTAGTTACTTTACTCATTACTCGAAAAAGTAATCTGATTATGTAACACACATTACTTTTAATGCGTTACCCCCAACCCGGTCTGCAGATACCTTCACCCAACTGCAGATGGAGGTTTTAATGCTTGACCTGCTGCTCTGAGGAGTTTCCAGGGCTCTCAGACCAAATATTTGGACCACTACTGTAAATGATCAATGATCCAGCTAGAATCCTCGATTACATGCAGAAATAAAGAGAATCATATGCTGCAATATTCTTCCTCCAGCTGTGGTTCATGTGATGAGAAAATCCATGGCAATGCATTTTGTTGTCTGAAGCACATCAACAGGAATTTTGCAGTGTCCCTCAGGTTTCGGATGAGGGCCAGCCCAATTGATTAGTTACAGAGGATGGGGGCAGTAAGATATTTCATCAGGTGTTGCTGTGCATCAGACATCTGTACGAGCACTTCACATATGCCTTATGATACACTACATCATTACTCAAAACATTTGCCAGAAACTTTGCAATCCCCTGTGCCCTATCAGTAATTACTCCCTACATGCTCACTGTTCTCGTTCGTATTGTTATTATGACCTTTCTGGCTGTTGCATGAGCTCATGGGTAAAGTAGGCGTTTCAATAGGAAATGGAGGCTCTTTTGTGTGATAAGGTTGGGCAAGTCGATCTGTGCTGAACAAGAGGGAAATGGAGGCCCATGTGGAGGCTGCAATCATGGGCTTTGTCCAAAACTCAAGGCAGCTGCCTTGCTTTGCTGCTCAGTCATGCAATAACTTAAGCCCACTTAAGTATACCTCTGTCAGACGGAAACACTTGGCATTTGCATAAAGGACACGTAACGCACAAATTTCGTCACAGTACTCAAGCACTGAACACGTGCAGCCTGATTTCTTCTAACCGCGCGTACTTTGAACATATGCTAAGTGTTACTTACTTAGTAGTGTTAGTTACACTAATTATTGGGTACACAATGTGCTGTCACAAAGAAGTGCTAGAAGATTAAATCACCTTTAAACAACAGGAGACAAATGTGAGAACAACAGTGGATGTGCACATCTAGAGTGCTTGCATGAGGAGGACATGTGATATAAATATATCTTTATGGGCCTAAACTCTAGAAAATGAATAGTGCAGTCGCTCATAGCAGTCATAGGGTGCACACGCCAGCCGCCTATGTACAGTGAGGAAAATAAGTATTTGAACACCCTGCTATTTTGCAAGTTCTCCCACTTAGAAATCATGAAGGGGTCTGAAATTGTCATCGTAGGTGCATGTCCACTGTGAGAGACATAATCTAAAAAAAAAAATCCAGAAATCACAATGTATGATTTTTTAACTATTTATTTGTATGATACAGCTGCAAATAAGTATTTGAACACCTGAGAAAATCAATGTTAATATTTGGTACAGTAGCCTTTGTTTGCAATTACAGAGGTCAAACGTTTCCTGTAGTTTTTCGCCAGGTTTGCACACACTGCAGGAGGGATTTTGGCCCACTCCTCCACACAGATCTTCTCTAGATCAGTCAGGTTTCTGGGCTGTCGCTGAGAAACACGGAGTTTGAGCTCCCTCCAAAGATTCTCTATTGGGTTTAGGTCTGGAGACTGGCTAGGCCACGCCAGAACCTTGATATGCTTCTTACAGAGCTACTCCTTGGTTATCCTGGCTGTGTGCTTCGGGTCATTGTCATGTTGGAAGACCCAGCCTCGACCCATCTTCAATGCTCTAACTGAGGGAAGGAGGTTGTTCCCCAAAATCTCGCAATACATGGCCCCGGTCATCCTCTCCTTAATACAGTGCAGTCGCCCTGTCCCATGTGCAGAAAAACACCCCCAAAGCATGATGCTACCACCCCCATGCTTCACAGTAGGGATGGTGTTCTTGGGATGGTACTCATCATTCTTCTTCCTCCAAACACGGTTAGTGGAATTATGACCAAAAAGTTATATTTTGGTCTCATCTGACCACATGACTTTCTCCCATGACTCCTCTGGATCATCCCAATGGTCATTGGCAAACTTTAGACGGGCCTTGACATGTGCTGGTTTAAGCAGGGCAACCTTCCGTGCCATGCATGATTTCAAACCATGACGTCTTAGTGTATTACCAACAGTAACCTTGGAAACGGTGGTCCCAGCTCTTTTCAGGTCATTGACCAGCTCCTCCCGTGTAGTTCTGGGCTGATTTCTCACCTTTCTTAGGATCATTGAGACCCCACGAGGTGAGATCTTGCATGGAGCCCCAGTCCGAGGGAGATTGACAGTCATGTTTAGCTTCTTCCATTTTCTAATGATTGCTCCAACAGTGGACCTTTTTTCACCAAGCTGGTTGGCAATTTCCCCGTAGCCCTTTCCAGCCTTGTGGAGGTGTACAATTTTGTCTCTAGTGTCTTTGGACAGCCCTTTGGTCTTGGCCATGTTAGTAGTTGGATTCTTACTGATTGTATGGGGTGGACAGGTGTCTTTATGCAGCTAACGACCTCAAACAGGTGCATCTAATTTAGGATAATAAATGGAGTGGAGGTGGACATTTTAAAGCCAGACTAACAGGTCTTTGAGGGTCAGAATTCTAGCTGATAGACAGGTGTTCAAATACTTATTTGCAGCTGTATCATACAAATAAATAGTTAAAAAATCATATATTGTGATTTCTGGATTTTTTTTTTTAAGATTATGTCTCTCACAGTGGACATGCACCTACGATGACAATTTCAGACCCCTCCATGATTTCCAAGTGGGAGAAATTGCAAAATAGCAGGGTGTTCAAATACTTATTTTCCTCACTGTATGTGTGCACAGTCAAATGATGAATACTTTGAAAGATTCGTGTTCGACTGAATGCAGATGCTAACTGTTTGTGTCAAAACTAAGTATACTGTACTTAGGACTTTAAAAGGCAGCATTTTAGTATGAAGTTTCCTCCTTCAAGGAATTGGTTTCAAACAGGCTGGCAATTCTGCTGAAAAACAAGAGTAGCTGGTCATCAACACATGTTTGAATGCTGGTCAACAACACAGGATGCTGGTGAGCTGTTATTACAAGGCATTTTGACTAGATTAGATTAACCAGCAAGTCTTCCTTGGTTAGCCAGCATTATCATAAAACCATACTGGTCGACCAGCTTCACCATCCAAATTTTGCTGGTGAACAACATGACTCTGCTGGTCCTCCAGCTAGACCAACACCAAACCCTAACATGAGAATTGCATGCTGGTAAAGCTGGTCTCTTCAGCAGTGAAGGCACCATCATTTTATGTGCAGTTATCTAGAACAAATTCAAATGAACGTTTTTAATATGAATGTAACCAAGAAAATATTTAGTGACTTCAATGCTTATTTCACTGTAGAAATCATTGAAGAAGTCAAAAGTTGAAAACATGATTTTGTCAACCACCCATTCAGACAGCATTTATATTTGTCCACCAACCTCCAAACCACATGCCCCTTCAGTAGTGGGAAATCATAGACAGTGACAAATACATCTTTGCCTTCAAAAACCGACCATATTATCTTAATAGACAAGATGTTACGCAAACATCGGATTCAGACGTGACTTGTTGCCTTCTTATCTCCTTATACTGTCTGCAAAGGCAGCATATTTCAGCTTTCAGACAAAGCCATGGTGTGCTGAATCGGTGTGTACACCAGTACCACACAGTCCATCTGCTTCATGTTAACCTTCCCATCACAGTTATTTGTGTGTGATTACTGACAGCTGCCAAAGGCCAAGCTAGCGAGCTAGCCCTTGTGGGGGTCAGAATTGTGAAGACCTCCGAATGTCGAAAGGTCACCGTGGCTAAAGTTGAATGATGAGATTGATGGTTACATATTGCCCAGCATAGGATGACAGATTTGCTTGACCAGTGTTCAAGAGAGCACTACAAACATGGACTGGTAGCCTAGTTTACGGCTGATCGCTTCAGGGGATCATTTAAATTTCGTAAATGTGTGATGACCAAGTCAAGGTTTTTTCCTGTAGAAAATGGTCTTAATCTTTAAACTGGAACTAAGATTTGCAGTCAGCTGCACAGTGATGAATTGATTCCAAGATATCTCACTGTCTCTCAGCACTGTGTCTTGGAGCCAATAAAAAAGAAAACCTATTAGCTTTGATATTTTCAATTTAACTTTAAAATTTACTTTACAAGTAGCTCTTTCTCATTCTCATTCTGTTTGTAAACTAGATGAAAATTCTGCATGGATGTGTTATTCAGCAGCCTCAAGTTGAACAGTATACACTGTTAAGCACTACAATCATGTTCTTGCCTTTTTGCTGTGCTCAGTGCTATCATGCTCTCTTTGACAAATGTCATATTTCATATTCTGTCTGAAAACAAACACCCCATGCACACCTGAATAGTTACAGGCCTGTTCGTAGGACACAAACAATACGAAAATAAGTCCCACACACTGGCGGGCTTACATAAATGTATTCTATTCATTAAACAACAATGATACGGTCAAACAACCTTCTTCAGACATACATATGCCTGCATGCTTGATGTATGCCTGAGATCGTTTCACCAAAATGTCTTTACTTAATAATGAAAAGGAATTTTGCAAGTTCTGCCAGCAGCAAAGAATTTCTTTTTCGCCTACGTATTTCATATTTTTTACTCCCTACATTTGTAGGGGCACAGGGCCATATATGTGGATAGATAAATGTAAAAGAAAATGTTTGCTGCTGTTTAAAGCCTGCATGGTGCCCTAGGGTTGGATGTGATTTGGATGTGTAACAACTGCCTGGCTTTAATTAAAGAAGCAACACTTGGATCGGGGCCTTTGTTGAATCTGACTCCCGGCCATACACCTGTCATCTAAATACAAACTCCCTTTTTTCACATTCTTGCATGCACACTCACACGCACACGCACACACACACACATTGAGAAACAGAGATAAGAGTCTGATGGATTAACTTCATTCTTGAACAATTTGTGACCCCTTTAGCTATGTCAGTGTTCACCCCAGCTTTAATGAAGCTTCAGGAGCATGTAAGTGTGCACTTGTCTTTTACATTATAAATTTGGAACTGTTGGCATTTTAGGGCGAATAATATTTTTTTTTTAATCACGTAATCTACATTTTCTCATTAAAGAAACTAATTTTATGTCAAGGTCTCTGGGTCTCCAAAGGTTAGCAGAGTTTCCAGCTTCAACAATATGATAGTAACAGTGAATTGCTTTTTTTATGTTGTAAAACTTTCTCCTGTCCCAGCTTAATGTGCACAGAAAACTATTAGTGAGAAAATTGTAAGCTTATTTCAATGGCTCTTTGGTTCTTTTAAAAAATTGCTCTATTAGGTTGAGTGGTTTGAATTCAAACTAATGACATCACATACTATCATACCACTCTAACTATTTTTGCAGTGTATGACAGAAATAGTATGAGTAATATGGCAGTATATGATTCCAAATTTAACTATTAAAATAAAACTGTGTGAATTGTGTGGGACTTCCTGTTTGTTCAACCAATGGCAGATATTTGGGTTTAGAAAACAATATTTAAAAAATTTAAAAGCAGCTTTAAAGACCTTGTGAAATAAAAATTGAAGTGTTGCAGCTTTAAGTCCACATCTATTAGCTTTAAGGTCATCTATATGCTTGTGTTCCCCTCAACAATAAAGGGATAGTTCAACTAAAAGTGAAAATTCTCATAATTTATTCATTCTCGTGACTCCCAGATGTGTTTGACTTTCTTTCTTCTGCAGAACACAAAGATGTTTAGAAGAATATGTCAGCTCTTTTGGTCCTTACAATAGGGTTGCATGGTTTACTGGTACTAAAGAAGGATACCCAAGAAATGTAAACGGTACGATATAATCTTGTTGCTAATTTCGGTACCATATTATAGTATGGTGTCATTACCAAAATGATATGATATATGAAATTAGTGACAATTTGAAAATAAAATAAAAAAATCATTGTGATCATTAAACAGCACAAGGATGTAATTTAATTAAATAAACCGTTACGCGCATGTAACAGTTTATTTAATTAAATTACATCCTTGTGCTGTTTTTTGTAGCATTTTTGCCTGCTACAAAATGTACAAGACGTTCCACTCTGCTCCATCATCTGCCACACACACACACCCACACACACCCACACACACCCACACACACGTACGTGTTGGTCTACCTATCATTGTGAGGACTTTCCATAGACATAATGACTTTTATACTGTACAAACTATAGATTCTATCCCCTAAACCTAACCTAACTTTCTGCATTTTTTAATTTTCAATAAAACATTGTTTAATTTTTTTTTTAAGCCATTTAAATTATGGGGACACTAGAAATGTCCTCATAAACTACATTTATAGCATAATACCCTTGTAATTACCAGTTTGTAACCTAAAAAAATTGTCCTCGTAATCCACATAAACATGCCCCCACACACACAGTCGCTTGCGCACACACTCACACAAACGCAACACTTAATTTTCACACAGTGTGTTTAGAGTATAAATGGTTGTTAACACTTAAATGAACTCCACTGGTGCAGCTCTGAGATTTCAGCTTGAGAGTCGGGACAGGAGTATTCCTGCATTAAAGGTAAGCTACATATAACTAACCCATCACAAACAGGAAGAACTCAGGTTTTTCAATAAAAGTCCCACTAAAATGAAAGCTCTGTTCAACTGGATTCATGAAATTGAAGACAGATAAATATAACTACTGTATACAAATTTTATATTTAAAAAGTAGTGATAATACTCATAATAACAATTATGTAATATTAAATGGTTGTTTTATTATTATTATTATCATCATCATCATCATCATCAGTAAGCAATATCGCAAATGCAAGTGTATTATCAGCATGTTGTGATTTTTCATTAATAATGTGAAGCTCTGTTCTGCAGCATTTTATTTTACCAACATTTTTTGAAGAATTATTTTAAATATGTAAATATATAAATTAATATGGAAAACACATCATTTGTATCTGTGAGACTTTATGCAGTTCTTTTAATCCAGTCATTTTCTGTGTAATTTCATAAAAAAATTGGTGGTGTTTTATTTGCAGATTATTGTATCGATTCAATATCGATACTGAGATACCAGGGCTGGTATCTTGCTGGAGCCAAAATTTTGGTATCAGAACAACCCTACCTTACAGTGCAAGTGAATAGTGACCAGACCTTTTGAAGCTCCAAAAATCACATAAAGGCATAAACATAAAAATAATCCATAACTCTACAGTGGATTAATCCATATCGTCATAAGTGAAATGTGTGGGTGAGAAACAGATCAATATTTAACTCCCTTTTTACATAAATCTCCACTTTCTCTTTTTTAAAGTGTTAAAACATGTGAAAGTGAAAGTGGAGATTTATAGCTACGAAAGTGTGTTCAATAGCATATCTATTTTTGCTGTTTTATTGAAAATGGTATTGAAAATAATGAAATTTTACTGGTATTGGTACAGACTACTGACATTTTGGTATTATGACAACCCTAGTATGCATTTTAGTGGATTCATACATTGTTATGGTATTCAAGTAATTCAGATCTTAGTTATGTGTTAGACAGATAAATGTTTAGGATGTGGATGAATTGTGCAGTAGGAGTGAAGTTTGGTGCACACCCACATGTTTTTTTTTTTTTATGTTTGTTGCTGATAAAAGATCTCTTTTTATTACTCTAAAGACTACAGACACCCCACTCTGATCTAAACATAGACTGCTATTCTTCACATTGACCATGATTCCAACAAGTCCACACTGACCTTTTTTTTTCTTGGGCAAACAAGTGCTTGCTGTTTAAATGTATGAATTCACTGGGTGGATTGAGGATGCATGAATGGATGGAGGGATAGGTGGGTGTTGAAAAGCAGAAAGAAAAAGAGAAGTGACTGAAGTGGAAAGGAGTGTCCTCATGTGAGGTGGGCGGAACCATAATATCTCTTGTGACATCATCACCACCCAGAGGACTGTGCTTTGCTGGCTGTGGGCCCTGTAGGTGGAGTTTCCTTCCTTTAGGCCAAAGTGGAGTGCCATGTTGGAGGTGCCCTGCTGACTTCCACCCAACTGGGGTGGGACTTTTCCTCTCCCAGAAATCTTTGCGTCAGGTGGCTTGGATCACCCTTTGTGGCTGCCAAGAGTTGTATGACACAGCTGGAAACTCTGGCTAGCACACTTTAATTGGTATACCTTCGCATAGAGAGCTTTGAAACTGCATTTGGGGAGTTAAGAGCCTCACTGAAAATGATGAATGACTTGACTGATAACTGAAGGGAATAGCTGGCAGTTGAAAATGATTCAATTGAAAGCTTAAAAATGCACCCAAAAGTATCATAGAAGTAGGTAGTCCATGTAGCTTGTGCATCATATTTAGAATCACGGTTCTGGTAAGAAATTACTTGAAATGTCATTATTTTCAGCAACAATTTTAACGTCAGTTGCACGTTCATGGGAGCTATGAGATCGTGCATAGCTCCAATGAACGCCCAAAGGACATCCAGATTTTCACCGAAAAATTACTTGAATTGTGTGTTGTTTCTTACCAAAACATATTGTCTTCATTCAGAAAACAGGCTGGTTTCACATACACTACAGATCAAAAGTTTTGAAACACTTATTCTTTATCATTTTATTTTATTTTTTTTTTATTTTATTTTTTTTCACATTTTAGAATAATAGTAAAATCATCAAAACTATGGAATAACACAAATGGAACTATGGGAATTATGTTGTGACTAAACAAACTCCAAAATAAATCAAAACCGTGTTATTTTTTTTTTTGCATCTAGGCCTACACCTTAAGTAGTAATTTATTGATGTTTAACTTGAAATCATATAATAAAATGGGGCTATATGATTACTTTTAAGGCTTTAAAGAATATTAAATTTTTTCATAAAAAAATTATTGCACAGGGATAGAATTACATAAAAAGTAATATTTTATATGTTATATCATTTATGAAACCCTGACAACACTGCCAGTTATATTACATTATGCAATAGTAATAATGTATACTCTATTTCTGAGCTAAATTCCTAAACTCTCATGTAAGGCTCTCCAATAAAACCTACAAGCCCTTATTTCACATGAGGTAAAACATTTGAAATTCTATGTGCATTTGAAAATGTTTCTTTCTCATCACTAGAGTAATGGAGCATGCAAGCGTCTCCTCCTTTCATGTCATAAGAACATTTGCTAGTGCACAAATAAAATTAAAGTGAAACTAAAAAAAATCCTTGCATGTATTTTCATGGGAGTTTGGCATGAACCTCCGTAGATGGTACGCCCAGAGCACTTTAAAGCGTTTCATCTAAGCGCGCTGCTCTGCTCTGAATGCGGCTGGTCTATTTAATTTAGGTGCTTGAATTATACAACAACAAAGGAATATGAGACACAAAAAACATGTCATGGTAATCATGAAATATCTATATTTGTTTCAAATTCCCATATGTGGACAGTAAATTGTGACTGGAATATGAAGTATGTAATGCAGCCATGTATGGCAAGCCACAAGGTACTTATGTCATAAAATGCAAAGCGGACTGGTACTTCTTCGCTTTCACATCGCACAAATCAGTCGAACCTCAAAAGGATGTACAAACAAACCGTACTCAGACCACCTCCTTTTGGGTCCTTTGCTGCACAATTAGACATAAATACAATCAGATATTCATGCCTGAACTTAGTCATTTCAACTGAATTGTGTGTAATTGTAGGTTTGTTGAGAGGGGAATAGCTGTGATTTGCATTTTAGTCCAAGATGGTTGTTTCTGAGAATTCAAAATCAGTAGCTTGTATGAGACTTAAATCCATGGTCTCTGTGGAATTTGTGTATGTGTGTGGGTCCGATCAGTGGTGAAAAAAAGTTCTCAATTTCCATACTTAAGTAAAAGTACAGATACCACACCAATATATTACTAAAGTAAAAGTCATCCATTTAAATACTACATAAGTAAAAGTAAGATGTACCTGGTTACTTAAAGTATCTAAAGTAAAAGTAAATACTGCAAATTCAAATCCATTAATCTTATGAAATGAAACCCATCCATGTTGTTACTTTTAAAGTCACATACAGTAATTGAGTCTCATACAGGTAATTGTATAAAAAAGTGACAGTTCAGTACAATAAGCAGAGTTGCAGGTGGATAAGGACAGTGCATTTTATTAAGAAAATAAATTATATACTTTATTCAAACAACAACATCAATAATATTTTTTGTGTTTAAGTATTTTGTATAACGTATTTCCTTCCAAGCATTTTACTAACATCTGTCCCTGAGCAATTTTGATTTAAAGGTACAGTATATATATACTGTTTATACACTGCCTGGCCAAAAGAAAAGTCACCCTTTTAATTTAAATAAGCATATACTTAAGAGCCTATGATTGGATCATTATTGCAGTGATTCATATGTTTCAGCTGGCAACAATTCTTTTAACTCTTACTGATGCTGTGTGTAGCTTCTCATTTCTTAAACAACCATGTCGGAAGGAGGATCCCATGGTTGTGGAAAAGATGTTACAGTGTTTAAGAAGGGGCAAATTATTGGCTTGCATAAAGCAAAAAATGATCTAAGGAGATTGTTGAAATCAGTGGAAATGGGTTAAGAACTGTCCAACACATTATTAAAACCAGGAAGGATAGTGGTGAACTGTCAGCATTACGGAAGAAATGTGGTCAAATAAGATCTTGAATGATCGTGATCGGAGATCACTAAAACGCTTGAAGTCACACCGTAAAAAGTAAACAGTTGAACTCACGGCTATGTTTAATAGTGAAAGTAAGTGCATTTCCACATGCATAATATGAAGAGAACTTACAGGAGTTGGACCAAACAGCTGTGTGGCTGTGTGAAATTCACTTGTTTGTGAGGCTAATTGGAAAAAACAACTTCAATTTGCTAGGAAGTGTAAAGCAATGGAAAAGGTCATGTAGTCTGATCAGTCCAGATTCACCTGATTCCGAAACGATGGCCGCATCAGGTTAAGAAGGGAAGCTTATGAAGCGATCCACCTGGTTCGACTCTCCTGTCATCAATACAATATCTCTGGCAAAAGTTAATGCAACTCTGGATGGAAATAAATGTGACGTTGCATAAGGTTGTCAAAACAATGCCACAACAAATGCGCACCGTAATCAAAGCTAAAGGCATTCCAACTAAATATTCGAGTATTCTGCTTTTTCTTTGGGCAAGGAAGTGTATATAAAATGCAATAGTGAGATTTAGAGTTACTGTGCAGAAATGATCATCAGCTTCATTTTATTAGTATTTTATTTAATCTATTCACTTTAGTAGGATAAATTTGTACAGAAATTCATACATAGGCACAATATATATTTGTCATTGTTGGGACCAATGCAAACTAGGCAAACAGATTAATAAACATGCTAAATAATGTAATTAAATAATGTCTTCATAATGTGTATTATACATAACTTCATGTGTGACTGACATGCAAAGCTGTAACAAATGAAAGAGGATTGCCAAATGTTGGCATTAATGGCAGGTAGTCAGGCTGTCAAATTAAAATTCGAAATTCAAATATTTGTCAAATTTAAGATAAAAATGCACATTCGAATGTTAAATTGGGCATTTTAGTTTCGGATGTGCCAAGCACTGGTGATGACTGGTGTGGGCTAAAACAGGTGCAGTGCAACAAATAAAAGAGAACGCAGGCGTCTCGAGATGTGTTTTAACGTTTGAATTTCTCTTATATTGACACAGAGTCTACAAAGATTTGACTAAATTTAGAAATGCATTGTTACTGCACGCAATGCTGAAAAAACAGCGAGACAACGCAATGGTCAAAGACTTCCATCTAGTGCATGCATACGTAGAAAAAGGCTGACTTGTTTGGAGTGAACGGACCCCAGAGATAGAGGTTTTGCAGTTGTGTCTTGACTGTTTTTGTTCTCTTATCAGCATCTCGCTGTATAAGCATTAGGTATGTGCATATAACTATTTAATTAAAAACACTGTGGTACCCCTGGTATTATGAAGCTTGAGTTTGTGGTTGTACTATGGCACCAGTATATACTTCTGTGCAACACTAAGTAAACTGACTATTGAACTGTTTATTTTCTCATTTTAAGTTTTTACTTAAGATTTGAGAATATGAACTTACTAAATCTTTTGACTTTATAATTGTTTGCACATTTGTTAATAGCAAATGTTCTTTGCGATAAACAGTCAATACAGCATGTTGCTGATTGGTTAAAATAAAATTTTTGAGCTCTCTTGTGGATGGAGATGACAAAGTTGATTTAAAAATCAGATGTCTTGTAGATTTTTCCCCCCTTCCTGAAACAATGTCTTTACATTTTTATGTAAATGTAAAACATTTTAATGTAAAAATAATTACCCTAAAACTGGTAATATTTCAGTGAAAACATTTAATTTTGATTCTAAGACCTGTTGACAGCCCTAGCAGGTAGTCCCATGTCTGTTTGTCTGTCTATCAGTCTCACTCTCTCACACTACACTTTGCCTGTATCCCCACTGTAACGAGTGAGCTATGAAGTCAACTGCATGTGCAGCCTTGCTGATGAATTATTGAACAGTATAAAGTGGACGTGATGGAGTCTTGCCTGCAGCGCATACAGAGAAGCCACTGTGTGAAAGGATCACTGATGTCAAGAAAAGAGAGTCACAGGCTACTTTATGTCAGCACACAAATGCTAATATACAGTACATGCTGCATCCTTAACTTACAATAGTTCCTGATGTTATCCAAATAATCTACTTTGATGTCACTGAAGGCCACATGCACACTGATCTGTTTTAATTTGAAAACGAATTGTTTAGGTCTTTCATCCACACTAGAACAAATTTTCCTCCACTGAAAATGGAGACTTCCAAAAACGCTGTCCATCGCATACTTTGGAAAACAAATCATGTTAAGAGACTAAAACACTTTTCAAAATCTATTCTTTTCCATAAAAAACATTTGCAAAGAAGAATTTGACGCATGTCAGCCTATCAGAAAATGTATGTATTCTTGTGTAACTTTAGATAGTGTGTATTCAGGATACGCCTTTATCTTGTACTTTATTTTTGCAATTCCATTTGGTGACGCTAGTGTCACAGAGATTTCACACTTTAAAATTAAAACATTAAAAATGTTTAGATATTAGTCTTAGACAAGACCAAGACACTGATTAGGAATATTATTTTTATTTTTTTGCTGTGCAGGAATGCATTCTCTCAGGAGTTAAACCATCCTTATGTAATTCAGAGCAATGGACGGTTGATGCAGAAAGCAGAACAAACCTAATACTCTCATTTTGGAGCTTCTTGTTTCACTGCTAAAAACAGATTACTCTGGTTGCAGCAACATTAATAGTACAACACATAATAGGAAGCTACAACTTTGGTATTGTAGTGTATTAGAGCATGTGTTCAGTTGACACAGAGACAAGCCTGAACATAACGTTCAGCTGTCATCACTTAAACAGCCTCTTGGAAGGAGAGCAATACAAAACATGGGAAAAATGTGAAAAATGTATTCCAACAACTCCCCCTCCCCCACAAACGGATACTCTGTTTTGATTAGACTTGAAACTTTTAGCCTGCAGAGACAAAAAAAAAAAAAAAGTTTGGCCAAAACGTTAGCGCTTGTGGTTAATTACCGTAATTATCAACCACAAACTGAGGCTACTCAGAAACACTGTTGACATGAACTCAGTGTTTGCACCATACACATGAGGGCTGACCACTAGTTTGTCTGTTGGTTTGTGTTGTCAGTATAAGCCCTCATTTAGCACAGCTTTCAAAACAATGCTACTCTACTCTTGTAGTTCCCTCAATCAAAGCTGAGGTCAATGATGTTTTGAATTTGAAGAGGAGACCGACAGAAATCTTTCCTCACTGTATCCATATATGTAATAATGACTGCTCTTGTTTATTTTCTCCTTCTGTGTTTAGTCATACTTTGTCACTGACTATGACCCTACGATTGAAGACTCCTACACAAAGCAGTGTGTGATTGACGAGAGGCCTGCTCGGCTGGACAGTAAGTATGAAACTGATTGAAGAGGGAAAATGACTGTCAAACTCACACAGCATGTAGGGAAGCAGCTACCTGCTCACCAGCCACAAAATGAAGAACTTCATGGTTTAATGAAGAATACATCAGAAAGATCAATTGATAACTTGCAGAGGAACTGATGCAAATTGTTATTATTTTGTGCATTTATGCATATTGTTCAAAGTACTGTCATAGTACAAGCCTGAATGCACTGAGGTGGTCATATGATACATACATGGTAGAGGTAGAGGTGGTGTGGCATAGTGTTTTTGCTGGTAACCAAATGATTGTAGGTTTAAATCTCACATGGGTCAGTGTACTACCAACACTGTGCCCTTGAATAAGGTTCTTCAAGGAATGCTCCAGGTTCAGTACAATTTAAGATCTATATAATTTTATAATAAAATAAATATGATTTTGATTAAATTAACAACATTTTACAGTAATGTATTCTATGGATGTCTATGGGGCAATGCCTCACACAGAATTAAATGTTAAAATACACACTGTTATAGAAAGTACTGCACCAACAAACGCAAACAAACACCAACATCCAATAGTTGTTGGGTTTTGTCGGATCTTTATTTTCATCCTGTTGGCATTCATTGGTGTCCGTTTTCACAGACTGAACATGTTCAAAGGGCGTTTGTCGGGTCTTGGTATTTTTGCGGAGTCTGATATGATTTTCCAACAAACTCTGACATAATCTGTCTTCATAGCAAACCGTTACGACGACAATGAGCTAAGCGTCTCTGTAAACTCATAGAAAATGAATACACAGGGGCACAACTGTATTGGTAGAGCAGGATAAACACAAAAAAAAGGATCAATCACATTTTTGTAGTGAACTCATTAAAGCATTCCATTCTGTAACGTAGTTCAAGGGCAAGGAGGAGGCGAGAACCGGCTAGACAATATAAATAATATTTTAATCATGAACTTAAAATAAAGGACTAAACACACACATGACAGACATGTCTGTAAATGATCTCTCTCTCTCGCACCACCGTCTGCCATCGGCCTTTATCCCTCTCGGAGGCTTGATTAGCCTGATACGGGACTGGGTGTGTAGCATCACGACCCGGCCCCGCCCTCCGCCCTGCCAAACATTCCTTTCTTAATAAAGTAATAAAATAATATATTAGTATTGGTTAGCTTGTTTTAGTAGTTTGTGTGGATGACACTCCTGAGGAATATACAAACAAACAGGCTTTATTTATCAAGACGCGGATGGAGGTTGATTTGTGCTGAAGCACTCTTCTCACACGCAAAACTGATTCTGTAACTCTCAAACGGCATCAAATTACTCAAAAAATTCAAACACCGAACTCAATGCAGATCTGCAATAATTACAAATATAAACTTTCCTCCATTTTGTGGACATAATCTCATTATAGATTTTATACATCTATAAAATTATATGATCTATGACAGTATAGCCTAATGCCATGTTAATATGAATATATGCTAAAAATATTTAATAAATCGAGCATATTTATATTTTAAATCATGCATGTTTGGCTTCATCGGCAACTCCTTTTATTCAAAAGTGAACAACACCACACCAAGACGCAAGATTGTTGGTGTTTGTTGGATCAGTATGAACATGACAGATGTTTCTAAATGCAACAGCCAACTTTAGTGTTGGTGTTTGTTGGAACAGTGTGAACTGGCCTTAAACATAATTTAGGCTAATTTGAAATTAGTGTACTAAAATTGCTTACTAACTTTAATAAAATTGCTTTTGTTTTTTGCAAACTGGGGGATGGTTAATTGTTTTCTGTTGTAACTGACAGGATGCCATAGATGCTGTTGATAGAGCTAAACTGTAATGAACCTGGACATTCCTATAACCCCTGGTTGCTCCAGGGGGATTGTAATACACTGCCTGAACAGATGTTGCATACTCTTAATATTTCATTGAACAGCCTTCAGCTTTGATTACTACGCATATTCGTCATGGTATTGTTTTGACAACCTTTTGGCCGAGATCTTGTATTGATTATGGGAGAGTCAAACCACTCCGTAAAGTCTTCTACAGCACATCCCAAAGACTTTCAATGGGGTTAAGATCAGGAATCTGTGGTGGCCAATTCATGTGTGAAAATTATTCCTCATGCACCCTGAACCACTCATTTACAATTTGAGCCCGATGAATCTTGGCATTATCATCCTGAAATATGCCTGTGCTGTCAGGGAAGAAAAAAATCCATTGATGGTATAACCTGGTAATTCAGTACATTCAGGTAGTCAGCTGACTTCATTTTATTGCCACATAACATTGCGGAGCCTAGACCTGACCAATTGAAGCAACCCCAGATCATAACACTGCCTCCAGAGGCTTGTACAGTGGGCACTGTGCATGCCGGGTGCATCGCTCCATAAGCTTCTCTTCTTACCCTGACGTGCTCATCTCTTTGGAATAGAGTAAATCTGGACTCGTAAGACCACATGCTATTTTTCCATTGCTCCACAGTCCATCTTTATGCTCCTTAGCAAATTGAAGTCGTTTTTTCCGATTAGCCTCACTAACAAGTGGCTTTCTTGTGGCCACACAGCTGTTTAGTCCCAATCATGTAAGTTCTTGTAGCAATGTGCATGAGGAAATGTTATTACATTCACTATTTATCATAGCTGTGAGTTCTACTGTTGATTTTTTACGATGTGACTTCAAGCGTTTTAGTGATCTTCACGATCATTCAAGGTTTTTTCAGATTTCGTCTGCAAAGTTGATGGTTCTCCACTATCATTCCAGGTTTTAATAATGTGTTGGACAGTTCTTATCCCAATTCCAGTGATTTCAGCAATCCCCTTAGTTGTTTTTCTGTGATACGGGCCAATAATTTGCCCCCTCTGAAACACAGTAACTTCTTTTCCATGACCACAGGATACTTCTTCCGACATGGTTGTTTAATAAATGAGAAGCTACATACTGCATCAGTTGGTGTTAAAAGAATTGTTGCCAGCTGAAGCATATGAATCACTGCAATAATTATCCCATTTTTATTGGGGGGCAGGCAAGCAGGCAGTGTATTTTTGTATATATTTTTTTTTATAATGTTTTTTGCAGGGTCAGAAATGAATGGGGGCTATCTTTATTTAAAAGTCATGCTCCTGCACTAAATTCCTTGACCGTTTCCCCCTCTTATTCAAAATAAAGTGTATTAGTAAGTAACATTATTACTCCCTGTGTTACGCATGCTTTCCTGTCCATCTGTCTGCCTGAAAAGCCTCCTCACCAACTAGAGACCAAAAAGCGGAAGGGATAGATATTATATATAAAGTATGTTAATCAGGTCTGCAAAAACACAAAATATAATCTAACCAAATTCTGCATTGTATGCATTTAATATCTCAAAATAAATTTGAAATACAGTCAGAAGTTTAAATACACCTTAGCTAAATACATTTAAACTCAGTTTTTCAGTATTCCAGACATTTAATCATAGAAAACCTTCCCTGTATAGGTCAGTTAGGATCACTACTAGAATGTCAAATGTCAGAATAATTGTAGAGAGAATTATTTATTTCAGCTTTTATATCTTTCATCAAATTCCCAGTGGGTCAGAAGTTTACATACACTTTGTTAGTATTTGGTAGCATTGCCTTTAAATAGTTTAACTTGGGTCAAATGTTTTGTGTAGCCTTCTACAAGCTTCTTCACAATAAGTCGCTGGAATTTTGGCCTATTCCTCCAGACAGAACTGGTGTAACTGAGTCAGGTTTGTAGGCCTCCTTGCTCGCATATGCTTATTCAGTTCTGCCCACAAATTTTCTATTGGATTGGCCACTCTAATACATGGACTTTGTTGTCCTTAAGCCATTTTGCAACAACTTTGTAGGTGTGCTTGGGGTCATTGTCCATTTGGAAGACCCATTTGCAACCGAGCTTTAACTTTCTAGCTGATGTATTGAGATGTTGCTTTAATATGTACAACAACATAACTCGCACAAATTGACTTATAAGTACATTTGTGTGGGTTGTGTTGTTGTACATGTGTGCGTATACTGCTGTCTACAAAACAAATAGCCTTTTAAAGACAATAAAGTTGAGTTGAATTCCATCCACATAATTTTCCTTCCTCATGATGCCATCTATTTTGTGAAGTGCACCAGTCCCTCCTACAGCAAAGCATCCCCACAACATGATGCTGCCACCCCATGCTTCACATATGGGATGGTGTTCTTCGGCTTGCAAGCCTCACCTTTTTTCCTCCGAACATTAGGATGGCCATTATGTCCAAACAGTTAAATTTTTGTTTCATAAGACCAGAGTACATTTCTCCAAAAAGTAAGAACTTAGTCCTCATATGCACGTGCAAACTATATTCTGACTTTTTTATGGTGGTTTTGGAGCAGTGGCTTCTTCTTTGCTGAGTAGCATTTCAGGTTATGTCGATATAGGACTCGTTTTACTGTGGATATAGATACTTGTCTATCTGTTTCCTCTAGCATCTTCACAAGGTTTTTTTCTGTTGTTCTGGGATTGATTTGCACTTTTCGCACCAAACTACGTTCATCTCTAGGAGACAGAATGCATCTCCTTCCTGAGCGGTATGATGGCTGCATGGTCCATGCTGTTTATACTTGTGTACTATTGTTTGTGCAGATGAACGTGGCATTTTCAGGCATTTGGAAATTCCTCCCAATGATAAACCAGACTTGTGGAGGTCCACAATTATTTTCTGAGGTCTTGGCTGATTTGTTTTGATTTTCCCTTGATGTCAAACAAAGAGGCACTGAGTTTGAAGTTAGGCCTTAAAATATATCCACAGGTACACCTCCAACTGACTCCAATTAGCCTATCAGAAGCTAATTGCCTAAAGGCTTGTCATAATTTTCGGGAATTTTCCAAGCTGCATAAAGGCACAGTTAACCCACTGGAATTAGTCAACTAAAAAGTAAATCTATCTATCTATCTGTAAGCAATTGTTGGAAAAAGCACTCATGTCATGCACAAGACAACTTGCCAAAACTATGGTTTGCTAATATGAAATCTGTGGAGTGGTTAAAAATGCATTTTAATGACTTCAACCTAAGTGTATGTAAATTTCTGATTTCAAATGTAGAACTAATGTTAAATAAAAGGTTATTAATAATGCAATTATACTTATACAGAACATCAACCACTTTTAGTGTATAAATCATATCTCCTGAATAATGGTAATTGTGAAATGTTTAGTTTTAGCTTGTTTTATGCAGTTGGTATAAAAGGAGTTGCTATGTTTTTTTAATACCTTCCTCATTCCAAATCTGGAGAAATGCTGTCATCGCCGCCTCATTACATTATATAAGTTTTATAGGCTATGTCAATTAAATAGCCAAAATATTTGGAAATACGTAAATGAGAAAAAAAATGTCAGTCTCAATGCACATAATGCAATGTAGAGATCATAAAGTAGTGTACTTTTTAAACATTAGGCAAAAAAAAAAAAAAAAAGTAAATCAATTCCAGGGGGGGCAAATATTGCCCCTTAATGTAAAATGTAATTTCTTACCCAGATTTCTTTGTAAAATATAATATTTTCGCTCCAAAGGATTGTTGTGTAAAAAGTGTAATGTAAGATCTAACAACTTATCTAGAAGAAATCTAACAACTTCTCCAGTATATACAGTATGTATTTAAGTGATGAAAGTCTTGAAATGCCTTAAATTAAATCTTGACCAGATTCTTTTTCCAGCAAGAAAATTGCTTTACTTGAGTAAAGCCCTTAAATGCATATACATTACACAGGATTTAAACATGTTCACTATTAAACATATGGACAGATAGTGTTCATTTGGCTGAACCAAGTATTTAGCTGTGTGTACAGTCTGTGGGGAGCTAACATTGCCGTTCTGTGTTTGTTAGTCCTGGATACAGCAGGACAGGAAGAGTTTGGAGCCATGAGAGAACAATACATGAGGACAGGGGAGGGCTTCCTTCTCGTCTTCTCTGTCACTGACCGAGGAAGGTGAGCAAGTGTTCCACTCATGTTTTCTCTCTACCTTCTCCCTTTCTTCCTCTTTCCCCATACATTGTCATTCTCACTTTCACTTTCATTCAGTTTTTTCTTCTCCATTATTCTCATGTCTCCCTTTGCCTTGTCTTACTTGAATTTCAGTTTCACTCTTTCACCTTTTAAATCCCCATTTCACTCATTCACCTCAGTCATGCCAATTAATACCTCCCCTTTTTATGTCTGTTTTCTCCCATTGTGCACTGTGCAGCACAGTGTGTACGGCTGGGAAATATGGTGCGTGTGGTGTGTGATTAGCCATTCAGTGTGTGTGTTTGTGTGCCCTTTTAGGGTTCTTCCTACTTTGTGTTTATGGTGTAAACAGTCTTTCCTTCCTTCGTTTACATTACTCAGAATTACCCTGCTCAGAGCCGATGGCAGAGGCCTCTCTGAACACAGTCTCTCCAGAATCTGACAAGCAATTTTTCCTGCAGTATGACATTTACACTGCTCCACTCCCCTCAAACTGTTAGCATTAGAACCAACACAACAGAGACCCCATATAAATGTCCCTCCCTCCCAGCCTCTCCAGACTGTTCTCCATATGATGGCTTTTAGCGGTCTTAAAGCATTACTGGAAAGTTTATATCAACAGCATGAAAACAGAGTGACCTCCTGTAATCCTGTGGACTGTATTGCAGTTCTGCAGCCTGAGAGCACGAGATAATTGGTCATCAGCTGGAAGGATGGGCTTGCATTCCTTTTAGGTTTTGTGATGAGGCACTCCTCTTTGTGGGGGTTTACATTTGTTTTGTTATACTCACAAGGGCTAAATTTCTAGTAATTTTTAGTAAACCCTCTTAAAATTTACTTATGAGGATGGTCCTCACCAGTAAAAAAAAAAAAAGAAAAACAAGTCATAAATGGACCAAATATGTTTTGAAAAAAGTGTTAGTTTAGCTATAGCAATTATTAGTATTAGCTTAGTTTAAATGGGTAATGAAATGTTCTTCTTTTAATAGTTTTTATAATCTTCCACTGAATTGTTTTTTTTTTTTTTTTTTTACCAAAACAGTCATAATTTAGGAATATATGATCATTTTCCACCCCTCTGTCTGAAAAGCTCAGTTTTGGCCTAAACACCTATTTTAAACCTTGACCACTGTTATGATGGGCTAACATCATGAAACTCAAATGGAACAGAATAAACAAGGTCCACAAAATAAAACTAAATTTCAGCATTTACACAACTCACATCCAACACATTGCATTTGAATATATTAAACTGTTAATTTCAAGCACAACTGTTAACACTCACACCCTGCTGGCACACCATAAACAATCAAACAGTCATGGCATTTGAAAAATGTATTAATGGAACCGTTTACTTATAGTTTTGCAATTGGGTCCAACTGTTTCTAACTGCCCCATCCTTCAATAACAGTTCCTTTGTAAAGCTTGAATCATTTTATGACGGGTTCACAAGCAGTCCACGCTGATATGAGCCAAAAAAACATGCTATCCACACTGAAATACACTGAAGACACATCCACATAATGCACATACTACATAGTCCAAGCACGATGAATAGACGCACACACATCTAGTTTCATCCATCACTAAAATGCACATCGCCGTAAATGCATCAAGACTATCAAAGACATCCATCTAGTGCATGTTTACATACACCAACAATTAAAAATAGTGCAGATGGGCATGAGAAAGCATCCATAATGAGTTTTTGCTCAAAACAACAAGCAGCACTGCAGCTGAATGAAACCGAATGGCTTTTCCTTTACAGAGATAAAAAGCTGCCCAAGATAAATGACAACAGTCAAAGTCTGTCTAATGCATGTTTATATACGGAAATTATTCAAAATAGTCAAGATTTTGGGTACCCTTTGGTTTTCAGGAATAATTAGGCTACTGTAGGCCTGTCTGTCCTGCTCTCTCTCTCTCTCTCTCTCTCTCTCTCTCTCTCTCTCTCTCTGAGTATGAACTAAGTACCAGTGGGCAGGGCTAAGGGTGCAATGATGTGAAGGTGTGGATGTTTTTTTTTTTTTTCCTTCGCTGAAGAGGCGGTCATGAATTAATGGGT
Source organism: Moxostoma hubbsi (assembly GCA_032164185.1). NCBI lineage: Eukaryota > Metazoa > Chordata > Actinopteri > Cypriniformes > Catostomidae > Moxostoma > Moxostoma hubbsi. The sequence continues at coordinate 36,925,932 of JAVLUX010000003.1, read as the reverse complement.
ACCCTAGTGATGTAGGGTAGTCGCGGAAGTAGAGAAAGAGGCATTTTTGCAGTTTGGTTTTAATAAATAAATGTATTGCATTTGGGATTAAGTTTTGAGTTCTGTAATTTACAATATGTTTTTATAGTAGAATGACCAAAATATAATTTGAGAGAGAGAGAGAAAGTCATCATCTTTTTATGAGACGTAGTGCATCCCAGACAGTGATATATTACTTCTTCACAATCAGTGATTTGGTACGTGATGTAACACCAGCTCTGATAACACCCAGCTGCATAGTAAAGTATCCAAATAGCAAGGGCTGCATTTAGACACCTTGTGTTTTGGACTGATGCTATTCCGGAAATGTGGTGTAATGTTCACAAAATAAAGATATCACCTAGACCTGTGTCAGGGGATATATATATATATATATATATATATATATATATATATATATATATATATATATATATATATATATATATATATATATATATATATATATATATATACACACACACACACACACATATATACATATATATATATACACATATACATATATATACATATATATATATAAAAAAAATACACACACACACACCTAAAGGATTATTAGGAACACCTGTTCAATTTCTCATTAATGCAATTATCTAATCAACCAATCACATGGCAGTTGCTTCAATGCATTTAGGGGTGTGGTCCTGGTCAAGACAATCTCCTGAACTCCAAACTGAATGTCAGAATGGGAAAGAAAGGTGATTTAAGCAATTTTGAGCGTGGCATGGTTGTTGGTGCCAGACGGGCCGGTCTGAGTATTTCACAATCTGCTCAGTTACTGGGATTTTCACGCACAACCATTTCTAGGGTTTACAAAGAATGGTGTGGAAAAGGGAAAAACATCCAGTATGCGGCAGTCCTGTGGGCGAAAATGCCTTGTTGATGCTAGAGGTCAGAGGAGAATGGGCCGACTGATTCAAGCTGATAGAAGAGCAACTTTGACTGAAATAACCACTCGTTACAACCGAGGTATGCAGCAAAGCATTTGTGAAGCCACAACACGCACAACCTTGAGGCGGATGGGCTACAACAGCAGAAGACCCCACCGGGTACCACTCATCTCCACTACAAATAGGAAAAAGAGGCTACAATTTGCAAGAGCTCACCAAAATTGGACAGTTGAAGACTGGAAAAATGTTGCCTGGTCTGATGAGTCTCGATTTCTGTTGAGACATTCAGATGGTAGAGTCAGAATTTGGCGTAAACAGAATGAGAACATGGATCCATCATGCCTTGTTACCACTGTGCAGGCTGGTGGTGGTGGTGGTATAATGGTGTGGGGGATGTTTTCTTGGCACACTTTAGGCCCCTTAGTGCCAATTGGGCATCGTTTAAATGCCACGGCCTACCTGAGCATTGTTTCTGACCATGTCCATCCCTTTATGGCCACCATGTACCCATCCTCTGATGGCTACTTCCAGCAGGATAATGCACCATGTCACAAAGCTCGAATCATTTCAAATTGGTTTCTTGAACATGACAATGAGTTCACTGTACTAAAATGGCCCCCACAGTCACCAGATCTCAACCCAATAGAGCATCTTTGGGATGTGGTGGAACGGGAGCTTCGTGCCCTGGATGTGCATCCCACAAATCTCCATCAACTGCAAGATGCTATCCTATCAATATGGGCCAACATTTCTAAAGAATGCTTTCAGCACCTTGTTGAGTCAATGCCACGTAGAATTAAGGCAGTTCTGAAGGCGAAAGGGGGTCAAACACAGTATTAGTATGGTGTTCCTAATAATCCTTTAGGTGAGTGTGTATATACACGTGTGTGTGTGTGTGTGTGTGTGTGTGTGTGTCAAAATATCAATGAAAATTTGATTGCTTTGAAACAACCCCTTTAAAGGATTAGTTGATCAAAAAATTAAAATACTATTTTTGTCTATCTTTTGTGGAAGACAATATAAGACATTTTCAAGAATGGTCACATTGATCTTTCCCATTCAACAAACATATACAGTGATCACGGGCTGTCAAGTTTCACAAATAAAATTACGTTTTCAGCATTTTCCGAAATTAAAGGTGGCTTGGGGCAAAAGTGCCACTAAAAAGGCCCCTGAAATTGAAAATGTGGTTGGAAAAAAGCCCCTGTAATGAATTTGTTTTCATTTGTAACATTTATTATTATTAGGGATGTACCGATACTGGTATCGGAATCGGGTCCGATACTATGCTCGTGTGCTTGTACTTGCACTCGTACTTGTAAAAATGCTCCTATACCAAAAAACCGAGACCATCTGTCATACAAATGTCATTACGTAAACATTGAGCATACTTATTAAAATCACGTCATGTCATAGTGAGATTATTAAACAACAAAAACAGTGATTTAATGTGATAAATATGTAGTTTGTATGTGCAGCACTTTAAAGGCAAGTGCTTGTGAATGTGTGGAGCTGGTGTTGTGCTGACATAAAGACACAAAGTGCTCATACCTACCTTGTTGGCTTATGCACCATCATGAGCATCTTGCACTCTGTTCAATGCAGATGACAGCAGGCAGAATGCTATATATTAAATTAAAGAGCAGCCTTTTGCGGATTAATCACTTTGATTAATGTGAGTCACATAGTAACTGGCTTTTCTGGAATGGGAAGCTCATCAAAACAACACAGAAACACTTCAAAATAAAAGCGCCTCCAAAATAAAAGCTCAATTTAAAGGCAAAAAAGTACTACAGAAATAGATCACTACTGTTTATTTATGCAATATTTATTGTAATACTACTAATAATATACATAAATCAATAGTTATGCCTGTGCTGTTATGGAGCACTTTCTTTGACAATGTATTTTAGATTGTGCTGTGAGGTTCTGTAAAAAAAGCACTTAATTTGATCAAAATAATACAATGTTTCATTTGATAAAAGTTTTAATGAATGTATTTATTGAAACACCATTTTGATGATAAAATTGAAATATACTGTGATATGGAGTTATGTATAAAAATATATGTTTTTATCGGGACATCCCATTTAATTGAAGTACAGTATTTGGCATAGAAAGGATTTTGTTTGTTACAATAGGTAGAACCTACCCCTAAAAAAAAATTTACTTCAAGGGGCAAATATCGCCTCATAATGGAAAATCTCATTTCTGACACTGGTGTGCTGTATTCCAAGTCTTATGTCCCTTTTAATGATAGCTTTGATGAAATTATATCACAATTTACTGCTGATTTTCCCTCTGTCAGAGCTCATAAATCCCATTTGTGCTCATACTGCATCTTCCAGTGTCAAATACATGACACCAAACGACATTAGTTCTAACATGTCTCAGAATCAAACAAAAAAACAACTCGTAATCTCGTTTGAATATGCTGAAACATGAATGAAATTTGAGCGCTATGAATTGAACGACTTGAGGGTGAGTAAATTATTTTTTTTGGCGAACTCTTCCTTAAAGAACAATAAAAGTCAATGGGAGTTGTGTACAAGTTTGTCTGTGTTTCTTGGTATGTATCTGAAAATATATTGCAAGCTTCAGTGGTGTTTGTATTTTGTGTTTCCCCTTGTTTTCCTTAGCTTTGAAGAGATCTACAAGTTTCAAAGACAGATCTTGAGAGTGAAGGACCGAGATGAGTTTCCTATGATTCTAGTGGGTAACAAAGCTGATCTTGAGCAACAGAGACAAGTGAGTGGCATGAATCACTTTAAGTGCTGTCATTTCAGACAGCTATACTGAATCAGGACTATAATGAATATTGTTATACTCTTTGTCTGCAATTATAGCATGACTTTATAGTCTGTTGTAATTTTTTGCAGTTTTAATCTACAGAGTGTCTATTGCAAAACAACACATTTATATCTGCACACAAACACACACACTACACATAGTGACACAAAGCACAATGTCCCTTTTAAAAGGTAATGAAAACCAGTGAATGAAATTCAAAAAGGAAAGAAAGCTGAAAAATGTCAATGTAAGTGTGTGAGGGAGAGAGATGGTAATAAAGTGCAATGGGGTTACTGAGGACGTTCTGCCGTGGTTACAAACTCAGATTGTGTTACACTGCCACCTAGTGGAAAGTATGGTAAGAAAGGATGTCAGCCCATGCTAATTTAGTGTATCAAATGTGGATGTTTTCCTCCATTGCCTTTATTTAACATTTTGTAAAAGGCACTTTAAAATATATGTTTTAATCAATATCAATTAATAAGCGTTATAGAAATTTCCAAGTACATAGCAGGATTGTAGTTGCAAACAGCTAACTTCTCTTTTGTACTCATCTCTTCCCTAATCTCAGGTGTCCCAAGAGGAGGGCCAGCAGCTAGCCCGACAACTCAAAGTCACATATATGGAGGCCTCAGCTAAGATCCGTATGAATGTAGACCAGGCTTTCCATGAACTGGTTAGAGTCATAAGGTAGGGGTGTGTTCTGCACTAATTGCAGTAGTATTGTACCACCAGATGGTGGCAGCACACAAATAGCAAAGTTAAAACTATTCAGGACATACATTAGTTGCAATTGAATGCTAGGCTGAGTTTGGAGTGGCATACAACTATACTACTATTTTACCATATACGGCAAATGTAATAAGAGTAGTATGGTTGTATGCCATTCCAAATTCAGCCCAATTGTACGGTTTACTACATTCTGTGCATTGTTTACACTGTATACTGCCTACTATTTTGATTAAATAAGTACTATGTGAAGCAGTATGTATATGCAACAATAAACATGTCAAACTGTAGCATGGTACTTTTTTTGTAACATGTTTAATTTGGTGTTCAGTTATCGTCTTACAAAATAAATTAGTTAATTTTCATGTTTTGCAAAAACAAAAAAAAACTAAAAAGTCTTAGCATCACAGAAGATATTACTTTCTTTTAATTTTCACACTGGAAATGCAAGGTCAAGTAAAGCGCATTCCACTTTGGGATGCAGTAGTTTATGCAGTGTGTTTTGTTCTGTACTGCGCATTAAAATGGTAAATGTGATAAATGTAGCAGATAATTGGGGGTATTTCATGCATACAGAAAAACTGCATGCTACACATCATATACATACAGGAGAAATAATATGAGTAGTATGGTAGTAACATGGGCTACAGTGGTATAATGTATAGATTGATAATACTGAACATATGTGGCATATTTTTACATGTCTTTACATCAGAACAGAAAAAGTGTTTGAATAAAATAAAAGACAAAGCCATAAGGCTTGTATTATGTGCAAAGGCAGTATAAACAGGCCTTAATTTTAAATCAGAGACTTGTACAGTTAGTGAAAAATGCTTTGTCTGATTATCACATCCTGATTCCTCTCTCAGGAAGTTCCAGGAGCAAGAGTGCCCACCCTCACCGGAGCCCACGCGAAAAGAGAAGGACAAGAGTGGCTGCCATTGTGTGATTGTCTAATTGGCCTTTCAATGCTACCACTCACCCAGCTGCTGTCACCAGTCCCTGCCCCAACCCTGCCTTCTGACATCACATACTGTGTGGATGAACTCGCTGCCTTTCTACGTGTGCATGTCTTCAAAACAGAGTATCTCTCATAGCCTTAATAGGGGTGTTTCCAGCCTCTAGGACTTCACTACTAGAAGAACCAAACTGACACAGTCTTGATCCAACTCACCATTCTACCTTTGACTAGAGTACTGACATAAGTGTGACTTATATTGCAAATATATATGGTAATCGTGCCCACAACACTAAACATTGCTTCTTTCAAATTTGCTATAAAACACAGTTCCTTTTTGTATTTTGAAGGATTTTTTTCCTCTTGCCTTGTGACATTTGTAATTTTACTGAGATCAAAAGACTTAAGATAACACCATTGGGGTTGTTGAAGAGGAAATCGTTTAGTCACTGATCTTTCATGAGATGATGAGTTGAAGCTTTGTGTGTGTTGTGCCATAACCGTTTTTACTTCCATATGATAAGCAACAATAGTACATATGTGAAGAGTTGTGTGGGTTGAGACCACCTTTATAATGACAAAACTCAATTGTCAGAGTACCGTGTGTGAGATTGATGAGCTTGTTTTGACATGCATTAAAACAATAATGTACTCGAATATATAGTATGTACATAGATAGATAGCCTCTAACATAATGCCCTTTGACATAATTTCCTAACTTTTATTTTGGTCAAGATGCTATTTTATTATCATCAGTTTTTTTTGTTCGTAAAGGGTAAGTTCAGACCGAAAACGTTCTTGCGCTGAAAAAAGATAGATGCAGCACACAGAATAGAACAGAACGCAGGTTTCTCGAGGAGTAGTCGACGCAGATACCGATATCTAGAGAGCAGGATGGCCAATGTAAATGCCGATAAACATAAAACAATTTAACAACAGCAAATCAGATGTACACAATTTCTAAAGTGAAAGAAATGCTTATTTATACAATGTTTTCTCATAATTTGCATAATCTTGAAAAGAAAAACCTTAAAAAAAACAAAGTGTTGATTATCCATTGACAAACCTACTGGTAGATTTTGGAACTGACACAACTGAATTTTAACACTTCTATTATGCCGATAATCACAAAAAGCCAAATATCAGATGATTAATTGGTTTGGCCGATATATTGTTATATCACTATTCTAGAGATGTGCTTTTAAAAGTTTATGTTCTTTTTAACTTGGCATGTTATTTTTCTATTCATCGAAAAACAAGTGCAGACGGACTCAATCAAGGCTTCATGGCATGTATGGATTTGCTTCTTTTTTAGTTCTGTGCTCTCAGATTGTGAAATGATACATGACATGTAGCCAGATTGTTCAATCCTTTGTAACTCTCAGGTTGCTCCATAAACAGTGCTTTTACAACGTTCTTAGAATGTACAAAGCACACTCATAAGTAGCTCACTCAAGCTCACTCATTAGTAGCTCACTCATTAGTAGGCTCTATTCTGTAATAGGTACCCCACCCAGATTGATGATACAAAGTAGTCTCTGAAGTAATCATATCTTTTTTTCTGGCCTTATTTCAATTCATGTGTACACTGATTTTGTTTTGTTTTGGTTTTTGAAATGTATTTAAATTACTGAAACGCACAAGGACAAATTATGGACTGTAGAACTGCTGAGATCATAGGCATCTTTTAAAATAATAGTTCACCCCAAATTCTGCCATTATTTACAAACCCTAATGTCACTTCAGACCCATATGACTTTCCTTTTTCTGACATAAAAGGAGATATTTTCGTCACAATTGCTTATTTCCATACAATAGCAGTTGATAATTGCTCAAAGCTGAAAAAAGGGTGTCATGACGTGACTTGGTCACAAGATGCGTATTAATCAGTGGTTAATCAGTTATGTTATTAATGCGTCACCATATTTGATTTGGGCATTGTATACATGAGTTGATTAATGATTTGATTTGAGTGCATCACAACTTTAATTTCTGTCTTTTCATCAGACAAAGTGGTCGTTTGACATCAGAAGACTTGAACTTTGACGCACAAGTCAGATAACTTTTACGGACTACTTTTATTACACTTGGGGGCTTTTTAGGCCATTGATCTTTTCTGTTCTGCAGAAGAAATAGGGGTCACATGGGTTTGGAATGACATGAGGGTGAGTGAATAATGAAAAAACAAATTGTGGGGTAAACTATACATCACATCAAAGAAAATGATTCAATGTTTTTATTCAATACAACTGTAGTGTGCAAGAATTCATATATCAGAAATCCACATTCCCTCAAGAGAGGTCTGTTTTTAAAATATTTTGACTGCAAGGAGAGGTTGATATTTCTGTGACATTCACACTTGGTCATGGTATTTCTAATTTGTCAATCTGACGGGTGATAATTTCCTTCCTAATCCAAGGGTTCATATCACTATTGTATTATGTCGCATCTTATGTTTCATCTTCCTTTTTTCAGCGTGCATTTCTGTACGAGGAATACAAATAAACTATTTTAGTTTTGTGTTTTATCATCATGTAATATAAGAAAAAAGATGGAAGTGATCTTTTGAATGGACATGATTAAATGTTTTTACTATATTCTTTTATACATTATTTTCTTATCAGGCTAGTTAATGTGTATTTTTATATGTTTGTAAGTGAAAATGCTCTCAAGGCACAACAATGTGTATATGTAAAGAGTAGTATTTAATTATCTAAGTTTGTTTTTAACAACAAAAAAAAAAGGCCAATGTATGTTGAACTGTGGTCAAAGATCTGACCTTTTTTGGTGGTCTGAAGTGGGCAATCGCTCCCAATCCAAAACTTTGTCCACCTCATAGCCCATAATTCAATCCATCTCCACTGGTGAATTCTGGGCCAGTGTTTTAAGCATATGCCCTTGTGTGATGGCTTGGTTCAAGGTCTTTCCCTATACTAAAACTTTTCCTTTACACCAGACACCAACAAAACTGATCAACATGAAATGGGAAAGCTTTGCCAAAACTGTTTGGGCTTGTGCTGTTCAGTTTAAGTCATGGTCGAGCTTGTGAAAATAGAAGCACAGCAGTAAAGGATGGAAGAAGTGCAAGACTCTTCTTAGCAGAGTCTGACCATATAATCCATACTGTTTTATTTGTCACATATGTCCCACTCATGTATAGCCTCTGGTGCTATAATAAAAACTATTATTAATCTAATGGACATTATTTTTTGCTTTTCCTTACAGAGAGGCAAGAGTTTAGAACATCCAAATGAATGTTGCACAAAATTGTAGTTTTTGTTTTTTGAATGGACATTGAATGCAATTGGCAAATAGATTTATATGTTGTTTTATCAGTTGACAAATCACTTGAGCTTTTTAGTACTTTATTCCAGCTGATATTGTGATAAGCTGTATGAAGACTTATAATTTTTTTTTTTTAAATTATTATTATTGTTATGAAGTATATAGCTTTATAGCATTATGAATCAGTACAAAAGGAAGAGGTTGCCAATCCTTGGAGAAGATTCAGTTATCATGCACTGACAACTATAAATGTGAAGCAAATTACTTCAATATGGTGTTTACAAGAACAGCTATACATAGATGTGTTGCTGTATGTGTGAGCTGTATGTACAGAAGTTTTAGCCTTGTTATTCATATCAACAGCCAATGGAAATTTGAACAATTGTAATGTTGTCAAATGATCTATTGCTGTAGAATTAGTTTATCCCTCCTTTTGTGCCCCAAAACTCCACATTTCCACAAGCTTTCCACAAGTTTTTAGAGAAAAAACACCCTTAAATCTTAAAATTAATAAGGCATAAAATTCCACAGACGTTTATAAAAAATTGAGCAGATCAAATTTAGAGGTCTTTAGAAGGATGTGTGTTAAAACAGGGAGTTACAAAATGTGTTCTTTATGTAGACCATTTTTTGTTAACGCATTCATGTTGTGTGGGTGAGCACTTTGTAAATGTGTCAACATCGCCCTGGGAGACAACACATATTCAAATGGACAAGTGACAAGGCATAAGAGAGAGACTCTGCCATGGCACAAGTGACATGGCACACCTGCTGGTCTTAATAGAAAATAATAAAAGGAGTTTTGGTTACCAACTTAGCCTGGTAGGTAATGTGTATTGCATGCAAGACATTGATACTGGTCTCTAAATTTGACTGGACCTCGTATACTCCTGCTAAAGTACTGGAAGATGATCATTACTGGAATCTAATCCGGAGGTGTTGTAGCCTAGTAACTGAAAGGAATTAGGTTTAAACAGGAGATCTAAGACCTTTTAACATTGTTTCCTTGAACAAGTCACTTATAAAGGGGGCTGTCTCTGAAATAAATGTAATGTAAGTTGCTTAACAACATTTACAATACTGGATGTCTTATCGGTTATGATCAGATGCTGTATGGCTTGCATGGTAGCTTGAAACTTTTCGCTGTGACGCCTGTTGAGCATGTGACAAAAGCTTTGATCCTGCATGTTGTCAGACTGGCTTTACTCCATTTATCCCAGACTGCGTCAGGAAGCTGATGCTATGGGGAGTGTCCTTCTATACAACCTACTAGTTAAAACCTTCCCACAATAATGCCAATTCTAAAATTGGCTATGATTTTTAAGCCCCGCCCTTTTAGGTGCGAAGCTGTCCGGTATAAAAGTGGGCGCCAAACACCGTTCCTCATAATTTTAATTCTTTAAATACATTTCAGAAGCCTTCTACTTCACCGTCGACATACATAAGTCAGCGGGTGGGATCTTCATGGCAACGAGAAGCTTCTCTGCTTCGGTGGGGCCACGTGGTTGAGCACTATGAATTTGAGGTTGACCTCGTGCCTGCACACACCCCGCGAGCCCCTCAATCTCTATATACTGCATCTATGCCAATACAGTAGGTGCATGATGAGCTTCAGCCCTCTGCAGGAGTGCACAACCTCATCGCTTTCGATGGTTCTGACGCTGGGGATGATATGAAGTCTGCATCTGGCAAGTGTTCAATGGAGGATGTTGCCACACCTTCCCCCAGCGAGGGAAAGGAGCATGCACGCACCACTGACAAGGAGATGCTTCACATCATTTCAAGGGTGGTTGAAGAGCTCTTTCTCAAGTGGTCTCCTCCAAAAGAACCTAAAAAAAAAAAATCTCACTTTGATGAATGGTTCTTGCAGTCTTGCACCGTCAAGCAACCGCATTCCACAGATCTGCCCTGTTCTTCCCGGAAGTTCTTAACAAATTGACAAAATCCTGGCACTCAACTTAGCTCTCTCGCACAGTGATTCCACTCTCTGTGGGATGACAAAGGTTATGCCCAACTGCCCCCCATGGAAGAGGCGGTAGTGGCACGTCTCTGCCTGGTGAGTAGCAGGGCCTGGAAATCACCTTCCAAGCCGTGTTTACTGACGTTCACACTGGCTGGAATAGTGTACTCAGTGGTGGGCCAAGCTGGTTCAGGACTCCATGCGATGATAGTGCTACAAGTTTTCCAAGATAAGCTCCCCAAGCAAATGGACAAGCAAGGCTACAACCCATAGATGTTCAAAGACCTCTGCACCACTATGGACTTAGTGCTGCAAGCCACGAAAGTCTCGAGTCAGCTTCCGGCAAAGAACCCTATGCCTGCTGCCTCAGCGCAACCAAAATGTCACAAGCCGTGGCCCAAATGAAGGAAGCCACCTCAGCACAAGCCCCACGCCGAGGGGTACCACGTGCTCTTCATGTACCAATTGCACCGTGTTACAGGCGGCTTTTTAGATTTGCATTTGAGGGAACTCCGTATCAATTTAAAGCCCTTCATTTCATCGTGGTGACTCGCTGTCTGGCTGCTCTAGCACCGACCTTCTACCAACAGGGTGTTATGCTGGGTCAAATTTTCAGAAGGAAAGCACTGACCACAGATGCATTCAACACAGGTTGGGGTGTGGTGCATGATGGACACGTGACTTTCGACACCTGGACAGATGTGGCATGTCAACCATCTAGAGCTACTGGCTGTCTTTCTAGATTTGAGAGCTTTTGATTCCAACATCATGAATCACCACATTCTGATTTGCTCGGACAACACAACAGTAGTGGCATATAAATCACCAGGACACGTTGGCCCATGTATGGCTGGAGAAACGCAAGTATGCATTTTCCCCGGTGCACCTCCTTCATTCTGTCACCAGCAAAGTCTGAATGGACATTGAAACAGTTCTGTTAATTGTGCCTGTGGCAGGGCGGAGGGCGTGGCCGGGTCGTGATGATACACACCCGGTCCCGTATCAGGCTAATCAAACCCCCGAGAGGGATAAAGGCTGATGGCAGACGGTGGTGCGACGAGAGAGAGATAATTTACGGACATGTCCGTTGTGTGTGTTTGTGTCCTTTGTTTTAAGTTTATAATTAAAATATTATTTATATTGTCAAGCCGGATCTCGCCTCCTCCTTTCCATTGAACTACTTTAAACTGGTGCCGAAACTCAGGAAGGAGGAGGGATACGCCGTAATACAATTCTCGCCACTACTGTCCACCCCAACGGACCAGCCACGGCCATCTGCCGGGGGATGAGGAACCCAGCTGCCTGGAAGCGGTGGAACGGCCGCCGACTGCGAGGGGAGAAGGGGCTCCTAGCCAACCACCTGGAGCGGTCAGGGCCGCTGCCAGGGGCGGAGGAGTCCCCTTCCAGCCGCTGAAACGCGGCGGGGTCTGAGACCGCCGACCGCAAGCGGGGAGGGGCTCGAGGACCGACCGCCTGGAGCGGGAGAACCACTGCCAGGGGCGGGGGAGACCACTTCGGCTCCCCGAGAACACGGCAGGGCGTTCCGTCCGCCAGGGGCTGGAGAACTGCCTCCGATCCGCCCAGAGAGGCGCGGCTATCGTCCGTTAGAGGGTGGAGGAGTGGCCGAGGAACAAGCTACGGCGTATCGGAGAATCGGCGAGTAGTTTTTTTTATTTTAATTTTTTTATCTCTCTCCCTCTCTCTCACTGCCGCTCTGCGTTGGCCTTTTCCCTCTCTTTTAAATTGTAGTGTTTTTTGGGGGGGTACTACACTGTTACAGGAAGTACCCCCCCCCCCCCCCCCCATTTTAATTACATCTGTTTCCCTCCCCTTGTACCCTCCCTCGTCCAGGTAGATGGGGATTACCTGCCGGCAGACTGCACATGGAAACAGTTCTGTTAATTGTGCCTGTGGCAGGGCGGAGGGCGTGGCCGGGTCGTGATGATACACACCCGGCCCCGTATCAGGCTAATCAAACCCTCGAGAGGGATAATGGCCGATGGTAGACGGTGGAGCGACAAGAGAGAGATCATTTACAGACATGTTCGTTGTGTGTGTTTGTGTCCTTTGTTTTAAGTTTATAATTAAAATATTGTTTATATTGTCAAGCCGGTTCTTGCCTCCTCCTTTCCATTGAACTACTTTACAGTGCCAAAATGGCCCAATCAGTCCTGGTTTCTGGAGATGGTACACCTAAGCGCATTTTACCCCCAATTCTCACTACCGTAACATGTACAGACATTTTACTTTACTATTCCCATTACGGTAACACAGTTGAATTACAGAAAAAAAAAAGATGCTATTGCACAATCATTGTTTAAAGAGTTAAATCAGTAAAAATATGAGGTAGTACCATGGAAGTACTACTATGTTGTATATATATATATATATATATATATATATATATATATATATATATATATATATATATATATATATATATATATATATATATATATATATATACACATACACACACACACACACACACACACACACACACACACATTTATTTTTCATATTGCAGTTATCAGAAAATCAGGTGTAAAATGTGCATAACTCCAATGAAAATAATAAATAAAATCACAATGTCATCTAAAAATAGACATAACATTCTATTTGTAATGCCTGGTCCTGAAAATCACTCTTTTGATGATCCTTCGTAGAGTGATTTAGTGAATTTAATTAACAACTTTAATAATTTTACAGCCACTGTGCTGTATTTTAATCTTTAGGTCTAAATCTGTTCAATGTATTGACCCTTTACTTTATAGAATATAGAAAGATCTAAACAAAGAAAAGAAAAAAAGCGCCCCCCCACAGTAACTCTACCAACAAGGATGATTGAAATATAATTTCCAACACAGAAAATATCCATAATTCCAAATGTGCACTCCTGGTGAATTTAAGAACATGGAATGCATTCCCCTCTCGCAACCAGTGGTTCAGTCCACCTATTTTATACCCCTCAACAAAACCATTTACTAAGACTTCGCAGTTACGCAGAATAAACCTCTGAGGACATTAACTGTAAGCGAAGACAGAGGATTTAACAGAAGACATCAACAATAGCATACGGTTCCGCATCGCTGTACAATCCAAGATTTTTAAGTCCACGGATGGCAATGGACGGACTGGGCAACAATAAGAGCATGTCATACAGCCGATGGAGTTATGACAGGTAAGTGGACCGTGCTCTTTTCAACAGATTGCTATAATCTGTCTTGATGTGTGTTTTCAAGTGATCCGAGTAAATCGCGCCGAGAAACGTCAAAACGCTCGCAAAGTCAAGCAAACAGCTGATAACGGTAACGGAAATGTAATCATAATGACTGAAGTTGAGGACAAAGTGGAGTCCGTGATGCGAAAAATTCTTTGTTTATGTCTTTGTTTTGTTGTAGTTGAATGGCATTTTGAAAATCTTCAGACCCTGTCTTAGCCTTCACTTGTTAAAATGCATAACGACCTAAGTAAATTCTGTGATTTGAACGGTAATTTGAGCTCATAAACGGTAAAGTAAAAACTAAAATAAAAATAGCGGTTATTCCGGATATTATGCTTTACGAAATCCGAACGTCACGGTTCTATATCAGCTAGTGCCCTCTAAAGTGCATATCTTGTGTATTTATTATCATGGCTTCAGCATCATCTCATCTCCACTCTTAGCATCCATATTCTCAACAGGCATCATTATATATGCCTAACTATTTTGAACCAGTGGATGATGCTGGAGTTCATAGTGTCTGCTGAAGATGACACATTGGAGGATTCAGTAAAAACTCACCTCTCTGACTGCTACCCTACAGAACTACAGAGATCCTGTGATACAAAGGAGCAGGGATAGCATGTCAAGAACCCCCCATCTAAACAAAGGGAATACATTCATCACTGAGCCCTGTCTCTGATGAATGTATAACATAGACAATACCACAAGCACTGACAGCACATCAGTCTATATTACATCCCAGCTCATAGTTAAATCAGTACAAAGAGTGCAAGACTTTGCCATGAATAAAAACAAACATGCAGAGTGTTTCACTCAACTGATTATAATCGCTTTTAACTAAAACGGCAGTAAGAAGAGATTTTGTGTTCTCCGCTTAACACATTTTCATAGCCAATTTATTTCACCCTCTACCTGCAGTTATATCAGCTCCAGAATGATGCCTTGAGCTGGTTTTGAATTTAATAAACTTTTACATTTATGCATTTGGCAGACACTTTTATCAAAAGTGACTTACAGTGCACTGATTACAGGGACAATCCCCCCCGGAGCAAACTGGAGTTAAGTGCCTTGCTCAAGGACACAATGGTGGTGTGGCTGTGGGGATCGAACCAGCAACCTTCTGATTACCAGTTATGTGCTTTAGCCCACTACACCACCACCACCACCTGGTGCTGATTAGATTTTGTATATGCACAGCTCATGCAGGCATTACAACTGACAACTGTGCTCATCAGGACTGAAACTGCTCTCAGACTGTCTAATCAACAATAATGTGTCCCCATTAACAAAGCTGAAAGACCCAGATCAGGAGCTTTTGTAAGGTGTTTGCCACATATAGTTCAGTACAGGCACACTTTTATTGCTGTATTTATACAATGTCATATTTTTGTAAAAGAGGTGGGGAGTCTGTTCCAATTATCCTAATAAATGTCAAATTATCTTATTAGGATACTGAAAAAGTACCTCGTAATTGCATAAGACAGCACAGCAGCTTTACAGGAATGATGATGATTCATTCCTGCTTTTTTCCTTTCCACAACTGACCTTATTCAGAGTAGTGCCATATTTAATTTTTTAATTAAACAGTCTCTTCAATGTGTTGAACTGTAATTGGTGTTGATCTTTCAGCCGTCGAAACATTGAAAAACAACTTTCCCAAAAAAAATTTTAAGTAGACATTTTTGGTTCTGGTCTCCAAAACAATACAAATGTCAATATGGACACCTGATCAATGATTAAAAATGTATTGCTGGTCATCATACAAGAATTAAAGCATTATTTATGATTGTTTACTCCTTGTTTGATATGTAAATAACCGCATATGCATATAATTCAATCAAACAACATTACTAAATCCAAAATATTTTAGCCTATTTTTAAGATATGCATTTCAGTTTCATAACAATATTCCATCAAAATAATCTGTGTAATTTTGAACAAAATTACATAAAACTTAAAATATTTATTTATTATATATATAATTTTTTTTTTTTTTTTTTTTTTTCCTTTATTAAATTTTAAATTTGAGTCAATTCAATTTATGGAATTTTGTTAAGAAATTAACAAAATTAAGTTTAAAAAAATCTTCAATATTTTAAGTTTTACTCATTTAATGTAGTTAAGGATCACAAAATTCAGTTTGATAGAAAATTGCTATGAAATTGAAATTTGTAAATCTTAAAAATATGTTTTGTTTTTGTTTTCTTTGTTTGCTTTAAGAATAAACCCAAAATAAATGTTGGGCATTATGAACCTAAGAGATCTTACAGTAAAAGGAAGGACATAAATTTTGGGCATGTTTTCCAGGATATAAAGCATTAAAGTAGAGTAAAGTTTAAAGAAACGTTCACACAAAAGAGAAAAATCTCAATCATCCGAACAAAACAGTTCACTCAAATTAATCGTGATCATATGAGAATGTGTTCTCCTCCTTGCATAGTGTGCTTATTAACAATGGTTTATATGTGTGAACATTTTGTTATGTTACAGCATTATTCCAAAATGGATTAAATTCATGATTTTCCTTGAAATTCTACAAACAATACCTCGTAATGAAAATGTGAAAGCAGTTTGTTTGAAATCTTTGCAAGTGTGTGTGTGTGTGTGTATATATATATATATATATATATATATATATATATATATACACTACCGTTCAAAAGTTTGGGGTCACTTGTCTGAAATGTTTCTCATGATCTTAAAAATCTTTTGATCTGAAGGTGTATGCTTAAAAGTTTGAAATTAACTTTGTAGACAAAATATTATTCTGCCAAAACATATACATTTATTTAATTACAAATCTAAAATTTCCTAAAAAAAAAAAAAGTTTTTGAAATGGATGACTTGGATCAAAATATGAAGAAAAGAAGCCAATAAGTGCCCAACATAGATGGGAACTCCTTCAATACTGTTTAAAAAGCATCCCGGGGTGATTCCTCAAGAAGTTGGTTGAGAAAATGTCACGAGTACATGTCTGCAAAATCTAGGCAAAGGGTGACTACTTTGAAGATGCTAAAATATTACATAGTTTTGGATTTATTTTGGATTTTTTGGTCACAAAATAATTCCCATATTTCCATTTCTATTATTCCATAGTTTTGCTGACTATTATTCTAAAATGTGAAATAAATAAATAAAGAATGAGTAAGTGACCCCAAACTTTTGAACGGTAGTGTATATATATATATATATATATATATCTATCTATCTAACATGTACATAAGTATTCACAGCCTTTGCTCGATATTTTGTTGAAGAAACTTTGGCACCAATTACAGCCTCGTCTTTTTGTGTATGATGCTACAAGCTTGACACACCTATTTTTGGGCAGTTTCTAACATTCTTTTTTGCAGAACCTCTCAAGCTCCATCAGGTTGGATGGGGAGCGTCGGTGCACAGCCATTTTCAGATCTCTCCAGAGATGTTCAATCGGGTTCAAGTCTGACGCTTGCCATTCAGGCCAAAGAGTTCAATCTTTGTTTCATCAGACCAGATAATTTTGTTTCTCATGGTCTGAGAGTCCTTCAGGTGCCTTTTGGCAAACTCCAGGCTGGCTGTCATGAGGCTGTCATACAGGCCTGATTGGTGGAGTGCTAGAGAGATGGTTGTTCTTCTGGAAGGTTCTCCTCTCCCCACAGAGAAACGCTGGAGCTCTGTCAGAGTGACAATCGGGTCCTTGGTCACCTCCCTGGCTAAGGCCCTTCTCCCCCAATCGCTCAGTTTGGCCGAGTGGCCAGCTCTAGGAAGAGTTCTGGTGGTTCCAAACTTCTTCCATTTACGGATGATGGAGGTCACTGTGCTCATTGGGACCTTCAATGCTGCAGAAATTTTTCTGTACCCTTCCCCAGATCTGTGCCTCGATGCAATCCTGTCTTGGAGGTCTACAGACAATTCCTTGGAATTCATGGCTTGGTTTGTGCTCTGATATGCACAGTTAACTGTGGGAACTTATATAGACAGGTGTGTGCCTTTCCAAATCATGTCCAATCAACTGAATTTACCACAGGTGGACTCCAATCAAGTTGTAGAAACATCTCAAGGATGATCGGTGGAAACAGGATGCACCTGAGCTAAATTTTGAGTGTCATGGCAAAAGTTGTGAATACTTACGTACATTTGATTTTTTTTCGTTTTTATTTTTAATACATTTGCAAAGATTTCAAACAAACGTCTTTCACATTGTTATTATGGGGTATTGTTTGTAGGATTTTGAGGAAAATTATGAATATAATCCATGCTGGAATAAGGCTGTAGCATAACAAAATGTGGAAAAAGTGAAGCGCTGTGAATACTTTCCGTATGCACTGTAATAAATATATAGCCCTGATTTCCCACCAGGTTCAAAGATCTTTAAATGGAAGAAAATCAATTGTGTAGCTATATCTGTGGTTGTATGGACTGATATAATATACTTTAAACTATAATCTTAAACCATTACTTAACAATTACACATGAAGAATATTGAAAAACTTTTTAATGCTATTGTTTTCTATCAACATCCCATGTGAGCATAAGTCTTTCTCCCTAAAGGACAGATGAGAGGCACAGAACAGAGGCTACTGCACTGCTCTAATTACTGTCTCAGAGATGTGGATTTTGCCCTGGGAAATGCAATGGAATGTTTAAACAGAATACATTAATAGCAGCAAAGAGTGATATCTCCAGTGACACTGGCACATAAAATATGAGGCATGAGCCTACTTTGTTTCTTCAAAATCAGTTCTGATTTTCTGAATGCTTCTGAAATGCCACTTAACTACATGTACTGTGGGGGTGATTTATTAATGTGTGGATGAGTAACAAACATTACCTCCAAGACAAAGAAAAAAAAAAGACAGATTATAATTTAGGTAAATCAATCTCAAGACAAGTTGCAAGTTGTGTTAATTGGTTTTCTTTCTTTCACCTCAGAATCTTTCTAGTGATGAAATCTGATTTCCCTTATTAATATTCAAATTAATTAAATTTAATAAATTAGCAGGAGAGTAGCTTTGGAAAATAACCAGGGTGTCAGGTTATTATTACAAACTATACTAGCTTTAAAATTATTATAATTTTTTAATTTACATTTTTCATTGTTGTTTTCTCTCAGTTTGAGACATTTTACTTTATTACTGTCACTCTGTTTGAAAGGATGAGAAGAGAGTGTGCACTACCATACAAACAATAACCGACAAGAGTAAGTAGAACAAGAGGACTATATATACACACATGGGGACTAACATTACATTCAACAGATCAGAGGGAATGGGGGATCAGAATGAATGGTGAACAGGTGTGTGTAATGAGAATGTCTGGAAGGTGCATGATGGGAAATGTAGTTGGGGGGGGGGGGGGGGACTTCAACATAAAAGTCTCAGAACACTATTACACTTCTCTGTGTCTTCTGTTAAATTTGTACATCATTAGCCTATATATAATTTCAATCCAAAGATTTGTATTTTATTTAAGTGGATAGTGCTGGCCCTATGTTCTGACTGGATCAGTCCTTGCCATTTTATCACTGTATTGAATTAGAGCACTCTTTCTGTCACGCGTTCACAGCGAGTGGGGAGAGAAAGAGTGAAGGCATGTTAAGATGAAGTGATTTGTCACCATGCATTTCTACACTCACTGAGCACTTCATTAGGAATACTATGGTCCTAATAAAGTGCCTAATTTGATCTGCTATTGTAGCCCATCCACCTCAAGGTGTTGTGCATACCGAGATGCTATTCTGCTCACTACAGTTATACAGAGTGGTTATCTGAGTTACCATAGCCTTTCTGTCAGTTAGAACAGATCGGGCCATTCTCTGTTGACCTCCCTCATCAACAAGGTGTTTCCATCCACAGAACTGCCGCTAACTGGATGTTTTTTGTTTTTGGCGCCATTGTTGTGTGTGAAAATCCAAGGAGATCAGCAGTTACAGAAATACTCAAACCAGCCCATCTGGCACCAACAATTATGCCATGGTCCAAATAACTGAGATCCAATTTTTTCCCCATTCTGATAAAATCAGATCAAACATTATTATTTAGTTTGTTATTTATTGATCAAGTTTTTTTTAATTGGAATTGACATGACTGCCATTGGCTACTTTGGACATCATTTTAAATAAAAAGTAACTTTCATAATGTTTCATTAAGTTTTTTAATCACTTTTTTAAATGATTTTTTTATATAAAAATGTGTAGGCTATATCACTGTGGCATGGTGGAGGGTGGGGCCGGGTCGTGACTTTTACATTAAACCTTTATTTGTACGTCGAGCCGGTCTCTTGCCTCTTCCTTGCCCGTGAGCGCGAACTTCTTTACAATTACCATATATCCTTATTGACCAAAAATGTCAAGAATATCGCTATATAGTAATATCGCTGTATAATTATATTGCCCAACCCTATCACTTATTATTAATTAATAATATAAAGTTATTTTATATATATAAACCTTTTTTTGTTGATTTTTCATGAAAAAACAAACAAACAATTTTGTCATGTATGCCTTTACTGTGATAGAAAATTACTCATGAAGCAATATAGAATTTGTCATATCGCCCACCCTTACATTTATGTATAAATGCTGTACAGTGAGAGTATTATACTGAGGATGTGAATGTCCACATGCCAAGGCCTATTTGCAAAATTAGCCATCAGTATGTTGAACAAAGTGAGAGCAGCTTATCAATAATTTTTTTGTACCACTCTGTTTATTTGAGGATTTAATTTTCTTTTAAACTCAAAATATCCTTTGAGTAAGATGCATTGAAAAAGCTTTTATTGTATAAATAAATCTCTGAAAATGTTCTTTTATTTTTAAGTAGCCAAACTGCTGAGTCATGTTACTGCAGGGGAAAAAGTCAGGTAAACAATGAGTTAAAGGGAGACATTGGAACGATTATTCCATATCTTTTACAATTCTTAAAAATGGTGAAAGCCATGCGTTTAATAATGTAAAAAATGCTCAAATAAGCCTTGTGGGTTTTAACTTTAAATTACTCTGCTTCTCATTCATCCATCTTCTGAGGTATACAAGACACTATTGACATTATTGATTTTTTAAGATCTCAGCATTGTATTAGTCACCTCTTGGCCAGGATTCATTTCACAATTCATCTAATTTGTCAATTTAGACCATTTTACAGCAAGAATGACATGCTGATGATTCTCCTTGGAAAAGAAGCAAACAGAATATTCAAGTTGTCACAAACTATTCTGTTTCCCTGTCTTCTTCTAGAGACTCTTATGTTGAAATCGCCTTCTTCACTACATTTCCCAAGATGCAGTTATCATCCTCACCTGGGCTCCATCATCATTGTGTTCAGCTGTTCTGTGTTAACCATCATTTGTTTATTTACTTTATTTATACCCTTCGTGTTAATTTATTCGATGTCTAGTCTTCTCTATTGTGCTTTGAACAAAAGCCATTCTTTGTTATAATTTTCAGCATTCTTAGTGCTATTTCTGTTTGTATATTTGTCTTCATCTTGAATAAGCTCTCTGTTTGGGTTCAACAGTATCTCTCTCTGGATGAATCTGCAAGTTCTTTGTGCTTATGCCTCCTATTGGTTTGAGTTTGTTTTGTGGAGTATTTCTTGCAGGACATTGGAGTGGGAACAGCAAATTTACACTGTTATACAAGATGTACACTCACTACTTTACATTGTAGCAAAGTGTCTTTTCTTCAGTGTTGTCACATGAAAAGATATAATCAAATATTTACAAAAATGTGAGGGGTGTACTCACTTTTGTGAGATACTGTAAATGTCCCTTATTTCATCTGTTGTTGACTGCTCAATTGGAAATATCTTATTCTCAGATCATGCCCTGGTGAGTTTAGAGGTGTTGCCAAATACGGAGGAAAAATAATTTAGTTACCGCTTTAATGTATCCCTTTTGCAAAATCCTGAATTCCAACAAATGTTAAAGCCTGAAATTAATGTTTATATCGAGACCAACTGGTCCTCAGTCTCCTCTGTGGGCGTGGCTTTGGAGGCACTTAAGATGGTTCTTAAGGGTCGGATCATACAGTATGCCTCGTTCATCAAAAAATCCAAAGCACGAGAACTTGTGGAGTTGGAAGGGACTATTAAAAGTACGGAGGCAGAGCTGAAGCAGAGAATTGACCCAATTGAAATACAGATATAATACTATTTTGTTGCGGAAGGTGAAGTTTTGGCTATTCGGGGCAAGACAGTCATACTTTGAGTCAGGGAACAATGCAGGGAAGCTTTTGGCTAGATATATAAAGCAGAGAGAATCTTTTCCACCACTCCCTCAGTGACATCTGCTGGTGGTGAAATTTTTACCTCCGCCATTGATAATAATTATGCTTTTAAAGAATTCTATCTTGATCTCTAAAGTTCCTTGTCTTCGTTTACTGATGAAGATATTAGAAACTTTGTGGAACAATTAGCACTCCCTAAACTGATGAAAAAATATCTTGATTCTGAGATAACCTTGGAGGTGCTTGGTGAGGTAATTAAGGCTGCTTACCACGAGGGGAGAAGGGGCTCCTAGCCGACCGTTTGGAGCAGTCAGGGCCGCTGCCAGGGGCAGAGGAGACAACTACCAGCTGCTGAAGCGCAGCGGGGTCTGAGACCGCCGACCGTGAGCGGGGAGGGGCTCACTGCCAACAGCCTGGAGCGGGAGAACTGCTGCCCAGGGCGGGGGAGACCCCTTCTGCTGTAGTGCTGCACGATTAATCATCAAAATGCTGCGATTTTATTAAATAAATAAGTGCATGCGTGGACGTGACAGCCCATTCTCTACACAGCTATCCTATGTGTGTGTTTGTGTATTTTGGTTTCTGTTTTACATTAAAATATTATTTATATTGCCAAGCTGGTTCTCGCCTCCTCTCCAATGAACTGCTTTACACTCTTACGCTAAATTAATGAATAAATTGTAAGTGGTGCTTGCTTGAGCTAAAGCAGCCACTAGAGGTGGTTGCAAGGGTGTTGCTATGTGGTGCTAAAGTGTTTTGAATGCTAGCATGTTGGTATAGAGTTGCCATGGTGTTCTGGATGCTAGCTGTGTGTCGCTAGGTGATTGTTAGGTTGTAAGAGCCTAACCCCAAAGCCTAATGGATATTTTCATACCAGATTTGGCTCAGGTCCTTCCTTCATTGTGAGTCTGTGGGGTTTTCCTACTGTTGTATCACCTGTTAGATGAAAATGTTAAGTAATAGCACATCTCTCCTCAGCAAGCGTAATGATTTTAGGTATCAAATAATAAAAATATAAATGTTTAGTGTTGGTTGACGGGTAAGGCGCTAAATTGTAATGAGGGTTAAGCCCAAAGTATGCTTCAGTTTTTACCTATACGCTAGCATATGCTGTCATTAACTTTCAAATGCTCTAAGGATGGTCCATTTGACCTTGCACACTAGGGCTGAAATGATTAATTGACGTTATCGACAACGTTGACATTATAAAATGTATTATAAAATATGTCTACAAAATATTTTGTTGTCGAATAATGTTTTGATCTCATTTAACGTAACATGAAATCATATGAAACTCTAATGATGACGCGAGAGAGGAGCACAGCAGCTCGCACCTGACTGAGGAGAGGAAGAAAACACATGTCCAGATGCACTCTAAACTTTCCAAACAGCTTCTGGTGATGTAGATCACAAAATATAATGGAAAAATGCAAAATAAGGAAATACAGAAGCAATGTCATCATGAAATAAAGCAGAGCTGGATCTGGCATTCCACTTAAGCAAAACCTGAATGTCAGAGCATCTAAAAAGCATACAACCTGGCATTATATCTTTAATGCATCACGTGAAGGGGAGAGATTGATACTGCACCCAACTGAGGCACCCCGACTGAGGCTCAATGTAAGTGTCACGTGTGTATCTTATTGTGAAGTACTGTAAATCAGCGATACGCAGCTCTATTAAGAAGAGTTTGTTTTTGTGAGTTAACGATGGATCAAAGTGAAAATAATGGTGAGAGAGTATAGTCTTAGCCCATTATACACTGCAACAAAGTCTTTGATCAAGTTTTTGATCAGTCATTTTCGGCTTGTTTTCGGCTTTGTGATTGGAGAATGTTGAATACAATATTTAAATAATTTAAATATCTAAAAACAGCCTACTTAAAACAAGATACATTTAGCTGAGAAGCAACATAAGATATTTAGACTTGCTTTTAGATAATATGTGGAAAACAATGGAAAACAAGACAAAAACTCTGATTACAATAGGTTTATTGCAGTGAAATTTTACTGAATTAAACTGAATTAAAAGTTTTTTTCCATGGAATTCAGTGAATTTAGATATATTTTTAAAAGATGATTTTGTCCACTTTATTGTTAGTAAGCATGTTTAATACAACATTTTATTTCTAGGCACAAGCTGAATAGTTGGTTAAGAGCTAATGATTAATCATTGTAATAATCAACCAAATAGTCGAATAATCGTTCTAATAATCATTAAATTAGTCGATTATAAAATAAACGTTAGTTGAGGTAGGTAGTATCACCAGAATTGCTGTCTAATGAGTGTCTGAGTGTGCGTCGCCCCTGGATGACAAGCAAAGCTAAATGAGTGACCCCACTGTAGGACGTGTGTCCAGGCAGATCACGGAAAAAATGACCGGCCCGCTGGGCACGTGTTGAGGGCGCAGTGTTTCGTAGTGCCGCACAGACTTTAGCCTCCACCTCCCAGGTTACCTTACTCACCACTTGAGTGGTGGATAGAATGGTATCCGGTGGAGTGGTGGAGGTCGAGACCTCAAAACATCGAGATAGGGAGACGGGCTTGACGTTTTTAGAGCCCGGGCTATAAGACAAGTTGAAACACGTGAAAAATAGTGCCCAGCGAGCCTGTCTAGAGTTGAGGTGTTTGACACTATGAATATACTCTAGGTTCTTATGATCTGTCCAGACTACAAAAGTTACCCACGAACCCTTCAACCAATGATGCCACTTGCCCAAGGCCAACTGGAAAACCAATAATTCTCGGTTTCCAATGCTTTAATTCCATTCAGCTGGTGATAAGTGGTGTGGATAAAAAAGCACACAGATGCATATTTCCGTCCGAGGGTTAGCGCTGTGACGAGACTGCTCTGACACCAACCTCAGACACGTCCACCTCCACATCAAACTGACTTGCAGGATCAGAGTAACGAGGAAGGGTACGGTAGAATACTGCTCCTTTAATTTAGGTAACGCAGCCTCAGCTCACGAGGACCAACAAAATTCAGTGCATGTGGAGGTGAGGTCTACTCTGCAATGCCTTGCGAGAATCTGGGGTTGGCCCAGATCAGAGACAACTTTAAACTTAAACGGGTCCATGCACACTCCCTCAGATGAATCGATGAACTCCAGATACGGAACCGACTGTGAATGAAAAGCGCACTTCTCTGCCTTGACGAATAGCTGATTCTCTTACATTCGCTGAAGCATCTGCCTGACCTGCTGAACATGGTCCTGGATATTCTGGGAGAAGATAAGAATATCATCAAGACAAAATGATCGGCCATGTCACTAAGTATGTTATTCACTAGCCCCTGGAAGAAAGTGGGGGCACTGACCAATCCGAAAGGTGTAACAAAATGTTCAAAGTGCCCTCTATGTTTGTTAAAATCCACTTCTCTTCCTCTCATCCCCCTTCCTAATCCAGACAAGGTGATAAGTGTTGCACATTGCGCATTTCCGCACGGTAGCGTAACCATTTTCAATTGTTCTAATAATAAGAGTACCAAATTAGCACTTTAGAATGTGTTTGTAAGGAATAGGTGACACGGTATGTTTGCCATCACAGATAAAGTAAAACTTTAATGAATACAACTAAAATCAAGTATTTCAAACCATAATAACAATTAGCAATTGATGATTTTGCCAGTAATTTTGACCAGTTTAATGCATCCTTGGTGAAAGGAAGCATCAGTTTCTTTCACGAACAAAAATGTCTGTGTTCTAAAAATGGAAGCATATATATTATATATATATAATATAACTTTCATTAAGTAACTTTTCGCAAACTGCTTATTTACTCTTGAGTCATAATATTTATCAGTACTTCAACTTGTTCTCCAGTAAATTATTTCTTCAGTAGCAGCACTTTTACTTAAGAAATGAAAAGTACACTTTCCACCACTGCGTGTGACCCGAGTTAAAATCTACCTTTTGCCCCACTATTTTTCCCATGGTGTTTACTGTCTCCATTCTTAATATTTCCTTTAATAATAACTGTAAATTAATATAAAGTTTGATTTCCTGGCAGTGATTTGTTCATGGTGAATGTCAAGGAGCTGAAAGAAGGGATTGATCCAGGTAAGAGGCAGGGTTTGTTGATTGTACGAGTTCCCTTCCATGACTGGGGAGATAGGGGTGATGGCTTTCTCCTGTGGCTCGGCATTGGTCGTTTGTAGCTTGTATTGCTACTTTTGTTGTAATATTCTAACCACATTTTTTAGCGGAAAGCATAGTTTTGATGTAATTAACCATTGTGTTACTACAGTAATATGGTGTTAACATAGTAACTAGGGCTATCGATTGAATGTGTTAATTCGGTGCAATTAATTATATATAAATGTGTAATGCAATTAATCATGTCCCTGGACCATAATAAGGAATATTCCTTCCATCTGAGCAGATCAAGCTTGGAGTACCACCTGTTTTCTCCAGGGGGCAGTAAGCAAAACTCGCTTTCCCCTTCTGTCACTCACTCGACATTGTGTCGAATGAAGTGACACAAGGGGTCTTCCTTGGAGTCTGGACACATGGCTTTTGCTGCCCAACCCGTCGCATTGGTTGACCAGGACCATCTGACTCGGCTATGTGATTCAGTTCGCCCGGCTCCTGCCTCGTTTCAGCGGTATTCGCTCCACCTCCATATGCACGAAAAAAGGCAACGCTTTATGGGCAGAGATCACGACTCTGCTTCTCAAGGATGCAATAGAGCCCGTCCCTCCAGCCAAGATGAAGGGTTTCTACAGCCCTTACTTCATCGTTCCCAAGAAAGGTGGTGGGTTGCGACCAACTTGCGAGTTCTCAACCGGGCTTTGTACAAACTCCCATCCAAAATGCTAATGTAGAGACAGATTCTAACCTGCATCCTACAGCTAGATTGGTTCGCGACGGTAGACCTGAAGGATGAATACTTCCTCATTCTAGCTCACTCTCGAGAGTTACTATGCGCACACAGGGAACAGGTGCTCATGCACCTCAGCCATCTAGGGCTTCATGTCAACTGGGAAAAGAGCAAGCTCGCCCCGGTACAGAGCATCTCTTTTCTCTGCATGGTGTTAGACGAACAAGCGTGCACAGCCTCGCTTTCCTCAAGAGCACAGCAGTTCCTCTAAACCAGTTCCAGAGGCTCTTGGGGCATATGACGACCTCAGCCGCGGTCGCACTGCTTATGTTGATGCATATGAGACCACTTCAGCTTTGGCTTCAGACTTGAGTCCCGAGATGGGCATGACACCGTGGCAAATACCGTGTGGTAATCACCCCCTCCTGCCGTCAGACTTTCAACCCTTGGACAGATCTCTGTTTTCTGCAGACCGGAGTCTCCCTACAGTAGGTGTCCAGACATGTCGTGGTCACCACAGATGCCTCTAAACAGGGTTGGGGCACCTTGAGCAACGGGTATGCTGCCGCTGGCTCCTGGACAGGGCCCCGGCTGCATTGGCACATCAACTGCCTAGAGTTGCTGGCTGTATTCCTTGCCCTGCAGAGGTTTATCCTGCTGATTCGGGACAAGCACATCTTGATATGTTCAGACAGTACCGCGACGGTAGCATACATAAATCGCCAAGGCGGCACGCACTCTCGTCATATGTCACAACTCGCCCGCCATCTCCTCCTTTGGAGTCAGCAGCGATTCAGGTGTGCCACTCATATCCCTGGCAACCGCAACACGATGGCAGATGCGCTGTCGTGACAGGTTTCGCCTAGTGGTGAGTGGAGGCTCCACCCCCAGGTGGTCCAATTGATTTGAAGCAGATTTGGCATGGCACTGGTAGACAACACTCACTGCCCGCTCAGGTACTCCCTGACAGAAGCCCCTCTCAGGACAGACTCGTTGGCATACAGCTGGCCCCGGGGGCTGCACAAGTACGCATTCCCCCAGTGAACCTTCTTGCACTTGTGCTATGCAAGATCAGGGAGGATGAGGAACAAGTCACCTTGGTGGCTCCTTATTGGCCCACCCGGACTTGGTTCTCGGATCTCACGCTCCTCGCAACAGCACCTCCCTGGCAAATTCCCCTGAGGATGGACCTTCTTTCTCAGAGACTGGGCACCGCTGGCATCCACGCCCAGACCTCTGGAACCTCCAC
This sequence comes from Moxostoma hubbsi, assembly GCA_032164185.1. NCBI lineage: Eukaryota > Metazoa > Chordata > Actinopteri > Cypriniformes > Catostomidae > Moxostoma > Moxostoma hubbsi. The sequence continues at coordinate 36,897,779 of JAVLUX010000003.1, read as the reverse complement.
GTCTGGCCCCAGGACAGGACACAGAAGATCTGAGTGACCTACCACCTGCTGTCGTAGACACAGTCAACCAAGCCAGAGCTCCCTCCATCAGGCAACTTTACACCCTGAAGTGGCGCTTGTTCGCAAATTGGTGTTCTTCCTGATCTGAAGACCCGCAGAGATATGCAGTTTGGTCAGTGCTCTCATTTCTGCAAGAGAGGCTGGAGGGGAGACTGTCCCCCTCCACCTTGAAGGTGCATGTAGCCGCTATGGCGGCCCACCAAGACACAGTGGACGGCAAGATGTTGGGTAAGCATGACTTCATTATCAGGTCCCTTAGAGGCGCCGTAGGCTGAATCCTCCCCGGCCAAGCCTGTTCCCCTCCTGAGATCTCTTGGTGGTCCTCTTGGGCCTTCAGAGACCCCCCTTCGAGCCGCTTGACTCAGTTGAGCTCAAGGCCCTCTCTTTGAAGTTGGTCCTCCTGATAGCGCTAGCTACCATCAAGAGGGTTGGGGACGTGCAAGCATTCTCTGTCAGCGACACTTGCCTGGAGTCACGTTATCCTCAGAACGTGACCGGGCTACGTGCTCAAGGTTCCTACGACTCCCTTCAGAGACCAGGTCATGAACCTGCAAGCAAATTGCCCCGGGAGGAGGCAGACCCAGCCTTCTCATTGCTGTGTCCGGTACCTGCTTTGTGTATCTATTTGGACAGCATGCAAACAGAGGCTGCCCACTGGGTCGTTGATGCCATTTTGTTGGCCTTCCAGACTCAGGCCCTTGCGGGTTCAAGCACACTTGACGAGAAGTGTGACATCCTCATGGGCACTGGCCAACGGCACCTCCCTAGCAGACATTTGCAGAGCAGCGGGATTTTACAATCTCAGGCTTGAGTCAGTCTTGTCCTTTGTTCTGTCAGGTCTGAGCAGGTAGAACTCGGTAATGCGGAATAGCCTAATTCACGGTTACTGTTGTAACCTCCGTTCCCTGAGGGAGGGAACGAGATGTTGTGTCCCTTCTGCCATGACACTAGACTGACCACTGTAAATGGCCGTACCTTATTCTCAGCTCCTCAGTGCAAAAACCTGACTGACACACGCATGCCCGCTTCCCTTTATACCCATATGTCCGGCATATGACATGCAGATTCTTTCTGTCAATTTCTCAGAGGTGCGCAAGGCTCAGAGGTACGCAGAGGCTCCCAAGGAAGACCCCTTGTTTCACTTCATTCGACACAATGTCTCGTTCCCTCCCTCAGGGAACGGAGGTTACAACAGTAACCATGACATTATAGGCAATGTGTAGCTAATACAGACAGAGAACAAACCGCTCTTACCCAGAGCAGACAACAACACAAGATGAGAGAACACGTTCTTGTGTACAAACACAGCTTGCTGGAGCACAAATCTGAAGACAGGGATCTCAAGATAATTTTGTGGTTACTATGATTTTACTGCAAAATACAATGGTAATACTATGGTTAATGTAGTAAAGACACGTTTAATTTTTGTTAGAGAAGGTTAGTGGTAGAGTGACTGTGATACTCTAAAAAAACACAATAAAAATACACAATGTTAGTATTTAAATAGGGGCGCAAAAAGTATCTGCCACAGCATCAAACACTACTTGTACTACTTTGTAAATGTGTAAAAGTGTAAATATAACATACGCGTGATACTATTAGATTATTATCAGTGTTTACCTCAATTTAATCAAATGTTTTACTGTAATATTATGCACAATTACATGGTTTCCTTTTGACAGACATGCAGAGGGAGTCTTAACAGTGAAGGATAGCTGTTTACCAGTTCTACATGGAATTAGTTAGCTTCTCATTCTGTTTTTCTTCTTTTAACATTCATTAACTTGTTTTTCAAGTCAGTTTTAATCATTGGAGCAAGAAATTGCTTGAGATGTGCCAATCTTTATGACATACTGAACAATTTTGTGAATCGCTCATTCATTCTCAAGAGTAAATCTGAAGAAATCCTGTCTATGAATTCCAAAGCAGGAAAAAGAGACAAAAACCCAGAGGTCCAGCCTCTGAAACAACTGGCAGTATAAATTACGATCTCATTTATTCAATTCACTAAGCATTGTTACTCTTTTGTTCCTATGTCCTGAAATGATTTGTTGCTTGACAAATCAATTGGGTCTGCTCATATTTGAAAAGCTTGATTTCAGCTCTCATTCAGGTGCCAGTCAGAAGCAATTGACAGCCTGAAGTCTCAAGGGTTTTGGAGGACTGAACAAATGTAAGCCTATATTGAGTTTTAGAACTCTTTCATTTACACACACACACACACACACACACACTCACACTCTCTCTCTCACACTCTCTCTCTCATGCTATTCTTCTCACTACAATTGTATAGAGATGTTATCTGAGTTACAGTAGACTTTGTCAGTTTGAACCAGTCTGGCCATTCTCCGTTGACCTCTCTCATGAACCAAGCATTTCCATACGTAGAAATGCCCCTCACTGGATGTTTTTTTTTTTGGCACCATTCTTCGTAAACTCTAGACTGTTGTGTGTGAAATCCAAGGAGATCAGCAGTTTTATTTGTTTATGCGATTATCTAATAAGCCAATTGTGTGGCAGCAGTGCAATACATAAAATCACGAGTTATGATTGTTGCTCGTCAGACTGCACGATAAGATCCCAGTGACATCTTGGGTAAAAGATTTGGCACATTGGGCGACATTATGTCAGACTGTATAACAATTATTCTAGCCAAGACTTTGGTCCCAGTCGTGCCAATTGACAGCGTTGTCTGTGTGTGGTATCTAATCTGGTCATTGTAAGAGCAGTCACAAGGCATGCAAAATGTTTGACACTGACAGAATTGAGGCTCAGATTCATCCCAAAGTGACCATATCACACATATATCAAGTGAACATATAAAACATATCAAGTGATCAAAGACTGTAAATTTTACCCTATGACGAGAAATCTTTTACAATTCCTGAAATTTGTCTTAGATGGCAAAATAGTGGCCGAAAACATGTACGGGAAACATGTCTGGCTTAAATCAGTAAATTTAAAATGGTTTGTTCTGGTATGTCTCAGCACATTTGTGCTGGTACAGTAAATGTCTCATACGCTACAGTAAGAGCATGTAGTTATGTAGTCTGTTAGAACACAATAACAGTCATATGATTCTGCTTAATATATTTTAACCCCAGCAGTAGCAGTCAGTAAAGGGTGGGTGGTGACCTTGCTGTTACAGTGTTATTTAGATTTATCTCTGATGTGAAAATGATGGAGACTGGAAAACTGGACAAAGCCTTTTGGTTATTCTTGAGAAAGTTACTGTTCTGAAATTTCTGATGTGTTGATTCATTCACATTTCCTGATGATTTGCATCAAGAAATAGTGTGGTATTTTAAGTACTGTTCAATATACATTTGAGTTAAGCATTTTAGCTGCAATCTCAAAGATAAGACTTATTTGCTGAAAATTGTTTTGTTTGTCAAGGTTTAAGATTTAGCTGTGACATCTGTTTACATACTGTATACTGTGGGGGTGTCTTAAACAAATACATAATCTTCTGAGATAGGAAGGCATCAAGGCAAGTCTGAATCAAATTTTCACATAACATTGTCTCTCCTGAGATTGCTACATTGAGGTATTTTTCAGCAGTATCCTTTCTAGGTAGCCTATGATAACCAAAAAATATTGTGTGCAATTCAGCAGTTGATTGAAATCATAAAAATGCAGTGTGATGGAGTGGTTGGAAGTCAATTTATATATACTGTAATAATAAAGTTGATAGAATAATAGAGTGATTTAAAGTCAGTTTATATATCAATTTCCCATTTCCTTATCTCATACGAATAATTCTATTTCCTGTAGAAATAAGCATTACCTATTGCCAATAAATATTTACTTGGTTATTTCTAAGGTCAAGTCCACACTAATTTTTGTTTGAAAACTTTATTTTCAGATGCCAAATGTCATTGTTTTCCAAAGTATGGAGTACTAGTCTCCATTTTTGGTAGAGGAAAATGCTATTCTAGTTTGAATGAGCAGCGTAAACAAAATTGTATGCTTTTACAGCTTAAAAAAAAAAGTGTGGACATGAATTACTGGAGCTTTCACACTGGCAGTTTGTTCAGGAAATAAAAGGTACTTGCACTTGTGTTTTTGCCAATTTTAGCATGACGATATAATCTGTTGCACAACGCATAACACACACACACACACACACACACTATGAGTGGCAGGGGAACATAAGCAGTGATGCAAATATATTGCTTGCAACCAGCTGTTTTCTCAAAAAAGCAGCAAGGAAGCTTAATTTCTGTGTCCAATACACAGTAAGGAACAGATTACTATTTGTTCAATCATTACATGCTCATTATTTGGAAAAACATACTATTATTAATTTGGTATGATGTTACAAGCTCTTTGAAGTCAGGTGTTGTTTAAAGTGGTCTTAGTCACCGATAATCTCTGATGGAGCCATTCATGTTCTGTGTCATCCGCCTTTCACCACCACCATTTAGCTTAAACTGCACTTCAGCAAACATAGCAGCTCTGGCAGTTTAAGACCACAGACCATCAGTGCCTCTGTGAATCTGCTTCCCCCTCAAGTCTGCTGATGTGTGAAGACTTCATGTGAGTGGCAAGTGACATCTCGTAACCTTCAATGTAATTATGAAATTTCTTGGGAAATTTGAGTTGCTGTGTATTGACACTGAATGCTTTGGTGTAAAGGTTATCCTCTTGTCATCTTTCTCTCATTATTTTTAAGTCCTCCAATCTGTCCCTGCAGAAACATAATGCATTCATATGCAAGAGAATGACACCGACCTTAGCGAGAAATATTACATTGCACCTTTAAAAATACACAAAGAAAACAAGTGCTCATTTCCGTTTGTTTGTCAAAGCACAAAGCGGTTCTGACATTTGAGATCCTAGCGAGCATGTAGCTTGACCGTACATGAAGGGTCGGTCTAATTAATAGCTAAAGCTTGTGTTTCAAAGGTCAATTGTCCTGGCCCATATGTGTCTCCTCACTGGGCACTGATTAGATGTACTTTGTCAGCAAAACCTCCACAGTAACAACCCTTTCAGTGGACAGTGTGCTCATCATTTCTTGCCAGGCACCCTGAAAAGAGCCATGTAGGTGGCAATGCCATTTCATAACTCTGCTTTTATGATGAATAAGAGAGGTATGAGAAACAGTTGCCAATTGTAATGTTTTAAATGAGAACTGCACTCTTAGGTCTCACCAGTTCTGGCCCACGTTAGGAACCCATGTGGCTTGTTGCTATGGTGAACAATAATGGTTGAGATAGGAGTTGACAGGAGGATGCATGGCTGTGGGCAGTCAAACTACTACAATAATTACCAGAATACACTCTCTCAGCAGTGAGGTTTTTAGTAAGATGGATTGTGACAGTTTTATGGTTGAGGTTGACATTGCAACAGTGTGTTAATAATTTATTTATGATAGGCTGCTGTTGAGATATTTGCTGGCATAAAGTCCAAAAAATTGTTAGAAGCCTTTATAACTGTATTATATATATAGCTGTAAATGATTATTTTTTGAATGGAAAGTTATGCAAAAATATTTCCTACTCCCTAAAATATATCAATTAAATAAGTCTCTGTGACAACACTAGACTCTGTAAACAAACAAAAATGTGTCTGCGGACCCCGAACTCTAACTCTTTCTGCCTGTCAATCCTGTGCACGTGCCTGTGCATTCTCACTGTATTGTAGTTGCAGCGAATTATTAAGGCTTAATGCCGTTTTATGCCATGTTGTTCATTACAGTTGTCAGTTGAGGGCGATATTTTGCTGCTGTTGTTTTTGACAACTAAAATCACTTATAGCACCTTTAAGGTTATTTGGTTTTAATATAAGTTTAGATTTGGGGACAAAGTGCTGGCTTAGTGCTGACACTTTGTTACCCTGTTGAAAAAAAAACAACAGCATAGTCAACATAGTCTCATGACAACTCATAATTCGTATGAGATGGCAAAATCGAAAGAGATCGTATGACTTGGCTTGTACGGAAAGGTTTTATTCCAAAAGACACCAACCAAACAACAAACAGAGTTTTAAATCAATACAATATAGGTATCAAATTACAAACGTCAAAAACTCATTGCATCCAATGTTATTTCTTCCATGGTACACAAAAGTAATTTCTGTTAAAATCATGGTAAGGTTTAGGGTTTGTGTAAGGGATTAGTCTTTATGGGTAGGCTTAGATTTGGTGTTTGGTTTAGGGGTTAAATTTAATAAAATAGTTTGTTTGTTGGTTAGTTTATTTTTCTTAATAGGAGTAATAGTCATAAGTTTTTGTATGAACCAACTCATACAATTTCTTGCTATTTTGCCATCTTGTACTGTTATTATGTTTTGTCATGAGACCGGATTGGCATAGCTGGTCTCCAGTTGTGTTCTGAATGTTGGTCCACAACACAGGATCCTGGTGTGCTAGTGTTCCAACAAGACTTTTTGACTAGCTTAACCAGCAAGATGTCCTTTAACCAGCATTACCCGAAAAACCGAACAGGAATTGCATGCTGGTTAAGCTGGTGTTTTTTAATCAGGATCAAAACTGGTGAACCCAGGATGTTTCTGTTTTTTATATAAGATTTTTCTCTTTTTAGCATGTGCTGTAATATTAAGAAATTATTTTCTTTTCTTATTCACACTTTATTTTCTGTTTTGTTAGTTGAATATGTAGACACCCATTAAATGAGCTGTGCGATAATGTAGCCTAAGATAATGCAGCACATTTTGCATGATCTTTTTTCTTGTGCATTAGCAGCTATGAATAGATATCACTCACCTTTGTCGAATTCACTGGCCCTCACCGAGACAAACACCTTGAAAAAATAAATAAAAATGAAAATGGAGAGGGTTGTTTGGCAGTTTTTCATGTAACCTATTTGCACATTCTGTGCAGAGAGAGCAGCTTATAGACCGGCTTGCTTCTCCATGAATATAAATGAAGGAACTACACAGGTGCAGTATTGAGTAAGGCATCTTGCATGCACATTTGACTGTGAAGGCATGAAAGAGTGATTAATGGATGTTGATTGAGTAAAGCTGTATGCAAGTGAGTCAGTAGGCACAATTTCTCTAAAATATCAAGTTTTCTCTGTGGCGAGATGTTCTGATATTATGTATGTAAATTAAGTTAAGTTCGCTTAGTGGCAATGTGGAGGGGATTCTTTTTTTCTGATCTGTCTTTTAATTTTCGCTTCAGAATTTTAAATTTGAATATCAAATTGTATGTTGTAGTAATATACAGTCTATACATCTGTATTTCTGAATGAAAAGATAAATAGTGTCAGATATGTTTCCTTATGCGTATGCCACAATGTGTTGAAACAGAAAAACTGCAGACGTTCATCTTACGAGGCTAGTCCTCCATCTTGTGGTACGATCTCATAAACACATGGTCATGAATACGTGTTTTAAAGGGATAGTTCACCTAAAAATTTTACTTCTGTCATAATTTACTCAGTATCAGGTTGTTTCCAACCATTATGACATCCTTTCCATTGTGGAACACAACAGTAGATTAATATTAGGGACTGACAGGCTTGGTCACCATTAACTTTTATATCTTGTGTTCCATGGAAGAAAGAGAGGTTTGGTACAACGTGAGGGTTAGTAAATTATGAATGAAATTTTTTTGGGGGAAACTATCCGTTTAATGTAACCTGGTCATTTGTAAATTAAGGTAGGGGATTTAATACCTTTTCTATATTTTAGAATTCATCACCAGAACTCAGAAATTGCATGTGTAAAGACTGAAAAGTAGCACAAGCTCCTGTTTGGTTTTATATACATTTTTACAATAAGTAAACATTATAATGTTAATTTTGCATTATCTATCTATATTGAGTTTTACTATTATATTTAAACAGTTCTGAAAGTAATATATATATATATATATATATATATATATATATATATATATATATATATATATATATATATATATATATATATATATATATATATATATATATATATATATATATATATATATATATATATATATATATATATATATATATATATATATATATACACACATATACATATACACACACACACACACATACATATACACACATACATATACACACACATTTTTTTTTTTTTACGTTATGTCACAAGGGAGGCCCACTGTCTTTGATTTTGGAAACCCCTGGTATAGTGCATGAGATCATATTAGATTTTTTTGCCACAAGATGTCAGTGTACAGCGTCTTATTAACCTCCATTGGCAGTGGCTTGTTGAATTCAATTATATTGTCCATTTAGTTTGATCCATATGATTATATAGTGCATAGATTACAGAGTACATATTAGATTTTTTTTTAGGACACATTCTTATTAGGATAGACAGTTAGAAAACACATTTTGCTCTGCATTTCTTTTACTCTCTCTGCTCTCACGTTGCCTCTCTGCAGTGTAGTGATAACTGCTCTGCACTGCTTTCATAACTCATCACTGCATGTGATGTAAGTAAATATACAAAAGCAGATCTGATGGCTGCAGATGATTGAGGCTGACACTGTGTGCCATTTTCTAGTAATTTTTATTTTTTTTGCCAATTAGTCGCTTGTTGCCATGGTTGGGCTACAGTGTGGCAGTAAAAGTGTTAGATGAGGCAGCCAGACGTGGCAAAGACGTCGTCTCATTAGTAGCAGTCGGCAGGGCTGGATTGGTAATCTGGCATACCGGGCATTTTCCTGGTGGGCCGGCGCACTTTGGGACCGATTAGGGGCTGATAAGCTGAAATGAGCTGCAGCGTTATTGTGAAGAGGGCAGTGATATGCAGAAAAGGACCCTGGCAGTCAGTGAGAGTGTGAAACACACAAACACTACACACACACATACAAGCATGCCTAATCATTGCTTAGAGGTATCACAAAGTAGCCTATAATATTGCTGCTGAGGTGAAGTAATTGGGATTCTTTAGGTTAAAACCCAGATTTAGTGACATTTAAAGAGGATTATATTTGGTATTTAGTCCAATAATTAAAGACAATGATATTGAAATATCAGCAGGGACATATTTCGAAAGATTATATATAATATATAACATGAATTTGAAGGTATAAGTATTGATTATCTAAAAAAAAAAAAAAAGAAAAGATAATGGGTCAGATTTTTAAATGTATGATGACATTTCTGCCACAGTTATAATGGTAGCTATGCCTATGTGTGTCAGTATTTGCATTTTGAAAATACATTTCACTGAAGCTGTCAGTGCAGTAAAGCTGGGCTGTCACAGTCCACTGGGGAGCTAAAAATACTTTTACATGAGGAGAAACACAGGACAATATTATGGAAAAGGAAAAACACATTTACAGTTAGTGCGGGTTAGTGTATCAATAGGGTTATGAAGGTGAAGGCTGACATGAGTACTTTGTTTTCCAGAATAAAAAAAAAAAAGATGCCCGTTATTTAATGTCTAACCACTCATAACAGCATTATAATGTGATCAGTGAAAATAAAAATAAAATCTGCATACAAGTTTGCTAATCTTTAACATGACATCCACACTGAAAGAATCAGTGAAAGAATCTTTTTATTGAATGAACAAAATACAATTTTTTATTATTTTTATTTCTTCATTTTTACATTATCAGGACAATTTAATGTATTCCCATTTGTTGTATTTTCAAAATCGCAAGTACTTTTTGTTCTCCTACTTTGTTTGATGCAATAATACTACCTTGACAGCCATGCACCCATAGATGTTACCATGGTAACTAAAATTAGCTGAACCTTAGAGTGGCTCTTTGTTCTTGCCTAGTCGGAAAAGAAAAGATTAGGTTCAACAAGGTTGAGAAGGAAGGGCAAAGACATACCTTTATATTTTTTCATTGATTTTTGGAAAATGTATGGAGCTTGACCATCAATTAGTACCAGACACTTAAAATACATAAATTCTTCAGGGAACATTAATTTCAGTTTAAGTTATTTTGGTCAGATGTTGGCACCTCTCCATAATCACTCATTCATGACACTTTAAGTTTGAGGTGTAGGCCATTTTTAAGAAATGTACTGCAAGTCCAGAATTTAAATGTTTTAAATCCCACAGTTTACAATCTGTGTGCTTTGCACTTAAAATGATGAAAGCTGATTTTAGCTTTGCTATTTCCAATGACTTCTGAGGCATTGCTGCAGTTTTGTTTGGGTTGTCAGATCACTAAGGTAGATTCTGGTTCAAAGGCTTTTTTGGGAGTTTGCTATCTAAAGATAGTGTCAAGCAGAGTCCTGCACGAGTCCTGTTTTGTAAAACCGCACCGCAGTACTTAACAGAACACCTGACCCGTTATCTGAGAGCAAAAATAATTTAATTCCGTTCCCAACCTGACCCGTTTAACACGAAGACCGCGATCTGTAAAGCATCCACTACATCAGGTAGACATCATTTTTTATTTGCTCACATCACACAAGCAATAAAATTAACGTTAGGCACTCTGAGTTGGAGTATTTCAGGAAAATAGATACATAGCCTAACATTTTAGTGACAATTACAAGGGCGTAGATTTGGCTTGAACATTGGGGGTTGCAGCAGGAAGCATTTACCCATGTTTCAATTGATCATTGTATACATAATGTAGCCTTTTGTTGCAGTTGACTGTAGGTAAATGTCCACATAAATATCCAGATACTGTTTGACTGTGTGAGAAACTGCTCCAAGTGATTCAGAGAGTGCTCCAAACTAATTGTACTGAATCACGAATTGATACAAATAGTATTGCAAGCCCAATTCAAGTTGGCCAATTCACTGAAAAGAATCAACTCAAAAGAATTATTCATTCATTCATTCATCAACAGAAATACTGGACACACCTCATGATTGCTGAAATATTGTGAGTGTACATGTTTCTTAGTCGGAGCGTGTATGGTACGCAGAGTGCATACAGATACTGGCGTCACTTGCCTTTGCTATTTGACCCGCAGTTCGGCCCGTGCCTCTTGATTCCCGACCCTCATCGCAAATGACAATGTAAATATTTTTCCACTCGTTACATCAAATATTAGCGGTTCACCCATCGGGTACCTGCCCATGTGCAGGACTCTGGTGTCAAGAGTTATGCATACTACAATGCTCATCATATTCTATAGCTACTCTGTATCTAGAAGCTTGAATAAGCTATATTGTAATACCCAACATCTTTTAGATTTGTCACAAAGGTCTTTAAATTCTTCTTTCAACCAAACTACAGATCTTTCTGGAAATTACTTGTATATAGAACACATTTGGATCTGCTTTGTTTAGTCAACTGAAGCTACTGTTATCAGAATGCCAGTTGGAATCTCTCCAGGTCTACTGCCAGTTGGTTGACTGTGCTGACATTTTCAACCCCACATTTTCAAATGCAGCCATGCACACATTTCAGTCTGGTCATAGTGGGAATTTGTGGACTGCAGTGAGGCTGTAAATGTTTAAAAGTCTGGAAAGGAGACTGGGAGACAAAGATCAAATTGTGCCCTCTGGTTCATGCACCTGTGCTTTACAGCTGGTATGTTATACTGATCCATTGATGAAATGGAATGCAACATTTAAATTAACTTTCTGAGGGTTCTAGACACTGTTAAGAGAGAAGAAAGCCTAGTGCTGTTACAGTTATGGTTGACTATATAAAATATTTTTCAGCTGCCGGAAATAGGATGGTTGGTGTGACAGGCAAACTGAAAATGAATAAATACATAAATGATAAAATAAAATACTACCCTGTTCAACTAAAAGCAAAAATATATTTCTTCAAGTTTGCTCTTCCATAACTAATTTTCCCAACTTGTCCTCTATCCACCACAGCCTCCAAAGACATCAAATATGAATGTGCAAAATGATTCACTGGTAGAGGACATTTCTGACTGGCTTCTATTCAAATATTTTTCTGGCTTAAAATGTGTGTTGTTCCCCTTACTCTCTTTTTTTGCTGTTTACACAACCTAAGTCTGTAACACCTACTACATTGATATTTGTATACAATATTATATTAACAGCTATTTTGTTTTATTTTGTTAAGTGGTTTAAAAAAAAAAAAAAACCCTGCTGATGACAGTATCTGACACTCAGAACTTAATTACAACGTTTGCATTTTTACATTTGATCGAGACATCTGGCTCTTCTTTCCCATGTATATGGACATGACATAATGATGCAAGGATGCACGTCATAAGCCAGCGATTTTGCGCAAAATCAAACCCATTTTCGTAGGCTTACCTTAGTGAATTGGGGTAAGGTAAGAACATTGTTTTGAACAATGATTGCTTATATACACTCAATCAATAATGGCAATTTGTTCATTTTAAACCAAAACAATCTTACTGTAACGAAACGGGACAGACGAGGAGTGAGGATCCAGATGCAGCTTCTATTGAGAAGGTGCATGGAGTAAAGCAAACGGTGAACACTGGAACAAACAAAACATCCACGAGGGGAAAACAAAGGTACAAACACAAGATATAAACAAGGGGAATCTTCCAAGGAGGGCACAGGCAGGACCACGGTCGAAGGCAGGGTTAACAAGGAACATCTAACATCAAACAATAACCAACAAAGGACAAGATGAACATGAGGGCTTAAATACAAAAACCAAAGGGGAAACAAAAGCCAATGGGAAAACAGAACTCAAAACAAGATAAGGCAATTAACTAGAACCAATGACAAAACTAGAACTGATAATAAGGTAATCAAACAATGAACCTATGAAAACCAGACACATCAACATGGAGGGAAAACAGGACATGACAAGACTGGGAAACAGGAACATGAGAGTGATTTCAAAATAAGAGTGCATAAAACAAATATACAATATGGAACGTAAAAGGTGCCAGAAACTTAAAAATAAAGGTACATAAACAAAAGACAGTATGGATCGTAACACTTACATAGTGAACCTTTAACCCATTTGAGTTGGGACTACATTAATTTTTGTGGTGGTAATGTAGTATTGAATAAACAAGACAGGGGATTTCCATTTCAAGCATGCTTTGCATGGGACTTGAAAGGGAGAGTAAATGTTAAAATGTTATTTTATGTGTTTTTGTACAAGATTAATATAAAGTGGTATACTTGTTAGGGTTTAATGTTTTGTTATGCTGAGATTTAGAAGAGTATCTGTTATGTTTTTGGGATTTGGTGGAGAAGAGTGGAGCTTAAGCTAATGAGGACAGGTAGATGCTGCACATGAAATTGATTGCTTGCTTCATTGAGCAATTGCTGAGCTAACCATAGCACGGTTACTAAACTACACCTTGTTGTGCTTCCAACCAGCATGTATTTAGCATGCTAACATGCACTTTCACTAGTTAGTACATAAAGGTTTATTTGAAGATATTTTTTTGAGTTACAAGGATGTCTAATTTTGTATATAATAAATGGATAACAGGCCATAAGAGTCCTTTGCATCATACTTGCCTTAAGCATTAACTCATCATTAATAGACATTATGTAAATATGGCTACAGATATGTGGCACAAATAGCGCACAGTCATGGAGCATGAGGTTCCAACCATCCATGTGTGTCTTGTCCCCTCGTTTGAACTACTAAATGTGTAAAACATTTGTAAACTGTCATGTGTCTTGCCTGGGAGGATCCAGGGTCTGTTCCTTCTTAGCATGAGTCCATTTCATTGGGTTAGTAGGCTGTACATTACCTGAATCTCATTGACCTTCATAGAGGCTCAGTTAGCTCAGTACTAATGTCACCAATGACTCTTCCCAACATTCAAAGCATTGTGCCCCCAGGGAACTGTACAATGTGGCCATACAGAGAAAGAGAGAGAGTGAGGGAGTGAGAAAGAGCAAATATTTGTTGACAGATGTTAAAATCTTTAAAAGGGTTCATTCTCCCAAATATGATATCTTCATTTGCTCACCCTCATGTACTTTCAAAACCATACAACTTTCTTTTTTCATCTCAAATTTGCTTTTATTACACCATCATTTAGGTTTACTTTTAAGTGTTAGGGCAGAGAGGTAGGTTTGGTTGATTTGAAAAATTATGAAAACCTAAAAAAATAAATAATAATAAATCACTTTTAGCACTACAAAGTGGATATTTGACCTAAATACCACGATATTTGTAAGGAACCATGAAATATAATTTTGCTAAAATGTGGCCACAGTCATGTTCTGTATCTTTCATAAGATCAGACTGCTTCTGAAGCTATAGGATTGTTTTTGAAGGAGCAGACTAACGTTGCTTTTCACTAAAAATCGACCCCTTCATGATGTATTAATTTAAATGCTTTCCTTTTAACTTTAGTGCATAAAGCTCAAAATGTCTTTCTGGGTCAAAGTAACTCAAAATGATAGAGCAGGTCACATTTGTTCTTATTTGACACATTGGAATTCACCAAAGTGTGAATGAGGAATGTGAGCTACGATTGAGGGGAAGATTATCAGTCATACAGGTTTAGAATAACACAAGGTTGTACAAATATGGAGAGAATTTTCATTTCATTCATTTTTGGATGAAAAATATTCCCTTAAAGGTATATTGTAGGTTCAATACAAGTTAAGCTCAATCAACAGCATTTGTGGTATAATGTTGATTACCACATAAACAATATCGTCCCTCCTTTTCTCCAAAAAAAGTAAAAATCAAGGTTTCAGTGAGGCACTTACTATGGAGATAATGGGACCAAATTTTGGAGGGTTTGAAGGCAGGAATGTGAGGCTAATAATTTTATTAAAGCACATACATGAATTCTTCTATTATAACTTATTCATTATTTGAGCTGTAATGTTGTTTAAATCATCTTTTTCTGGGATTACAGGGTTTACGGCTTTGTGTTGTCATGGTGGCGAAGTTGTAAGGCATATTGTGTGACCAGTCTGTCTTGGGGCTATACTTTTAAAACAGTGAGTATTTTAACTTTTACGGATTTTACACATTCGCGAGAGAGAATTATTACATTCGAAATAAATTTTTGTGGTAATCAACATATGCCACACATGCTGTCAATTTAAGTTTTATTTGTATTGAACCTGGAATATTCCTTTAAATTCAGCAGTGCATGATACTTTTTCCTACTCACTTCCATTAGGACCATCCCTGGTGTAATAACCATGTAATATCATTCTCCAGAGTTGAGAACCACATTTCTAATCTAGGCATATTAACCTCAAGCTCTGTTCCACTACGTGAGCTAAAGGAGGGAACAGGTGATTTGGGATAAAGCCTTGGCCTCGTTAAAAGAGTTAATGTAGATACCGGTGCTCAATTCGGATTTATTGCTCAGATTCGATTTTTTTGTTTGGCTGTTCACATTATTTTTTAAATGTGGCCAATATCAGATTCCGTTGTGAACTGGTCACAGTCCTGAACTGACCTGCATGTGCAAAAGAACAATAACAAAGTTGTCACATGCAGCACGCTGTCATACGGAAGTAAGCATGGAGACTACTGAAGGCTGCGTTTACGCATTCATTTACAGGGAACGGATTATGACTTGCAAAGGCCTTGGGGACAATTATCTCCAAGGCCCCCCTCCACCCAAAAGTTGTTGAGCTGAGGGGTGGGGGGTTGTGGTTCGTTCATGCCCAAAAAGGTTTTCAGGCGGGGGGGATCACCAAACTAGATCGCGCAGCCTTAAAGCCCAGGGCACCAACGGGCAGTCAAGTGCACCCTGGTAGTCAAGGGCCCCTGGGCACGGGCCCCATTAGCCCGGTCGGTAATCTGTCCCTGTTCATTTATAAGGTGATGTGCAGTGGAAGCCAGCAAATTTGTGAGCAGGTGATAAGGAGGATGAGGAGAAAGAGTGCAAAATTTTGTTACGATACGACCCCTCAAGGTTTGCTTGTATAGAGCTGTCACCCCAAATACTTATGAGTTCTAACACCTCACTGTCCCTCCACTAACTATATTCGCTGAAGTCTTCCATATTCACAGAGTGGCCAAAGAACTACCGGTATGTAAAATCTTTAGAGTGACTCCCGGCAGCGCATTATTGTGACAAATGTCGAGAGTGACGTGAAAGTTGCATGAATTCAAATACGACTGTTCAGAATGAGGTCGCATTGCAAAAAATCAGACTTGTATAGGACCACATATGGAAGTGGCCCAAATCAGAATCTAAAAGATCAGATTCCATGTGGTTTGTGCTGTTCACACTGTTATGAAAAAAGCAGATCTGAGTCACATATGAGCAAATTTTGGCCAATTTTGCATACAGTCTGAACGTAGCCTAATAAAGGAGAGAACTCAGTCACTCGAGATGGGTTGACTATAGTGTGTACTGTGTAGTATTCAATTTATCATCTATAAATTATTGTCATGAATTCAAACAAATGTCTGTCTGTTGTGTATTGTTGAAAGTATTGTATAATATTGCTGATGCCTTACACCTCCAGTGACTTAACCAGAATCATTGTTCTTTCATGATGAGTAAACCATGAATGAGATCTAAATGTCACCCTATAGGTGAGTTATTTACGTCACATAGAATCGATGCAGATTGTCGGCCAGCATTTATGTCCACTCTTGCACTTCCTCTTTAGCTTTCCCTCTCTCCCTTCTTCACCACATGAAGATTTACTCCTCAGTTTGGAATAAAGATTCCTCTGTTTGCATAGACTCTCATCGACAAGCTGCCAGCTGCCCATCTGGGACTTCAAGCCACTGGAAATGAAAACTTAATTAGTCAGTATATATTTATCCTCACAAATGCAGCAATAACGAAAGGTCTGTATCTCATTGAGAACATTTTGCCTTCTGGCTGGTTTTTAATTAAGAGGTCATCATATTGTTTCAGAGATTTGTGCTTCTGTGATCCAGTTCCTGCTTAAAGAAATAGTTCACCCAAAAATGGAAATTCTGTCATTATTTACTCATGCTCATGTCATTTCAAACACATATGACTTTCTATCTTGTGCAGAACACAAAAGGACATATTTTAAAGAATTTCTGTACATTAGCACTTGATAGAGTCTAAATTTTACATGATAATAGACCATGAAATAATAGTCCATGAAACTCTTTGCTCTTTGAAAAGTCTTCGAAAAAGCATATACTCACTTAGTATAATAAACAGACCAAAATTTAAGTAATTTTTTCACTCTCAAATCAAATAATTGATCAACTCGTGTATACAGAGCCCAAATCAAATATGGCGGCACATCAGTAGCATCAAAGCTAATTGTTTCTACGTGTCTCGTGACCAAACGTCACGACACAAGAACTGTTCCTTTAAATCTCTGAGTTATTATACTAAAATGAGGAGACAGAAAGCCTTGAAGAGTATCATGGCGTTTGAGTTTCTCTGTATTGGTTTCATCTGATTTAATGTTATTTTGGAACTTAAATCCCTGAGCTCATGAAATGGCAGACTTGGAAAATCCTGCAATTGATTTTAGAGAGCATGCAGAAGAAGGAATATATAATGTAATCAAAGAGGCCAAGCAGGTTCTGTCGTCAGCTGTGCTTGGTGTGAAGAAGTCACTTTGGTAGCTCTGAAGATGATAGAGACAAATAAAAACAGAATGAGAAGGGAAGAGAAAGACTTTTCACCTCCCCATACGTATCTTTAGTCTATCTTCACAGTAACCACTCTATCTTACTCTATCTCAAATCATTGGTTCATGGTTTGAATAAAACCCTTGTTATAGCTCTTTGTCTTGTTTGTGGAACCATATTTGGAGAAGACTTATTCTTACAGTCACAATAACAGAACATGCACAGTTGGATACTTAGGCTACTTAAAAAAAAACATATTTTTGCAAATATGCAAAAAAAAAAAAAAAAAAAAAAAAAATATATATATATATATCATATAAATCATATACATTTTCACCTTTATTGAATGGAAATGGAAAAAACATATTTGTTCCATTGTGTTCCATTTAAAACAAAAATTCATGAATTTGGAACATGAGTGTGAATTAACTTTTGAATTAACTACCCTTTTAAAACAAGTTAAATTTACTTGAGAATTACAGTTGTATTGGATAATAAACATTCCTAAATTGTGTTTGATTTATGTTTAAAACAAGAAAAAACTATTAGTCAATTAGGCAAGAAAAATCAAACTTAATTTGAGTTATATTCTCTAAAACCAAGTCTTATTATTTTACACAATTTTGCATTGCAACAAGTACATTTATTTAGTTTTAAAGGTGTTTAAGTAATTTTATTAGAAAAAAAGACAAAAATACAGTGCACATACGTACTTGTTTGACAATGACTGGGTCACTAGTTCAGAATATTAAAGAAGAGCTGATGCGCGCAACACACTAATATGCGCACACTCGGGCACACAGAGGGGTGTAGATTTTATGTTAATTCATCAGCAACCGTTGGCACGTCGTGTCTAGGATGGCTGATGGAGTCTCTGCATTTTAACAAAGCTCTTCATACTCTGGTTCTGCAGCTGCCCGTGTGCTGCCCTTGGCAATGCTAGCTAGCACCATGTTACACAGAGACCACCTGTTACAGCAATGAAGCTCCACAGTGCAAACAGCCAATATCTAATTTCTTCCACTGGTCACACTTTATGGACTTTTTGAGAACAGATCTGTCCAGGCTATGAGCTCAGCATAATGTGACTTCAAACAGCTTGCGACACCATCAAATATTTACTAGCCATGCTGCTTTTCCACCTGCTCTTCCTCTGCTGGAGTGTTGCTGCGCATGTATGATCCAGCAATAGCCCACCATGTTGTCTGTGACCCCTGCTAAGATGGAGGTGCGTTGATTTTGGCCATTGAACGGGACATGATGGTTTAATGTTATTATTATTATTGCCCACCGGTTGAAAGTTTGTCTGTGCTAATCTTGGCTTTTGATTCAAGTGGTCTTAGATGTAATATCTAAGTGCTGTCTCTTTTGTCTGAAAGCAAGACCAGCAGAGACTGTTTTTTGAGAGTGATTTAATGTATTTTTTCATGGACTAAGGAAAAATAATAGCTTTGAATTGGCAAAATTGATTTTTTTTCCCCATGCTCCTTAGTTAAATGTGGGAAATAAGACATGTTTTAATGTGTCAATGTTCTCTTATTCTGCTAGTGGTCTGCAGCAGTGAAATGGCAGATGCAAAGCTGCTGTTCCCTGCATGAAAATCAAGAGTAAGCTGGTAGCTGTGTTGGAACATGGGAGCTGGTCCAAGCTGGTATTGAGCTGGTCCAAGCTGGTCATGAGCTTGTCCAAGCCTGTCATGTGCTGGTCCAGGCTGGTTTGTAGCTTGTGAACCAGCTATCCTGAGTTTACTAGAGCCTGATCCAGCTCCGGTTCTGCCTGATGTCCGACTCCCACTACTACAGTACATGTTACTTATTGATGACAACTAACGGCAGCCTGTGCCAGCCATATATCACTTCAGTCTACTATAATGGACTTCACAGAGGATAAACTGATGTCATCACCAACTGGCAGACATGGGATACTTCACTGGACACTGCCAGAAATTAATATGCCACAAACTGCACCTTAGTGACCTCTGCCTGCATCACCTTGATCAAAGGATGGACTACTCTCTTAAAATGGAATATATGATTAATAAATTAATAGCAGCCTTCATCAGCCAAATAATAAAAGACAATGCATCTGTTTGCGCATCCACAGTTAATTATGTAAATTCAAGACTTAAGTCATTAATCTTACAGTTAATATAAAAGCTTTCTGTTTAAACAAAGGCGACTAACACCTACTTGGTTTACTAATTTTAAATTTTGACTTGTATTTCACATAAATATAATGTTAGCCAGAGGGGAACTGGCCCCCACAATAAGCTTGGTTTCACCCAAGGCTATTTTTCTCAACTATCTTATGGAGTTTTGTGTTCCTTGCCACAGTCGCCTTAAGCTTGCTCACTGAGGTCTAAATATAAATGTAATTATTTTCTATTATTTACTTTAAGGCGCAATTTAAAATTATTAAACCACACTATTATGACTCAAAGACATTACTATATTATAGCTTTTTCTGTTAAGGCATAATTTTCTGTAAAGCTGCTTTGAAAAGATGTGTGTTGTGAAAGCACTACAAATAAAAATAACTTGACTACCATGCTCCAAAAACCAGCTTGACCACCTTCCGCATTGAGCAACTGGTAGCTGTTCCATGATGGTCTCCCAGCTTGGACCAAAAAAAGACCAGGTGCCGGATTCATGAAAGGTTCTTAAGAAATTTGTTCTGAACTACCATTTTCTTCTTAATTTCTAACTTAAGAAAAAAATTAAGAAGAATTCTAATTCCTGAAAAAAAACAAAAAACAAAAAAAAAACAATTGAATAAAAATCATTGTAAATAACATCTTAAAGTTATGATAACCTCACAGTTGTCTTAAATTCCAAAAAGTTAAATGTTTAATGAATTTACTGGGTCTGAAGTCGCAATGAGCTTTTTAAGTAGAAATGTAATTTTAGACCAAAACATGTTTTTGACTGTTTTGGGTAACACTTTATTTTGATAGTCCGTTCGTTGACACTCTACTACTTATTAGTAGCCATTCAGTAGCTTGTCAACAGTGCATCAGTTGACATTCAACAACACTGTTTCAACAGACAAGTAACATACGTTCAACTAACTGCCTATAGACTATAAGGTACATTTCAAATCTACAGATTTTACAAAAAGTGCCTGTTGACTTTCAATGTTATTTTGCTACAAGTTATTAGCCAATTTTCAACTAACTTTCTATAGATTGAGTCACCATCTTCTAAGCTGTCTACCAACAACTCAAAATCAATCTGTCAGTTGAAAGTCAACTGTCAAGTCAGCATATGATCTGTATATGATACTGTATAGGGGTCCCAAATGCATCACATTAATGATTATTTCAACTGAATAAAAACTGTTTAAAAAAAATCTGTAGTTTACCTTTTGTTGATAATCTGCTGATAGTCAACTAAAGATTAGTTGCTTATCTGTAGCTTGTCAACAAATATATTGTTTATGATCAGTAGACTATTAATAGACATTCTACACTAAGCGTTAGTAGATATATTTTAGGACTATCTAATTAAAGTGAAAAACAGTTGATATCAGTAGAAAGTCTATAACCTATCAACAGATTGCATACAGGTTTCCATGAATTATATGCAACATAATTATGATTTAAAACGAGAAGAGTTTTGCATACCTGACTGAAGTAGAACAAACACCATAGGCAGCACATCAGAGAAAAAAAATGCACTTATATTAAATAAAAAAAACACTCCAAATAATACAACCCATTCTTTATTAGGGTATCAGGATCACATCTGATTATGTGACAAACATTATATTGAGCATTTCAAACCGAGAAAACTCTCTCAATACTTGAAAAAAAAAATGCTGCACTGGCCTAGTTGGTCTAGCTTGGTGGTAAAGTTATAAAGAGTAGAACCACAAAAACAAACAAACTCGCATTTAGTTAACAACAACCTATTTAACTCATTCAGTCTTTCTTGACAGAAAAGGGGATGAGCTGTTTGTTGGTTTTCATTTCAATTATCTTTTCTGCCAGTTCACCAACAATTTTTTTCTGACAGAGTTGTGCTAGTTGCAAAAGTGTGTATTTACCCTTGAACTGTTCTAGGACAGTTTTGTCTACCATGTACTGTAAATCTCTGCAATTGCTGCCGTGTCTTTCACAGCATTTCTAGAAACACAAGCTTTCTTGAAAGCTGCGGTCATCCTGAAGCCTCTTTGCACAAGTTTGAGGACACGCCGATATCTTCTCACCACATCTGCGATTGAGGCAACTGAAAAAAACAAAACAATAATGTGAATAAATCACCAAGGACTGTTGTGTTGTGTCTTGTGCGGTTTCTTAGTCGCAGGGTGAGTCACAGTGTTACCCACATGTTTTCTCTTTAAAAGGAAGGCTACAACTTGGATGAGGGTGTGTGGCTTATTCTTTGATTTAGAACATTTAATAGTCAATAGTGTGAGGGCAGTGTGCCAATAGAGACTATTGATGAGTATTGCTATAAAAAAAACTGGTAAATACTGTTGAGAACATTCTTTATATTGAATTATTGATTACCATAATAGGTAAGCACATGTTGTGTCTTAATTTACTTAATTCCTTACATAATCTTTGTAAGAAAGCTATAGTAAAAATACAAGTTAGATACAGATCATCACTGATATTCACTGAGAATTCAGGGACACTGGCTGTAACAGAACAGTTAAGCTTTTGACATGTGGATTTCATGTCATTCAAAAAAAGAGATGACAAGAGTGATGATGACTGGGTTGTGGGATAGTGTGCACTATGCAACAAATCAAGTATAAAGCACTAAAATAAAAATAATCACCTAAATACTTCATACCTAACTAAATACAGTGTGTCCATACCTCGCTCTCCTTTTCCGTTTGACCTCTTCACCTTTTTGTTTTCCTTCTTTCTTTTTTTGCTTTTCTTCTTGCCATTCTTCTTTTTGTGCTTCTTTTTCTTCTTTCCCTCATCTGAAGAGTCAGAGATAGAGCTGGAGTCAGTGCTGGAGTCAGTGTTGGAATCAGTGGTAGTGTCAGTGCTGGAGTCCAAAATCATGGCACATGCTTCCTCACCTCCAGTGGCCATTATCTCCAAGTTCCCACCTGTAATATAAACTTATAATGTAAACCTACACCCACTGTATAATTAAGCTGCTTGAAGAACTTCACTGTAACTAGTTGAGTATTTCAGTGAATTCTGCCAAATTAATGCTAATGTTGTCTGAGCAACTTCTGCTGTAAATGGAAAGCCAATATGCTATGGCAAGGCAGCAGTCTACAGGCTATACACAAGTGAAGTCAGTTCAATCCTTACAAATGACTTAACAGCTAAAGCTCTAAATTTTGTCACCCAAATAAGAGACTATTTTATTTTCACTATGTACATTTTTGGTCACACTTTAAATTAGGTGTCCTTTAACTTACATAAAAAATAAGTACAATGCACTTTTTGTGTTCATATTGTATTGCAAAACACTGCTGCTTTTGAGGTGGATACGGGTAAGTCAAGTCAATTTTATTTGTATAGCGCCTTTCACAACACACATCGTTTCAAAGCAGCTTTACAGAAGTTCAGCATTAACAGACGATAAAAATGTAATGTCTATAAAGTCGATAAATCATCATAATTGTGCAGGGCTCCAAACTGCGACTAAAAAATGGTCGCATTTGCGACCAAATAAATTTATTTGCGAGTGTAATTTCTGTCAAGGTCGCCATTGGCGACAGTAAAAATTTACTCCCTTTGATTTTAAAATTTGCATTACATTTCCCGAAATACATTACAAAAGTTTATATCTTATTATTATAAGTGGGGAAAACGGAGTTCATTGCAGGAACTAACCATTTCAAAAAAGAGACTGTGAGAAAACAGGGTGACAGTAACAAGCATAAAAAATGCACGTGATCACATAATTGCGAAGAATGCTCCACAGACTACACTGTTAGCATGTGCAGTTTTTCTTGCATGCGAGCTGCGGGACGAAAAGGAATGGAAGGAGTTAAAAATGAAAATATTTGGCGCCTGTTTTTCCCCCTATAGGAGCCAGTGGCTCCTTAATTGATTTTTTGTTTGGAGCCCTGTTGTGGAATTAGATAAGATATGATTCTTTATCGTGTTTAAAAATAATTAAATAATAATTGTATTAATAACCCCAGTGAGCAAGCCGAAGGCGACTGTGGCAAGGAACACAAAACTCCAAAAGATGATGGTTAATGGAGAAAAATAACCTTGGGAGAAACCAGACTCACTGTGGGGGGCCAGTTCCCCTCTGGCTAACATCATGAATAATGTAAATAAGAATTATTTATAGTTAAAAAACATGATTAAAAAAATTATTAAACTTATTAAGTGTTAAGGGTCAGTATTTAGACAGTGTGTTTGAACTGCAAGATTAGTGACCAGTGTCTTTGAAGTCCATCCTTGATTAAATTCCAGAAGTTCACTTAGATGCAATTGTCCTTGTTTGGCTGATGAAGGCTTTTGTTGGCAATAGTTAGTCTATGTATCCCATTTCAAGATCGTATACCATGGTGATGGGGCATCTGAAGTCTCCGTGAGAGGCTGGATACAAACTGGAGCTGACGAACGCTATTTACCTCGGGACTGGCGTCCCGAGATAACAGCAGAAAAGCAGATGGGAAATAATTAGCATAGCTGATGTTCATAATATTAATGCATTATAACTGATTCAGCAGTAGTATAAAAAGTAAGCATTATGTGAATGCTTGGTTAAAGAGATGCGTCTTTAATCTAGTTTTAAACTGGGACAGCGAGTCTGAGCCTCAAACAATATCAGGAAGGCTATTCCAGAGTTTAAGAGCTAAATGTGAGAACGCCCTCCCTCCATTAGTGGACTTAGATATCCTAGGTATGACCAGAAGCCTCGAATTTAGTGATCTTAAAGAGTGCGATGGATTGTATGGCGATAGAAGATCCGTTAAATACACAGGAGCTAAACCATTTAGGGCTTTATAGGTCAGTAGTAATACTTTGTAATTGATACGGAACTTAATAGGTAGCCAGTGTAGAGATGATAAAATCGGTGTTATATGATCATATTTTCTTGACCTAGTAAGAACTCTAGCGGCTGCATTTTGGACTAACTGTAGCTTGTTTATTGAGGATGCAGGGCAACCAGCTAATAAAGCATTACAGTAATCTAGTCTCGAGGTCATGAATGCATGAACTAACTTTTCTGCATCAGAAACAGATAGCATGTTACGTAGCTTAGCAATGTGTAAGGTTAGAGACAGGTGTGACGGTATAGGTAGGTTTAAGGCATTGGCTTGTACCGAGCCCAGCGCGATTGACTTTGATGGAGGAACTTGCAGCTTTACTTGCAAACCTAAATATACTCAAATTAATTGAAAAGTGTAGTACATTACAGAATGTAATTACAGCTGCAATTACATGCAGATATATATATTTTTTTATTACAATGTGAAAGCATGTATGTACACAATAAATGCATTGCGTCAAATTATTAATTAAAATGTTAGTACATAGTAGTTAGAGACACTTAATATATTTTTTAAATATATATTTTGATCTGATTTATAATTAAAAAAAATATAAAAAATAAAAACGAACAATTCAATATCAATAACAAAAACTCCAAATCTTAGCAAAATAAAACACTGTGTAGATACCTATAAATGAAAAACTATATAGCTAAGGTAGGAAATCCTTTTTAGCTGCAATTTAACAGGTGCACAAAAAGCAGCAGCATTTAGTTTTAAATGCAAATGTTTTCACACATAACTCTTTATGTCTCTATTTTTAGTCCACCTTGAGGGTTATCTGCTTTAGAGATCCTATACATTGTCCACCTAAATATATGCGTGCGCTAAATATACATTTTAAGCCAAAATCTAAAGCAGGTACAAAATAATACTGAAAGGCCAGCAACAATATTGTCAAACATAGCTAAAATGTGTACAGTTATGCTGTAGCATTATTCTTCTAAAGCCCATAGAGGTTCTGGAGAGCCATCTGCTCTACCTGTACAAACCTTGTTCTTGTGCAGACTTCTCTTCAAGCTGCCTCTTGAGGAAGTCATTTTCCTCCTCCAGCGCATTCACCCGAGACTGGAGCATCTCAGCCTTCTTTTCCCAGAGAATATGCTGTTTGACAGGCTTGAGACTGTCCATCCTACTAACTGCAAAACATGACATGAAAAAATAGGAATACATGTCAGTGGGGTAGAGTGGTCAAACCTTGTAAGCACATAGTAAAAAGTATTTTGTATTATGTAATTATATCCATAAGACACAACAGGTTTCCCTGGTCTCTATTATTTTTATCAATTTTCAGAAGATAACTTAAGACAGAGGGTAAGAAACTTTTTTTTTTAGCTTGGTTTTAACATGGTTAAGCAACAGTTAGCTGGACAACAGTTTTTTACAATAACCAGCACCTATCCCTAGTGTTGGGCAAGTTAAAAAATTTTTTCTACTAATTACATCTTCAGAAGTGTAATTAGATAACTGTACTAATTATTCCCTCTAAAAAGTATTGCATTGATTACTTCCTAAATCCCATATCTACGTTGACCAATTGCAACAACAACATACATGAAACTGCTTTTTTTTAATTATTTCAAATAAATAATATAAAATTGCATAAATTATTCTTGAACTGACAGAAGTATTTAAATGTACAAGGTTACATTAAAAACACATATTTTAACATTTGAAGTTAAATTTTGATGTTAATTTAAATCCACTATTGTTTCATTGTTCTATAGTCTATAAGTATTAAATGCAATTCTGTATTCCAAAGGAATATTAATTACTTTGTAATTCATTACTCCCAACACAGGAAGAGGAGGGATATCAGCATTGTGGTGAAGATTAGGGATACCGTGTTAAATTTTGGGTAACACTTTACAATACGGGTGCACTAATATGCATTAATTCATATCTTAATTAATACTGCATCAGCAACTATAAATAGTCTACATGATTAATAGATTAAGTAATAAATGAATTGCTATGAATTAAATGTGGCATTGTGTATTAATTCCTTAATAACATATTTTATTAACTAATAGTGTAAATGAATGTTAATCATTACAATTGGTCAAAGAAATGCACTTCAACTTACAGTTGTCTGCTTTAATTAATCATTAACTAATGATTTGCAAAGGTATCAATATGTATAACTTTACTTGTTGAGGCACATGACTAACTAATTGTTAAGTAATATGTCATTTTGGTTTTGAAATCCACACTATGGATTTCAATTTCCAGTCTTCTACAACCGTGATTCCACTTAAATTCACTGCATGTGCAACTGCCCTACAGACCTTTAGTGGGGATGACAAAACCCATAACCATAATGACATATTACTTAACAATTATTTATTAGTCATGTGCCCCAACAAGTAAAGTTATAACATAATGATACCTTTGCAAATCATTAGTTAATGATTAATTAAAGCAGACAACTGTAAGTTGAAGTGCATTTCTTTGACCAATTGTAATGATTAACACATTCATTTACACTATTAGTTAATAAAATATGGACCAGAAAGCCCTCACCATTAGGTAAGGTAGTTCAGACTACTGGCATGAAGTTGGTTGCATCTCTAAAGTTACATGCGGCATTAGTATAAATGTTTCTAACTTCAATAGCATTTGAAGACAATGACTTACAGTCATAAAACGATGAACACTTTACAGTTGGTTTTATGACTGTAAGACATTGTCTTCAAATGCTATTGAGCTTTAAATTATGTCATATTTTGTGTAAGACCCCATACATTAGTGAAATACATAGCAATATTTACATATAATTTAACCATCTATTGTAATAAATATAAAAAATATAAAAGGTGTGCATCATACTTGACACCTAGATGAACAATTTACAGTTGGTTTTATGACTGTAAGTCATTGTCTTCAAATGTTATTGAGCTTTAAATTATGGCATATTTTGTGTAAGACCCCACACAGTAGTGAAATACATAGCAATATTTACATATAATTTAACAGTTTATTGTCATTAATATCAAAAATCTAAAAGGTGTGCATCATACTTGACACCTAAGTTAGATGAACACTTTACAGTTGGTTTTTATGGCTGTAAGTCATTCTCTTCAAATGCTAGAAACCTATGTCGCATGTAACTTTAGAGACAGTCCCTAAATACGCGAATGTCGAACGTTCAACGTCATACCAACTTAATGCCAGCATTCAGACTAATGAATTATCGCATTGTGTGAATCATTCGCTCAAGCTAAATCACTTTCAATTTGCCCAGATTTGCTCAGCTTTATGTTTGGTAGCACACTAAACACCAACAATTTTCATATTTATAAACACAACTTACCACTTTTTTTGTGTATGGAAACTTCTTCTCCTTCTTTTCCCTTGGTATTTCCTCTCTGTGCCTTTGCGCGGGTAAAATGCATGGTACCCGCACTCCCCCCACTGCCAGCGCCAGCTGAGGAACAGTGTGCTGAAGGCGCTTGATCATATATATCTTGATGCTGAAAAAAAGTGAGATAAAGATATTGTTTCACAAGAATGAAAATAATAAATGACAATATTTCCCAAGGGATTTGATAGGCCCACTTACCATCTCTACAATCAAATGTTCGGACTCAGAGCAGACTGCAGAGCAACCTGTAACTGTAGGCAGTGCTTGGCCTATCAGATTGAAGAAGTGTTCGGTCACGTGTCAACTCTCTGATTCTGATAACATCGTAAGCCAATGAAAGGAAAGTGCGGCAATTTGTAATTTTTGTGTTGTATTACTAGCTTGAGGCTCGAGCCGCTGACTTGATGTATTCACTGGAGATAAAACTTTTGAACAAAGTTTATGTTAGAGAAACCAAAAAAATCGTCTTTAAAGTTAATGAAATGGTTGCAAAAGATTGGCTTGTTGAAACGCAAAATTAAATGCAAGAACTGCGGGCAGAAAATGAACATGGTTGCCTCCCAGTCCAATGACCATTACATCTGGTAAGAATAAATGCTAGACTATAAAATAGTGTTAGTTGTTATTTTAAGATGTGTTTGGGGGTTATAAAAGAAATAATGACTTAATGTGTTAAACTTCAAAAGGCTATTTAAATAAATGTGAGCGCTACAAGTTTCAAAGTAAAACAATAGATGGTGCAGTTGCGGGCTCTATAGTGGCGCACTGTTTCAGAGCAGTTGGCAATGAATAGGCCTACTGCACACCTAAGTTACGTCAAGTGATTGCTTATGATCCACTGTTAATGAACTATGACAATGTATAGCTACTTATTGTATTTATATTGTAATTTAAATGTAGATCGTTGTAAGAGTGCCAATTTATCATGATTGTATTTCTATTTTATCTAATCAGATTGAATAAGCAGCTGGAAGTAGTAAAAACAGATATTTGAAGTAAATAGATTTTACTAGTATCAGATTCAGCACAATAATCAGTTGTCTTTTTTTAAAACATTATTGCTCAACATCTGTATCGACATATTGGTAGGCTACTAAACAACATGATTTTTACATAAGCTTTTGTTATATTAATTATATATTCAACTATCGTATGTGTGTTCCAAGACATATGTTAAAAATGTCAACTTATCATACAGTCTTATGTCCTGAAACTTCCAGGGAGTGTCGACGTAAAAGATGTGGACGGTTAAGAAGAAGTGTTCGGACAAACTCACTTTTCTCACAATCACACTGCAGTCTGTTCACATGGATGAAGTATATACATAGGTAAGCAATGCAAATATATTACATAACTACAGTATTTGACATATTACACTATTTGTGTATTTTGAGTCCATAGAGCACAATTGCATTACAGCACGTTATCATACTTTATGGTGGCATAAAAAAATATTATGGTCAATCTATAGCATATATCCTATTGCAAAAGCATTTCCTGTAATATACCCCACCATACTTTGCCAGATATCTTACAGTAACCCAAAAACTCTAAAACAAACCATTTAAAAAAAATTATCAAGTTGACTATATTTGGACCATACTTTGAATTAGTATTTAGGATGTCTTATAAAACATCTAACAGAAGCTTCTAACAGAAAATTATGGTGGTGATTATATATGTTTTCACTGTGATGCTTTCACGTTTAGTCAGTTTCTGTACAGCACTACAGTATGTTGTACTGGTCTGCGTTTCCCAAAAGCATTGTAAGCCTAAATTGATCATAGAGACCATTGGTGGCAATTGTTCTACAATTGTTTGACAGAATGTATTAATAGGATTATGTTTTTTTTTAATACTTAGAGTCAATAGTAAAAAAAATAAATAAATAGTTTTCAAAATACTGGATACCAGGTACCAGTATTGTACAGTACATGTGTGAAAATGCAATGTTCAGATTTAACGATAATAATTTTTGTTAATCTTTGTAGATTTGCTCAGGGTTTATATCTACGGCAAGTAGACATGCTTCAAGATGGCATTGCAAAGAGCACAGCAACACTTTCCATGATGTCAAAGAAACTCAGAAGAATTTGTGTACAAAGCCTGGAGAAGCACCAGAAAAAAAAGAAACAGAAAGTTGGTGGAGTTAATGTCCTTGTTCACATTGATGAGAGCAAGTTTTGCCACAAACGCAAGCTAGTGTAATCTAAAAAGTCAATTTTGACTTTCACTGACATTTTATTTATTTTGTTTAACCTAAAGAAGGGTTATCTCATGCTTAAGTATAATAAAACAGGAATGTGTTCTTAACACAAAAATTCAATTAATATTCAATGTTTAATTCAATATTTTGTTACTTGTTTACAATACATTTTATTAAAGGGTTAGTTCACCCAAAAATGAAAATTCTGTCTTTATATCCTCACCCTCATGATTGTTCCAAACCTGTAAGACTTTCTTTTATCTTCAGAACACGAATCTTAATTATGAAATATGAGTGATTCCTGTTCCTCCATTGACAGCTACGCAACTACCACTCATAAAACTAATCCATGTCACTCCAGTGGTTTAACATCAATTTTATAAAATGACGCAAGTTCTTTGTTTCTGCAAAAAACACACACATAATTTACCACTTTATTTATTTTTTGGGTGAACTGACCCTTTAAAGATTTTCTTATTATGTAAGCATAGTTATTGTGTTATATGGAATTTAAAAGAGTTTCTCATGTAATTACACCTGATTAGAAATAAATTGATACATGGCTGATACAGAGATATTCTTTATTTTGTAATACTGTTCATGCTGTTTTTTTGGTAGTATGCAAGAGGACGCTTTGGTAACACCTGGAAAAGAAAGCGAACGTGGGTGTTTGGTATACTTGAGATCAAAGCTGCAAGCAGACGCCCCATTCTTCGCCTTGTGAAGAAAAGAAACAAGGAGACCCTTGTTCCCATCATCAGGAAACATGTCAAATGTCAAAGTCTAGTTGTGAGTGATGAGTGGAGAGCATATGCCAGTCTTTCCCAGGAGGGCTACAAGCATGTCAGAGTCAACCACAGCCAGAATTATATAGATCCACAAACAGGACTACATACTCAAAACATTGAGAGAGCGTGGTAGACTTACAAGAGGGAAGTTTGGCGTATGCGGGGGAATCGTTCTGAGAAGGCCTTAAAAAAACAGCTCAGCTTCATAGCGTGGACCTACTGGTTAGCCAGAAGATATAAACATGGAGTACTTGGAAGACTTCTCAAGGACATAAGAAATGGTAACCGCAGATAAGTTTAGGAACTTTCTGTAAACCTTACTGTCATGAAAGGCAAAATGTATTAATTAATTATTGTTTGTAGTTTATAACTTTTTATCTTGGCCTCTGGCATTTGAAATGTTGTTGTAGACACGTATTGAGAGAGTTTTCTCGGTTTGAAATGCTCAATATAATGTTTGTCACATAATCAGATGTGATCCTGATACCCTAATAAAGAATGGGTTGTATTATTTGGAGTGTTTTTTTTATTTAATAAAAGTGCATTTTTTTCTCTGATGTGCTGCCTATGGTGTTTGTTCTACTTCAGTCAGGTATGCAAAACTCTTCTTGTTTTAAATCGTAATTATGTTGCATATAATTCATGGAAACCTGTATGCAATCTGTTGATAGGTTATAGACTTTCTACTGATATCAACTGTTTTTCACTTTAATTAGATAGTCCTAAAATATATCTACTAACGCTTAGTGTAGAATGTCTATTAATAGTCTACTGATCATAAACAATATATTTGTTGACAAGCTACAGATAAGCAACTAATCTTTAGTTGACTATCAGCAGATTATCAACAAAAGGTAAACTACAGATTTTTTTTAAACAGTTTTTATTCAGTTGAAATAATCATTAATGTGATGCATTTGGGACCCCTATACAGTATCATATACAGATCATATGCTGACATGACAGTTGACTTTCAACTGACAGATTGATTTTGAGTTGTTGGTAGACAGATTAGAAGATGGTGACTCAATCTATAGAAATTTAGTTGAAAATTGGCTAATAACTTGTAGCAAAATAACATTGAAAGTCAACAGGCACTTTTTGTAAAATCTGTAGATTAACACTTGAAATGTACCTTATAGTCTATAGGCAGTTAGTTGAACGTATGTTACTTGTCTGTTGAAAGAGTGTTGTTGAATGTCAACTGATGCACTGTTGACAAGCTACTGAATGGCTACTAATTAGTAGTAGAGTGTCAATGAACGGACTATCAAAATAAAGTGTTACCCTGTTTTGTTTTTAATTCTATTTTTAAGTCGATGAATCATCATTGTGTAATTAGATAAAATACGATTCTTTATCGTGTTTAAAAATAATTAAATTATAATTGTATTAATAACCCCAGTGAGCAAGCTGAAGGCGACTGTGGCAAGGAACACAAAACTCCATAAAATGTTGATTAATGGAGAAAAATAACCTTGGGAGAAACCAGACTCACTGTGGGGGCCAGTTCCCCTCTGGCTAACATCATGAATATAATATAAATATTACTTATGTATAGTTAAAATCATGGTTTAAAATTATTAAACTGATTAATTGTTAAGGGTCAGTGTTTAAACATTGATTGTGTTTGAACTGCAAGATTAATGACCAATGTCTTTGAAGAATTAATTGCAGAAGTTCACATAGATGCAATTGTCCTTGTTAATTGGCTGATGAAGGCTTTTGTTGGCAATAGTTAGTCTATGCATTCCATTTCAAGATCGTAGTCCATCAATAGACCGAGGTGAAGCAGGTTGGATTCGGCATCAGTTCATCCAGTTCGTCCATTGTAATAGAGTGAAGTGATGTTTTGCTGGCACCGGCTGCATTTAGTCATCATCATTCAGCGACGTAGCAGTGGAGTCCAACACGAAGCAGGAATGGTGCTTGATCCAGCCGGTTCTGGTGACCTCAGGATAGGAGTCCCGAGGTTGAGACATGGAAACAAATAAAATAATATTATCATAGATGCCATTAAATTTATTGTAGAGTTAGAGATCATGATCAAAGTTTCTGGTTCCGGCAGACCCAACTAAAGGATAAATTAGGTGTAAATTAGGTGCCTGGCTAAATAGATGAGTCTTTAGTCTAGACTTAGAGAGTGTGTCTGCATCTCGAACAGTGTTAGGGAGACTATTCCATAGTTTAGGAGCCAAATATGAAAAGGATCTTCCTCCTTTTGTGGATTTTGATATTCTAGGAACTATTAACAGGTCAGAATTGTGTGATCTTAATGAACGTGTTGGAATATAGCGTGGCAGAAGATCACTTAAGTACTGCGGAGCTAGACCATTCAAAGCATTGTACGTAGTTAACAGAATTTTAAAGTTAATACGGAATTTAAAAGGTAGCCAATGTAACAATGATAAAATGGGGCTAATATGATCATATTTCTTGGTTCTTAGCACTCTAGCTGCTGCATTTTGAACCAATTGAAGTTTATTTATTGATCTTGCTGTACATCCTCCCAGTAATGCATTACAATAATCTAGTCTTGAGGTCATGAACGCATTAATTAGTTTTTCGGCATCAGCAACAGAGAGCATATGCCTTAATTTAGCAATATTTCTTAGGTGGAAGAATGCTGTTCTACAAACATTGGTGATTTGATATTCAAAGGACAGATTGGTATGAAATATTACACCTAAGTTCTTCGCTGTTGAAGTTGACGTAATAGTACATCCATCTAGGGTCAATTTATATTGTGGTGGCTTATTTTTAGAGTTTTATGGTCCAATAATTAGTACCTCTGTTTTGTCAGAATTGAGTAGAAGGAAATTTTTGGCCATCCAATCTTTTATTTCATTGATGCACTCTGCTAATTTCGAGAATTGTGAAATCTCATCAGGTTTTGTAGAAATATAAAGTTGTGTATCGTCAGCATAACAGTGGAAACTTATTCCACGATTCCGATAATATCTCCCAGGGGAAGCATATATAAGGAGAAAAGCAGAGGCCCTAAAACTGATCCCTGTGGCACGCCATATTTTACTTTTGTTTGGTTTGACAATTCCTCATTTACATAGACAAAGTGGTAGCAGTCTGATAAATATGAACTAAACCATGCTAATGCAACTCCACAAATGCCAACATAATTCTCCAGCCTATTCAAGAGAATGTTGTGATCTATCGTGTCGAATGCAGCACTAAGATCAAAAAGCACTAGAAGAGAAATGCAGCCACGATCAGATGATAAGAGCAAGTCATTTGTAACTCTGATAAGTGCAGTCTCTGTACGGTAATGAGGCCTAAATCCTGATTGAAATTTTTCATATATACTATTTCTCTGTAGAAATTAACATATTTGGGAGGATACTACCTTTTCTAGTATTTTTGACATAAATGGGGGATTTGAAATCGGTCTATAATTAGCAAGTTCTCCAGGATCATGTTGTGGCTTCTTAATAAGCGGTTTGATAATTGCCATTTTAAAGTTTCTTGGGACATGTCCTAAGCATAGCGAGGAGTTAATGATATTAAGAAGAGGTTCTGAGATTACAGGAGATACCTCTTTTAAGAGCTTAGTTGGTATAGGATCCAACAAACAAGTTGTGGCTTTTGATGTTTCGATAAGTTTTGTTAGCTCTTCATGACATGACAGAGAAAGATTGAAGTTGCACGCGAGGAAAATTATTAGGCACTGTTTTCTGAGGTGCGATGACAGATGATTGCATAATTCCAATTTTATTTCTGATTATTTCAATTTTATCTGTAAAGAAATTCATGAAGTCATTACTCTTGTGCTGTGACGTAATGTCTGGTTCTGTTGAGGCTTTATTCCTAACCAATTTAGCCACAGTACTGAATAAACATCTAGGATTGTTGTGGTTATTTTCTATGATTTTACTAAAATATGCTGACCTGGCAGCTTTTAGTGCCTGTCTGTAGCTGCAGACACTATCCTTCCACGCACCACGAAATACCTCTAATTTTGTATTTTTCCACATGCGCTCCATTTTCTGAGCTGCTCTCTTGAGAGCATGAGTGTGATCATTGTACCGTGGTGCAGGGCTTATTTCTTTAATTTTCTTTAATCGAAGTGGGGCGACAATATCAAGAGTGCTAGAGAAGACTGCATTTATATTTTTTGTTATTTCATCAAGTTCTTCTGGGCTTTGGGGTTTATTGAGTATATGAGATAGATCTGGAAGATTATTAGTGAAGCTATCTTTAGTGGTCGAAAGAATAGTTCTACCTGAATGATAGCGTGGTGTAAATTGAGTAACATTAGTTGATCGCAGCATACAAGAGACAAGGTAATGATCTGAGATGTCATCGCTCTGCTGCAGAATTTCTATATTATCAACATCAACTCCATATGAAAGAATTAAATCTAGCGTATTATTATGGCGATGAGTTGGTCCTGTTACATTTTGTCTGACTCCAAGAGAGTTGAGAATATCAATAAATGCTAATCCCAATGCATCATATTCATTATCTATGTGAATGTTGAAGTCACTTGTACAGCTCTATCTACAGTAAATACAAGATCTGATAAAAAATTAGCAAATTCACTAAGGAAATCAGAATAAGGCCCAGGTGATCTATACTCTGTAGCAAGGGTAAAAGACGACAGATATTTTTTTATTTATATTTGATGGTGTCACATTAAGCATTATTAGTTCAAAAGACTTACATTTATATCCTGTCCTCTGAGTAACACTGAAAACTTCACTGTAAATTGTAGCAACACCTCCTCCTCGACCCTTCAGACGAGGCTCATGTTTATAACAATAACCTGGGGGAGTAGATTCATTTAAACTAATATATACATCCGGTTTATGCCATGTTTCAGTCAAACAGAGTGCATCTAATCTATGATCTGTAATCATTTCATTAACAATTAGTGCTTTGGTAGAAAGTGATCTAATGTTTAGTAGGCCTATTTTTATATGATGTGTATTTTTAATTTGTTTATTTTGTTCAAGTTTGACCTTAATCAGATTTTTTCTAAATGATTTAGTGAGGGTATTGTGTTTGGTAGTTTGGGGAACAGACACAGTCTCTATGAGATATCTAGGTGATACACTCTCTATGTGTTGTAGTTTATGTGATCTGTATGACATCTCAAGGCAGCTAGCAGATGTTCGGATTAACCAGTTTGTCTGCTTCCTGACCTGGGCCCCAGTTAGTCAATTACTATCATTATTAAGACTATGAGCCAAATTACTAGAGAGGAGAGCGGCACCTTCCCTGGAGGGATGGAGTCCGTCTCTCTTTAGCAGGTCAGGTCTACCACAAAAACTCTTCCAATTGTCTATAAATCCTATTTTATTCTTCAGACATCCAGCCATTCAGTGACACTAATCTACTATAAACCTCGTCACCATGACGAGCAGGGAGGGAACCAGAGCATATTACAATGTCTAACATCGTTTTTGCAAATTTGCACACCTCTTTAACAATATCTTTTGTGATCTCCGACTGGCAAAGCCGGACATCATTAGTGCCGACATGGATAACAATTTTAGAAAATGTTTAGCATTAGCCAGCACTTGTAAATTTGATTTGATGTCAGATGCTCTGGTCCCCGAAATGCAATTAACAATAGTGGCTGGAGTCTCTATTTCTACGTTCCTTACAATAGAATCGCTGATAACAAGGGCTCTTTCAACATGATTCTCAGTGGGTGTATCACTGAGTGGGGAGAATTGATTGGAAACCCTAACAGGAACGGGAGAGTGGTGTCTCTTTGCTGAGCGAGTATGCCGCCGAGACGTCACCCAAATGCCCTGCTGCAGGGGCTCTATAGCCGGAACCAAAGTGTGTATGTTGCTCTCTGTACTGCCCGCATCCGAAACAGTATCTACCGGCTTCTCTTTCTCACTGACCTCCACTATTGTTCGGATGCGAGTCTCTAACTAATCACCAAATTCAAACAATAAATGTTGTTTTGAAGCTTCTAAGTGTTATGACCAATCATGCTTTTTGAAATGGATGCGCTACATATAGTTCATAGAAACACAATAATTATAACATTAGAAAGCCAAGGCTTTCATTTTCACCCCCCAACCAGGCCCGCATTAATGCATGGGCTTACTGGGGCTGAAGCCCCAGGGCCTATGAAGACAAGGGGCCTATCATAAGCCAATAAAAAAAAAAAAAATCACATTGTTTTGTAGTTTGTCAAATTTTCTGTCAATCACTTGATATTCATGTTTTTGGCTGCTGATTGATCCAATTTACAAGTGACCCACGTGGGAAGCATGATATGACAGCCTATCAGAATGTAGAGAAACAGTTGTAGCATGCGTTGTCGTCTACTCTAGTAGTCTATTCAAATTTATGCTTAGTCACTCACAGAAGATAGCGGATAGCTAAATAAAAATGTCGGGAAAGAAAAAGTTTGAGAGTGGTGCTCATAAGCGAAAAATATTGCGACAGAAAGAAAACAGTGAGAAGGAATTGTTAAAAAAGATTCCAAAGCTGACAGGATTTTTTAAATCTGCAAATGAAGGCGAGTCGAGCTCATTAAGCGGAGCACCGATGAACAGTGCAGAGGACAAGCAAACAGGCGGGAGACTGTTAACTCGCGCTGCAGAGGATGAGGACTGGCTGCATGGAGCAGAGCCAACCGGGGACGGACAGACCTTTACCTCGCTTACCTGGAAAAGAGGAGGACCAAGTGCGGGAAGAGCAGTGCTCGAATTGAGGGGGGGCTGGGGGGATCCGGGACCCCCCATAAGAAGTAAAAAATAGACTTAGGGGGGTCACTCAGATATTTTAGCTGATTAAATGCATGAAATGGATACGGTAAATTTCGTGAATTATTTACAATAATTTATATTAAGTTTGATTATAGGCTAGTTGCCATGTCTCTTCAAAATGTAAACGCCCCGCCCCACATCTAAAAAGCACCGTATTTATGCGGGATTCACTCTTGAAATAGCAATGATTAACATTGATAGCCATAGCATTGTTTGTTCCCGAATAAAGCAGCCTTTTTCACTGAAATGGTTGAATAGTCTGCTGACTGACTTACTCACTCATAACAGTCCTTTCCCGCCTCCTACTGGACGTAACTAACGTTATGTACAAATCGTTGAAAAATCCCCACCAACACACAGACTGGTTTTGTCACTATTTATGTGTCTAATAAACTAGTTTCATGCATTTAAGTCTTTTGGAACAAACATTATTATCACAGTGTCACATTAATCATCCAGTTGTTTTTAGGGTAAATTCTACATCGGTAAATAAAGCTAGAATCATTCTGTTGGATGTTCAAAAGTTCATAAGTATCTTCTGCTCACCAAGCCTGCATTGATTTGATCAAAAATATACTAAAAGCAGTAATACTATAAAATATTATTACAATTTAAAGTAATACAATAAAATATAATTTATTTCTGCGATTAAAGCTGAATTTTCACCATCAGTTACTTCAGTCTTCATCACATGATTTGATGCTCAACAAACATTTATGATTATTATCAATGTTGAAAACAGTTGTGTACATTTTTTTCTCTGATGAATGGAAAGTTCAAAAGAACTACATTTATCTGAAATAGAAACTTTTGTAGCATTATACACTACCATTCAAAAGCTTGCGGTTATTAAGAATTTATATTTAAAAAAAAACATGTTGGGAAAGAAATGAATACTTTTATTGTTGTGGATTTTTTTGTGGAATACTGTCTTCGTTAGGCTATATCTCCCCGAGAGAAACTTATTTCTGCTTTTGTTGTATATAGACAAACGTGGTCATTAGACTTTTTTTTTCATTGTGGGCCTACAAAACCTCTCAGCCCCAGGGCCTGACGGCAGGTTAATGCGGGCCTGCCCCCAACCACATCCCTATCTGAGTTGGGCACAGCAGAGACAGCCTATGCCACCCTTTCCCAGTTACCAGTGTCTTAATTTCCAACATGTTATAATTATAAAGCTTCCCAAGGAGAACTTTTTCCTTGCAGAAATTTCAACAGCAAGTTCCTCAACAAGAACCTCTTGTCTCCTGATTTTTTTTTAATTTTATTTGCACCATTTCAATGTAAAGTTTTCAAATGGTTATCAGCAAGTAAATTCTCCTATGAGGGGTAGTGTCGTTAAACTAACACATCTCATGCACTTTATATTCAAAAAAATATAAATTGTAAAAAGTACATTTATCGTTCCGATTTACCAGTGTTGAAGTATTGAATTTGTTAGGCTATTAGACAAGGCAACATCATAAGCAGGCTGATAAGATAATGTCAAAGCCTGTCTTTTTATTCTTAAGAAAAAAATGTAGGTGTCCTTAAGAAAATATTTGTGAACTTGAGAATTTTTCAAGAAATGTTCTAACGAACATATAATTTACCCTGAGACCTGTCTTAATTATTTTCTTAAGACAATTTTCTTGAATCCGGCCCCAGCTTGGACCTGCTAGAAACCAGCTTCCATGTTCCAAAACACAGATACCAGTTTAAGATGGAGCCACATATCAAGGTCTGGGTTGATTAGTTGGTAAGCAAATAATCAGTTCTCATAGTCTATGTGTTGAACGCAGGAGAAATGGGCTGAAGAAAAGACCTGAGCGAATTTGACAAGGGCCAAATTGTTATGGCCAGATGACTGGGACAGAGCATCTCAGAAATGCCAAGGCTTGCTCCCGGTCAGCAGTTGTGAGTACCTACCAACGGGGAGGGACAAACCACAAACCAGCGACAGGGTGTTTTTACGGGTTTCAATGAAATTTCGCTAACTGGTTAGGTTAGCAGTACTGTGTTATGCTATTAGCTAAGCTGTACTGTGTTGACAATATGGCATCGGCAGGTTGCGCATGTGCGGTTAGTTGCCCCGGACGAGTCTTTTTAGGACTTCCCGTGAACTTTCATCACCATAGCAACCAACACCAATGATTAGTGATCTGGGTCAACACTAATGAAAACAGTTTCATTGATGCATATGA
Organism: Moxostoma hubbsi; assembly: GCA_032164185.1. Taxonomy (NCBI): domain Eukaryota; kingdom Metazoa; phylum Chordata; class Actinopteri; order Cypriniformes; family Catostomidae; genus Moxostoma; species Moxostoma hubbsi. The sequence continues at coordinate 36,858,059 of JAVLUX010000003.1, read as the reverse complement.
ACGTCAGCACGTTCCACAATGCATAAATAAACAGTAATCAGTTGAAGTGCCCAAGACTCATACCAATATATGTAGCGAATTTGGTATGATAAATGTACATGGCACAGGTTAAAGTGTTGTGTATATTACCATTATTTGTAAGGGAAACAGTATGTGTGTCTTATTTCTACATTAATATGTAAGGAAATTTATAATTGAATCAGTCGCGTTTGACTTGTTATAATTCAGATAAATGACAAAACTAGATTTGTCTGAATAAAATTCTCCACCATTAAAATTGTAATACAACGTCTCGTATCTGCTCACATTTTCTACTGTAGGGAATTAGCTTTAATAAGATAATTAGGATTAATTAACTTATTGTAGTAATATTATTCTCATGGCTTATTGACAATAATATTACACACATAGGTATAGCTATGAAGCTAAATCTTTTAGAAACAGGGATGAGATTATTTATCAAAATATACCACAGTCAAAATATCCTTAAAAGGGAAATATGATATACTCGTTATAACTCGTTATAATTAATTATGAACATTTTGATTGGTTAATAGAATTAAGTTGATGTAGCTGAATTAATATTACAATAAATGTATCTGTTCATCCAGCGAACACTAAGTATTGATCGTCTATCAATTCTCAGAAAAGATATTTTTCATGGCCACACAAAAATAACTCTTCCTTAGCATGGAGCCGAGATCGAATCGTTCAATTTACGTTGATTTTGGAAGCTGATTCATTTGCATGATTGGGGGGTAAGATGTAAATGTGTGCCCCTTTATGCTATGATTAACATAGAAGGAATACAATGCATGCTATCAGAATTATATATAAACCACTTTGCAGTGTGTCACACAAGGATTAATTTGATGGGAAAATGGCAAAACTAATTGTACATTATCTGGTTGTTCTGTCATAAGCCATGCATAAAACAGTATACAGTACAAAAAGACACTTTACATGACAGTAATAAATCATATACACAATGTCCTAGGGATACACATGTGAATTTAAAGATTGTCTATAAATGAATGAAGAAAAGTCTGTGTTCTGGGCATTTTTCCATTTCCTATGGGGGAAAGGAGTGAATCAATCTTTCTGCATTCTTTGCTGTAGCATGCAGCTAACTTCCCCCCTCTTAGAATGTCACTTAGAATGTCACTTAGGGTCCACTATTTGCTGGTCCAGTGTCAGCAAAGACAGTGTAAAGGCTTAATAATGATCAGTGGGGGAGCAGACAAAACAGAGTCTGCTTGGGCCTACTTGGACCTTTGCAGTCTTGAGACATCTGTTGGCTTATTCATTAAATAATGAATAATTGTGTGTCTGATCGGTCCAGATGCTACAGCGCCCAAGGCACATCAATGCTAGAGGGCAGCGAGGGCTATACCATCTGGTCCGAAATGATAGAAGGTCTAATGTGGCGCAAGTCACAGAAAATTGTAATGATGGTTTCAGGAGGAATGTGTCATAACACACAGTCTATTGCACTCTGCTGCGAATGGGGCTACATAGCCACAGACCATTTAAAGTGCCCATGATGGGGTGTCCACCATTGAAAGCACCTACAATGGGCACGAGAGCGTCGGAACTGGACCTTGGAGCAGTGGAAGTAGGTCGCCTGGTCTGATGAGTCCTGTTTTCATTTACATCATATGGACAACTGTGTACATGTTCGCCATTTACCGGGGGAAGAGGACAAGTCAGTGGAGGGAGTAGGATGACCTGGGCAATGTTTTGCTGGGAAACCCTGGGTCCGGCCATTCATGTGGACATCAATTTGACACATGCCACCTACCTAAACATCATTGCAGACCAGGTACACCCCTTCATGGCAATGGTATTTCCTGATGGTTGTGGCCTCTTTCAGCAGGATAATGCGCCCTGCCACACTGCACACATTGTTCAGTAATGGTTCGAGGAACATGAAGAGTTGAAGATGTTGCCCTGGTCTCCAAATTTCCCAGATCTAATTCCGATTGAGCACCTTTGGGATGTGCTGGACCAACATGTCCGATCCACGGTGGTTCCACTTCGCAACTTACTGGACCTGAATAATCTGCTGCTAGCGTCTTGATATATCACAGGACACCTTCAGGAGTCTTGTAGAGTCCATGCCTCAGTAGGTTGACAATGTTTTGGTGGCACATGGAGGACAAACAGCATATTAGGCAGGTGGTCATTAGTATATTACGAACTTGTTCATTTTAAAATCTAATTTACAGAGGGGATCACAGTACATAACATCAAATGGTGATTAATCTAAACGGAAGGGAGCTGTTACAACCCCTAGGGTTGTCTAAGGGTATGAGGGGGTAACATTTTATTTGGAAATGGATTTAAGGTGAGTGTTGGGTTGGAAAATGACAAAAGCAACCAGGCGGTATAAAAGGTAATTTATTGTAGGTGTATCACCATAACGAAAAGTCAATGATAAATGATTAGGGTATCTACATGTTATACCTTGAACATAGTAATAATGAAACCAGAGGGAAAAAGGACATGAGTGGAGCTAAAGAAAAGAAAGAATCAAAACAAAACAATTCTAACTTATTTTTATAGCCCTCTAATCTCACTAAATTGTCAGTTCAAACAAAAGGCAAGAAAGAAAATAAAACAGCTCTTCTGCATTGGAAACGCCAATGTCTAAACTATTCCACCTGCTCTCAAAAAAACACACCAAAAGTACAGGGGTTGGCACTCACTCCTTACCTAAGGTGTCTAATACAAATAACAGTCTATGTGGTGCAAGGTATATGTCACGTGACGTCTTACCTGTCCACTTTTCCACTCTGGTTAGATGAGCAGCGAGTTATATAAATAACACTGATGAAAAGTCACAAACAACGAATGAGTAACGAGTGACTTTGTCATTATACCAAAATGATTGTAGAGGGTCACAAAGAACCAGGGACAATACACAAAAGCTGAAGCTAACAAGCAAATATGTCATCAAATGGGGAGAGAGAGAGGAGAGAGAGGGAAAAAAAAAAAAAAAAAACTCCAAACACATGGATTCAAACAGCTTTTAAAAGGGTAGGAAGGGCCATCCATTGGTGGAGAGTGGAGATGATGTCATCAGGGTAATTAAGATTGGCAGCCCAGACAACCAATAACAGCAAAACCTAATCAGAGTGTGTAAAAAGAGAGGGAAACCGAGAAGAGAACACAAAACAAGCATGCATACACATACATGCATAGGGATGTAACAAACCTCAAAGTGTAGCTATAAACCACTTAAATAGCTTGGATTTATCCAGTTTTACTGAATAGATTGCATGTTTGTTTACTTGTTACTATGTGTGGAAATTGCATCAGATGTCTGATTTCAAATGACCTGCACAGTGCCTGGGACACTCTTGCTAAGCGTCAACATGAAGCTCATGCTCCCAGTGTGAACACTGTAACCTGTTAATATATGCAGTGAAAAAAATACGCACTGCTTTTGTGTGATGTGAAACAGGCCTTACTCATTACTCATACATTTTATAAATAATTTCATATTGCATTACATTGAGCACATTTACATGCACACCAATGCACTGATTACTTCCAAAAATCAGCTTATTAGAAAAATAACTACTAATTAAGCTGTTAATGACTATATATGTTGTTGGCTTATTAAGCATAATCAGTGTAAGCTTGTGCTTGTAAAGGCAATAGTTTTATCTAAGGTGTTTAAAACACAAACATTTTGGATACATGCTTTCTTCAGTGTGTGCAGTAGTTTGAAGATTAGATATAAGTTCTAAACACTGGCACAGTGACAACTAATAATTTTGACATTTTGTTGCATAAAGTATATGGCCAAATTATTAATGTAGGTTAATGATTTTTTTCCTACAAAGATGGACCACAGTTTTCCTTGGGTTGACTTATGTATGTTCTAGTTCATATTAACAACAAAAACAAAAACATAGCACGCGCGCGGACACACAAACAGCTTAAAACGCTGAGAGCATTTTATGGTCAGGGAAGAGAGTGTATGCCTGAGCCATGCGCTAATTCATCATGACTTAGTATGACACTAAGAAAGATGAGGGAGTCCAGAGGAGAGATAAGTAAGCTGATATACAGTAAAACAGAATACACTCCAGGCTGCTACACAAATTGACCACAGCATTATTTTTGTTTAAAATTTAGATTTGCAGCAAAAATCATGCATCCTTTGAATTATGAATATTATCTTAAAGTTTTATAATTAAAATACAATGCACACAATGGCAAATTTAATTTGCCTTTGTACATGGTGATAGCTGATACAGGCGATGTGTGATGATGATGTTGATATTAAAATTAGAGCTGTCAATCGATACAATTTTTTAATAAAATTAATTACATGGTGTCCCGATTAATTAATTGTGATTAATTGCATATACAAATATTTGCTGAGAAAGCCTCTCATATAACAATAATTCAGTATATAATGATGAAATTATACATAGTTTTCTTTAAATATTTAAAAATGTGTATATATAAATAAAGAATATTCAGATAATTAAAATGCATTACATTCTTGTGGCAGAAGTGGCTTTAGAATACAATGTATTGTTTACTACCATATTATTGAAAATAAGCCAATCATTGGCATACAGTTCACAGCAATCCATTTCGCAAGTGAATTTGTCAATCAGTGCGAGATTTATTACGAGGGCTTGTTTAAGGAACTGTCAATGTACACCTGCGTCAGACATGCTTGTGTAGTGTCTCGGGTGCATTGCGTCATAAACATAACATTTTTAGGTCACTGTGTCAATTTAAATATAGTTTAATACTTAGAACACATCTTGAGATCCTTAAAGTTCAAATTTGCACTGCATCAAGTTTTTTGAATGCAAGAACGTAACGCATGTTTGTATTGTGCTGTCTGCTGGATGGTTGTTTTCTTCACTGTATAAACTGTGCATTGCCCATACAGCTGAAATTTCAATTACTACCCTTTGGAGTAAACAGGTGGTACTACAAGCTTGCATTTCTCAGGAATCTTCCTTATTACAGTCCGGTGGCATTGCGATTAATTGCGTAAAATTTTTTAACGCATTATTTTTAATAAAATTATTTGCACTGAATTAACTTGTTAAATTGACAGCCCTAATTAAAATATGTATATGAAGTCAGCTTCTCATTTAGCTGACTGAAGTACTGTATCAATGGGACCAAAAACAAGAAAAATCCATTTAACAAAGACAAAATGGTGTGCTGAGTTTGGATTCAGCATGTTAAATCAAAGACAATTACAACTGTGCTGCTCTGTCCCATATTAATGAGCCCAGCACTGAATGAAGGGATGAATAAATCATGGCTCAGAAAACGCATTTGAGGCTCCCGCTTTTCACAGCCTTGTGTGTATCTGTGTTGATAGACCAGCAGAGCATTGCAACAAACATCAAACAGCTAGACAAAACGGAGCTATAAGGTTATAATGATAGTAGTCTGAGAGCAAGAGAGAGAGAGAGAGAGAGAGAGAGAGAGAGAGAGAGAGAGAGAGAGAGTGAGCAGGAGAGGGAGAATAAGAGAAAGAGAAAAGGGAAGGAGGCAGTCAGTACGAGGCGCAGTTGAGAGAGAAAGCCACAATACACAGATGTGTTTATAAGATTGAACAACCACAGATGTTGGCGAGAGACAGACACTTAGGGTGAATGAAAATAAAACAGACAGAAGGTGACTGCAAGGACAAAACTCAGAGACAAAAAGAACGGAACAAACAAATTAGGAGACAAGAAGAATACTGGGAAAGGGGGAGTGCAGCTGCAGCGAGGCAGCCTAACACGGCTCACTATGTAAAGAGGATCTGTCGTGGACTGCAGGCCAAGGCTGTATGAATGGACGAGGCAGAGGGTTTCTAGACAGCGGAAGAAGTGTAGCCTATGTATGTGTGTTCGTGCAGGGCATGTTCGGGCTGCAAGGGCTCTGTTGCTGGCATCGCTGCTGCTGACCTGCTCGGCTGCCTCAACCCTCCCCCTGTGCTCTTAACCTATTCAACATACACAGAGATGAGCTCCAAACACTCGTCTGACTGGATCCCTTACAGGTACATCTAATGTGTCCATTACTCATGTGAGCATGGAGTTTATTGCACAAACGAGCAAGTGAGGTTGTGAGGGTATGTGTACAGGGTCTTTGACAGGAGACATTGTGTAATGAATGGTTGCTGGCAGGGCTGCAAAGGTGAACCTCTAGCCCTTGTCTTGTTTCTGTTACACTCTTGCCTCTCTTGTGCTGCTAGTGATGGTAGTTACACTCAAGGCTGCATAGTAATCCTGTAATCCAGACTTTTATAAGACAGATGCAATTGTAGTTGAATGTGAGCATGTGTGTTTGTGTGTAATGTGTTTGTGCAGTTTTGAGATCTTAAACTGAGATTTCTAGTAATATTACTTCTGTAACTGGAAGTCTCATTTAATACCTCTAAATAATAGAGGTTTTCCTGATATAGAGGAGACTTGGGCTAGTCACATGGGGGTTTTTCCAAAGGCTTTATCTCAATTACGATAAGATTCAAAGAGTCAAATTTCAAATCGTGCAAATGTGTGTTTTATTTAGCAGTGTTTTTGTATATTTGTTTGAACACCTAGTTCAAAACCCATTTAAATTACAATAATTTGAGTCAATCCTTCCATTCAAAGTACATTTTCAAGATCAGAATTTTGGTAAACAAGTGAACATAATCAAACCACAATGGAATATATTGAGGCAATGGTTAGCTATATAATGTAAGCATTGTATACATTATAATGTAATGTAAATGTGTTCTTAGGACAAATTAATTTTTCATCAAAGTCTGGTCAGTGTAGATTGTTAAATGTGTTTTTCCCAGTAACTGAAACCCTGTGACTGGCAAAAGATAACTCCAAATAATCTGTCCTCATCCTCCTTGACCTTTCTACTACCTTTGAAACAGTTAACCATCATATCCTCCTCTCCACCCTCCAACCTGGGCATCACAGGAACCACGCTTGGCTGGTTTGAGTTGTACCTCACAGGCAGATCCTTCAAGGTATCCTGGGAAGGGGAGTCACACCACTGTTGTTTCTCAGGGTTCAGTGCTTAGACCCCTCCTCTTCTCTTTCTAAACAACATCACTCAGACCTATCATAAAGACACATCGCAGCTCTACCTGTCGTTCAAGCAAAACATCAATCAACAGTGCATTAGTATCAACAATACTAACATCAACAAGGACAGCCAGGAACCTCTGGAAGTCAAGTAATTTTTATTTGTATAGCACTTTTCACAACACACATAATTTCAAATTAGCTTTACAGTAAATTATGCTTTAACAATTCAAGTCATTTGTATTTGTATAGTGCCTTTCACAACACACATCAAACATTAAACAAAGATTTTGTAAGAACTGTAAGTTGCGAACCAATCTTGATGCCAAATGTAGGTTAGAATCTTTTTCTGTGTGAGAATTTTGAACGGGAGTTTGTGTTAATCCGATTGAGAACTCGCAAGTCCAAGATTGGCCGCAACTCACCACCTTTTTTTGGGTACGATGAAGGGCTGTAGAAACCCTTCTTCATCTTGGCTGGAGGGACAGGCTCTATCGCATCCTTGAGTAGCAGAGTTGCAATTTCTGAATGTAGGGTGCTGGAATTTTCCATGCATCGAAGTGGAGCAAATACCGCTGAAACGAGGCGGGAGCCTGGCAATTGAATCGCGTAGCCGTGTCGATGGTCCTGGCCAACTAGCGTGACAGGTTGGGCTGCGAAAGCTATGCATCCAAGCTCTGTGCGAGGGGCTTTAGTGGGATGAAAATCAAATCAAATCAAATCACTTTATTGTCACACTACTGTGTACACGAGTGCAACAGTAGGTGAAAGTCTTGTGTGCAGTTCCGAGCAACATTGCAGTCATGACAGTGACGAGCCGTAAATAATACCAATTTACAATAAACAACATATTTACACAACACAATTTACATATCAAATGTACACATAATTACACAACATATTACTAATATACAATGTAAAGTAAACAATACACACAATATAGAATACACATGCAATAAAATAAATAAATACATAAGGGTATATAAAAATATATATACACTAGTTGAATTGGGGAGAATATATTTGACAGTCCAGTGTGTGATATAAGATGATGATTAATAAAGTGCAGTGCTGATTGTTGATCGTGAGAGATCATGTGTTCAAAAGTCTTATTGCTTGGGGGAAGAAGCTGTCATGTAGTTGGCTGGTGCGGGTCCTGATGCTGCGATACCGCCTGCCTGATGGAAGCAGTGAGAGCAGACCATGACTCGGGTGGCTGGAGTCTCTGATGATCCTCTGATGAGCTTTTTTCACACACCGCCTGTTATATATGTCCTGGAGGGAGGAAAGCTCACCTCCGATGATGTTTCTGGCAGTTCGCACCACCCTTTGCAGTTCTTTGCGGTTCTGGGCTGTGCTATTGCTGTACCAGGTGGTGATGCAGCCAGTCAGGATGCTCTCTACAGTACTGGTGTAGAACCGTGTGAGGATGTGGTGGTTCTTTCTGAACTTCCTCAGCCATCTCAGGAAGAAGAGGCGCTGGTGAGCCTTCTTCACAACATCCTCAGTGTGGCCGGACCATGTGAGTTCCTCAGTAATGTGGACACTGAGGAACTTGAAACTGCTGACTCTCTCCAACGGTGCTCCATTAATGGTGATGGGGCTGTGTTCTCTGTCTTTCTTCCTGAAGTCCACTACAAGCTCCTTAGTTTTACTGACATTGAGGGAGAGGTAGTGCTCCTGACACCAGCGTGTCAGAGTGTGCACCTCCTCTCTGTAGGCTGTTTCATCATTGTCAGTGATCAGACCTACCACCGTCGTGTCGTCAGCAAACTTAATGATGGTGTTGGAGCTATATGTCGCCACACAGTCATGTGTGTATAGGGAATACAGGAGTGGGCTGAGAACACAGCCCTGCGGGGCTCCAGTGTTGAGGGTCAATGATGAGGAGCTGTTGCTGCCCATACTAACCACCTGACGTCTGCCTTACAGGAAATCCAGGATCCAGCTGCACAACGAGCTCTTTAAGCTCAGAGCCCAGAGTTTCTCATCAAGCTTGGGGGGCACTATGGTGTTGAATGCTGAGCTGTAGTCTACAAACAGCATTCTCACATATGTGTTCCTTTTTTCCAGGTTTTGAGAGAGCACTCTGTATTGTAGATGCAATGGCATCATCAGTGGAGTGGTTGTTGCGGTAGGCAAACTGTAATGGGACCAAAGAGGTGGGCAGAACAGAGCAGATGTAATCTCTGATTAACCTCTCAAAGTATTTGCTGATGATGGGGGTCAGAGCAACAGGACGCCAGTCATTTAAGCAAGTGATTTTGGCTTGCTTAGGTACAGGCACAATTGTTGATGTTTTGAAGCATGTGGGGACTACAGACGGTGAGAGGGACAGGTTGAAAATGGCCGTAAAAACACCAGCCAGTTGGTGACACACCGAGTGGGGCTTTGCAGCGGGAGGGAGCAGGTAATAATGTGCCGAGAGGCAAAAGCATGTCCCAAGGTTGGGGTGCTGTGAAAAGACTCAAAGCACTTACCTTGCTCCACACACCCAGCAGAGGGCAGGTTAGAGACTGAGGAGGAGGTCCTGTAAGGACGTCTACTGAACTTGTCAGCACTGGCCCTGCCGGGGATGGACAGTCGCGGGTCCGGAGGCGAGGTAACTGTGTCCGGGAAACCGGGACTGTATGATATTGGTACCGGGTAGATGCTTAATGCTGGCTAGATGACCCAGGAAGTGAGGAAATTGCTCTTTTATTGACAATGTGGGTACCGCCCGAAGGGGGTGCGGCAAAAGAAAATAAGGAAAACAAGGATTTTCCTCCCGACCTTCCACCAGGGAACGGAGTGGTCTTGGTACCAACTCTGGAGCAAACATCTAACTGCCCAGGTCTTCCATTTCAGGAGTGCTTAGGAGCCTTCAGGAGGTCCTGGAGAAGGAGGGCGTACACCGCCTGCGGGTCGCTCAACGCTGGGGCTGAGAGCTGGGCCCAGGTTGAGGCAAAGCTGCCTGTTGTTTGGATGAAACTGCAGGGGGACGCCCTTGGCAGGCAGAAGGGGTGCGGGCTGCGCTGGGGCGGCACCGTGACATGATGTGAGAGATCGCTTCTGTCTGCCTCTTTACCACCAAAAACTGCTAGGCGAAATCATTGACGGTGTCGCTGAAGAGACCAAGCTGGGAGACGGGGGCGTTGAGAAAGCGGGCTTTGTCAACGTCACACATCCCTACCAGGTTTAGGGACATATGATGTTCCTGGACCACGAGGGTGGCCATCGCCTGCCCAAGTGCCAGCGCTGTGACCTTCATGGCACTGAGAGCGAGGCTGGTGGCAGAGCGAAGTTCCTACAGCACGTCGGGGACAGGACTTCCCAAGTGCAGATCTTTAAGTGCCTTGGCTTGGTAAACTTGCAGTAGCGCCATGGCATGCAGGGTGGAGGCGGCCTGACCAGTGGCGCTGTAGGCTTTCGAGGTCAGCGATGACGTCATACTACTGGCCTTGGTGGGGAGTACCAGACGATCAAGTGTTCTCGGGGCACAGGTGGATCGCAACCACTCTATCCACCTGGGGGACCTCCGTGTACTCGTGGGCCGCCACTGTCAAGGGTAGCGAGAGTGGACGAGCGAGGAGGTCAGTTGCGGATAGTTAAATGTTCCCTCCATGACCTCGTCAGTTCGTCATGCAGTTTGGGAAAGGTACCAGGGTGGCACCCTGACCCGAGGTACCAATCGTCAAGCCGTGAAGGCTTTGGGGAGGACGGAGGGTTCTAGTCCAACCCAATGCTCACGGCAGTCCGGAAAAGCATAGAGGCCCTCTGCGCATCAGCCTCAGTCTGGGTGGGCTGACCCGAAGTTGGCAGCACAGTCCAGTCTTCTGCGTCAGACGCCTGGATGCTCTCTGATGTAGTGGCGACGTCATCATCCAACTCAGGGGGCTCGATGGAGAATGCGGACTGGCCGTGAGGTGAGTCGCCCTCACCTCAAATCCGTACGGAAGCAAGCGAGCATGCTGGGGGGGGCGGATGGTTCGTGGAGACGTACCCGGCGAAACCGAGCCCGCTACCATCCCCAAATCGCCTCCATCGCCAACTGTGTCATCCTCAATCCTGTGGGAAGAAAGAACGATGTGGGGGGTGGCTGGAGTGGCATTCACTTTGAGGAATGAAAGCTGCGACTGCAACGTTACCATGGTCATATTATCTCAGTGTACCATCCACAAACTGTTTTAGAGGGTATACGCTCTTTACAGAAGCACTGTCAAAGCGCCTAGGGGTGTGGACTGCACAACATGCAGAGAAGGAGAAAGCCACTTGAATCGCGCTGTAGATTCAGCAGCAATGTGCTGATAGAGGTGAGTGGAGCAGTAGTGAAACTCAGCTTGCTGCTGCACAACCGCTCGGACCTGAAGAAAAAATCTAACTGACAGATGCACGTCCGCTTCCCTTTATACCCGTATGTCTGGGGGCGGGAAATGCAAATTCTGTGTTAAGGTGTTAAGGGCCAATGTTTAAACAGAAAGCTTTTGTTTTAACTATAGGATTAATGACTAAAGTCTCTAACTGCAGAAGTACAAACAGATGCATTGTCATTTGTCTCCATTTTAAGAGTGTAGTTCATCCTTTGATCAAGGTGATGCAGGCAGAGGTCAGTAAGGTGCAGTTTGTGGCAGATTAATTTCCAGCAGAATCCATCTTAAATCCAAGATTCAGGCAGTGTCCAGTGAAGTATCCCATGTCTGACAGTTGGTGCTGACATCAATTCATCCTCTGTGAAGTCCATCATAGTAGACTGAAGTGATATCTGGCTGGCAAAGGTTGCTGTTAGTCATCATTACTCAGCAACACGTCTTAGTAGGAGTCGGACATCAGGCAGGGCCAGAGCTGGATCAGGCAGGCTCTGGTAACCTCAGGATATGTATCCCAAGGTTAAGAAAGGGAAACAAATAGAATAAAATTATTGTAGATGAGATTCACTTTAAAATAGGATTATAGAATATAAGAAGATCTAACTAATGTAGCATAACTATGAGTTGATATATAAATTAGTTCACAGTCTTACAACTACGCACTATACAAAATCAGACCTTTTCTGTCTGAATATGCTGCACAGATCCTGGTCCAAGCTCTTGTCATTTCAAGACTTGACTACTGCAATGCTCTTTTGGCCAGCTGCCCCAGTAGCGTGATTAAACCACTGCAGTTGGTCTAGAACAGCATGTCTGGCCTAAAACCAACAAGAGAGGGCTCATGACCTCACTCCAGTGTCTACCTGTAGCCAATCAACTTGCGTACTCTTTCTTTGCCTAACATTTAAATTTGCTCAGTTTGCAAGTAAGCCGGTTTCACTACAGCAGTGTTTCCCACAGGATTTTGTGAGACTGTGGTGGGTGGACCTCGGACCGTCTAGGGGGGTCCGGGGGCATGCTCCCTGTGTGAAAATTTTGTAAATTTTAAAGTTAAATACATCAGTCTGGTGCATTTTGAGAGCAACATTAAGAGGCTAGATCCACAAAGATCCTTGTCCACTTGTAAACAATTGTGTGCTGTAGTAGTAATTTAATCATAAACACATTGGTTGTATAGATATGCGGGGCTCAGCATAAAGCATTGTCAAGTTCTTGTTCTTCGGACAAGTCAGAGTGCAAAAGTTACTTGTCTGGAGAGAAAAACAAAAGAGAGAATGTAAGAAAGAAAGAAAAAAAGCCTCCATCGTCATCGTATATGCTTATTAGGGATTAAGAACACAAGACGGTAAATCATTACTCACCCTCAAGCCTGTATGAATTTCTCTCTTCTGAGGAACACAAAATTAGATTTTTCACAGTCGCTATTCACTGTTACTGCATCTTTTTTTCTTCTTCCATAAAATAAAAGTAAATTGAGAATGAATCTAACATTCTCCCTAACATCTCCTTTTGAGTTACACAGAAGATAGAAAGTTAGACAGGTTAAGAACAACATAAAGGCAAGTAATTATGACAGAAGTTTTGGTAACACTTTAAAAAAGGTTTCATTTATTAACATTAGAAAATGCATTAGCTATCATGAACTAACAATGAACAATATTTTACAGTATTTATAATTCTTAATCTTAGTTACTTAAAAAAATTAACTAATGTTAACATATACTACTTTTTATTTTAATGTATGAACATTTATTAATATATTCTATGTCGGAATTAACATTAACCAAGATGAATAAATTAAATAAAAGTGGTGCTTATTGTTAGTTATTGTATGTTAACTGATGTTGTTAACTAACATTAAAAAATTTAACCTTTTTGTAAAGTGTTTTTGGGTGTTTTGGTCATCTCTTTGAGTGGATAAGTCAGTTCTCACCAGTTGCATTTAAAATGGCCGTTTAATATTGACAAAATACATTGAAAATGTTAGATGAAATTCTGAGAGAACCTTGCTGCTAAATCAGTTATGTTGTTTTTTCAAAACAGATATGCATATTAAAGATAGATAATATGTTTTCATTGTGTGTAATTTATTATTAATAAATTAATAATGGGGGGGGGGGGGGGGGGGGGGGGGGTTGTTTTGTGTTTGTGCTGCTTCCCTGATTAGTAGGGGAATTTAATTAATTTCTAATTGTACAGCAGCATGTCATACATGCTTGATGCAGCATGCCTTGTGTTTTTATAATTGTGCAGCAGCAGCATGTCTATATTCTTAACTCAATATGTCTGTGTATGTTCTAGTAGAAGCAAATATACATACTTGCTCTGAAGCTGCAGCGTAGCAGATCTAGTCCTCCTAGACCCAGATCTTTTAAATATGTTATGCCCACATGAACATCTTTTCGAGAGCTGTCATGTCTGAAATGCTTAAAATTAATACAATTTATCAATTATATTTTTGCTGGCCAAAAGAATATTGCGATACCTTTTCCATTTTTGTTGTTCCATTAATTGTTTTAATTTTTACATTTAGCTGAAAAGGCTATAATAGACTGTATGATGCAGGCATTGATATGAAGTGAGGCATGGATTTTGTTTTGGTGGTTGTTGGGTGACTTGGGAATGTGTCCTCACCCATGTTTAAAGGAAACCCACATCACTTGTTTAATGAAAGGTTCCAATGTGACAATTTATAGTGCGACAACATGTCCCGCTATTTGAGCAAGTTTTCACAAGTTTTCGCATTAACAGAGAAAATGTTCAGTAGCTTTTTTGTAGTAAAGACTAAGTTATGCGGCTATGCAGAAATTGACCTGATAAATATTCACTAGAGTAAAAAACTCTCTCACACACACACAATATTCACTAGAGTAAAAACCTAATGAGGAAGTCATGGTCTCCCCTTCCTCATCAGGTTAATATTTCAGCATCTAACTGCTTCTGAAAGTACTTCCTTCTTTAGTAACTTTTGCATCATATTTATTCAAATCCTTGTCATTTTTATGTGGTTATGAACAGTGATTATCAGTGTAAATCAGCCATTGATATGCCCATGGTTGAGAATAAGTTTTTGATGTATGAGGCCATTCTGCCGCTGCCTCCTCGCAAAGGTGCCATGAATTGTTCCCGGCAGGCAGTAGAAGCCCTAACCCCACCTCCATCCCTATTCCTAACCAAATAGAGCCTGTAAGGCTGAGTAGACTGCCAAGAATAATGTCAGGCATGTTTCTCCCATCGCACGCTGCCTATTGGATAAACATTATTGCCATGGCTGCTCATGTCTCTTCCACTCTCTCATTCGCTCTTGGTTGCTATAAGTTACAAGCCCACTTGCCTCCACTCTTATATTAAAGGATTGCTGCAGGGAACACTTGCCTCCTGTTGAAGAGAGCTGAAGGTATAGTTGAACCTACCCGAGAGAGTGTACGACTGTCTCTATGGAGCATGTTCTGTTTGTGAATATCTGCCCTCTCCCACACCCCGATTTCCTGTGTGTGAGGTCTGTGATTGTGACTGAATTTCAGAAATGTTACAAAACACTCTCTTAAGAGTTTTGTAGACGCTTGAGGAGCTGAAGGAAACCAAAATGAAAGGTATCACTCTGATAGATGCATAGATGAGTCATATGAGTTTTTTTCTGTCTGTAGGAAAAAAATCACAAATGAGATATCTTTAATATCTCACTTGTTAAAGTTAAATTAAAAGGGGAGCAGTTTGAGACTTTTGCTTAAGTCTCCTGAGGAAATTACTACATTAATCTCACATGTGTCACAAATAGTTTTAAAAGAGATGTCAGCAATGTCACAGACTGTTTTCAGACAGCCAAGACACCAAAGTCTGCAATCAATAGTAAGAAATTTCAATCTGAACTAATTTCTCAATAGAATAATCAAAGATTAAATTATCTGAGCTGTACTATACTCATCATTTTTAAAGCATAATTTTTAGTTCTCCTTAGGAATTTTAGGAGAATCATATGAGACAAAGTTGATACTTAAATGAAATTAACTGTTAAATCCATTAAGCCTCCTTTGCAATGATAGAGCAACCTTTGCAATTTGTTCTAAAGGACTGTGGTTAACAGTGAAGTGAAGGCTGAATTGTTATTCCAGTATTTTATTTTAGACAATTCTTGCTTCCAAAAAAGAAAATAGGTCAATAATTAGGAGAGCAACACTTGGGCAGCCTGGAATTGAGTGTCTCACTTATAGGCAGAACGGTAATACTGCAAGATTCAATCTCAGCCTTTGTGATAGCAGCCCAGATCCTTGTGTTAACCAGCCTCTGTTTCTGATTAAGGACTAGAGAAATAAACAGCAGTGGCAGCAAATGGGTCTGTCCTTCTCTGATGTTCCCTTCAGGCACCAGGGCTGCTGGGACTTTTGTGCCTGGTTTCCTGATGAGATGAGCATCTCCTCCTCTATAGATGGGACCTTTTATGACAAATGTATGGAGCCCAGAGACCATGCTGGCAGGGCAGAGGTTGCCTCTGCTGGACATTCTGCATTGCAAACACTCATTTAAGAGCATTGGCCAGTTTATTAGACAGCCAGTCTGCCCTGGTCGGTCACAGCACCTACACACACACACACACACACACACACACACACACACACACATGCACACACACAGGGAGAGGTTAAGGATCTCTATTATCCACAAACATGGGAACAAGTACCATTACCCATGTTTTTAATTTGAACACTTTCATGAGGGCATGCACGTACACAAAGAACACATGCTGTTTATTACACAGGATGCACTCACAATGTGTACACATATTACTCAGTCTGTCAATACTCAGACCATTTGAGTCAAATGCTCTCTAAAATACATCACCATTTGATTTTGATGTAGATTAATGTGAACTATGCAGGAAGAACTGAGTTCCTTTTCAATGAAGAAAATGCTATTAAAAATAAATATTGATAATTCAATCTTGTTACAAAAAAAATATTTATGGATTTGTTCCTTTCAAAAATGTCTTTGGAGACACTGAAATTGAACAATTTATGTCATTTGAAGCACATCACCTGACTCTATAATAATAAATTGTTGCAGAACTGTGATTTCATGAAAAGAGAGAATCAAAATAAGAGGACCAGGCACAAAGAAGATGAAAAAGAAGGAAAAAATTTGGAAAAAAGAAGACTTACATAACTCTATAGAAACGCTTTAAAACCACCATGAAATTGACATTGACCTTTTCAATTCATAAACCAAAATAGCATGGTGTAAAGAACACTATGAACAACACTCATTCAGTCTTAAAGGGCTAGATCACTCAAAAATAACAATTCTGTCAGCATGTACTCATCCTCATGATGTTCGAAACCTGTAAGATTTTTTTCTTCTGTGAAATGCAAAAGGTGAAATTTAAGATATTCATGCTGTTCTTTTCCAAGTTGTCAAACTCCAGTGCGCTATATTGCAAGTCTTCTGAGGCCATACAATAGCTTTGTCCGATGAACAGAATTAAATTTAAGTTGCTATTAGTTCAAAATCTCACCTTCCACAGAGAAACATCTTTGTTGGCATATAATTACTGTGCACTAGACACCACATAAAAATAAGAACAAAAAACAACTGTGCATAAACTTCATTGGTTCTCATATGTATTGTGATGTGCCATGTTTGAATTAGCACATGCTTTGAAGCAGTTAAAAGTACAATATGGATTCCAACACACACATATAGCTATATACAGAGTGAAATATCAATGTCGTCAGTGAAGCTTGGTGGCAAGGTAGAGAAATTTTAACGCACATTTCATGCAGCTGTCAGAACATATCAATTTATCTCTCATGCCTAATTTAATGAGATTGTTGACCCTCATTATAACAGCTCTGTTTTATGTCATTATTCTGCATTCTGATGGGAAATGACACCATTGACTGCTAACACTAGGTGTGCGTGTGTTCATTTATGTGTTTTAGTTTCAGCAGGGAGTTTATAATTGTGTGCAAAAGAGTGTGACTATTTCTGTATCCTCAGGCTTGAGTTAGTGTGAGTGCATTGAATGAGTGTGTGAGGGGGGCATGTATGTTCGAGCCCATGCACTTGTGTGATAAAAAAATTGGTGTCAGTGTTGGCAATCCATAAAGAGTGATGTTTTTCAGGTTTAAATAGGAATGAAGAGAGTTCTGTTTTCTTCAGCTGGGTCCTGGAGTCTTTCTTTGAGAGAGATTGTGTACTCATAAAATCTTGCTGAAAAGATGAGCATAGACCAACTGATCGGTACTAATTTGGTGCTGGTCTAGCTGGTGAATCAGCACAGCCATGCTGTTCACCAGTGAAAATTAGCTGTTAAAACTGACCAAGATGGTCGTTCTGGAGAAATTAATTAACCAAGAAAGTCTATTTTTATGGAACAGCATACAGAAAATGTCCCTACTGACAATTATTTCTGAAATTGGTGTCCTGAGATATCACACCTGTTTTTGTAGCTTGGTTTTCCATCCACATATTTTTATGCATATTTTGTGATATTGTTTAAAAAATGCTTAGAATGAAAATGTGCAAATACATTTTAGGCACTTGCTTGAGGTGAATACGTTTTATTAATTAAGAAGACTTAACTATATAAACTATGATAGAAACACATTTATAGAATATTTCTATAATATTTGTATAGGAATATAGATGTTGGAACACCAGGACACCAACACATGTTGTGTGCCAGCATTCAAAACAAAACAAATGCTAGTGACCATCTAAGCTGGGTATAGTAATATAATGTGCATTACAGAAACCCTCATTCACACCACCCTTGATCTCTTTCTCTTCTGCTCCCCCACATGACCCACCACTTCCACAGAGGAAGCCCTCCATTGCCATTTAATTATCACAGTTTTTGGCTCAGCAATATCAGGAGGCACAAATGCATAAGGGGATCTGGAGTGAATGTGTCATAGCTGATTAAATCAATGGAGAGGGACAGGCAGAGTACAAATGCCTCACCAAAGACCTCTCTCTTCACAGGACCTGAAACAGGTCAATGAGTCAGAGGCATGTTTACTACTGCAGCAGTGTCTCTCTCCTTTGAAAAACTGATATTTACACATTCTATTTTATTTATTCTGTTCTGTTCATATGCTAGCCTTTAATTAATGGGGATTTATGTATTTTTAACTTGGATGTTTTGTCCAAGGAGGCAATGAATGGGTCTGGTGGAAATGGACAGACTAATTACAAAGTAAACAACTCACTCACCCGGACAGTCATGAATTTCGTTCATCAAAATTACCATGATATAATCTGTGAGTGAGCTAGTAGTAACATATTAAAGCTATACAATGCTTGGTACTGTATGGTATACCATTTTCCTTTAACTCAAAAACATTTATAATTATATATACTTTGTGTAAACAATAGATAGATATCCAGACAGACAGATGGATACATACATACATACTGTCTATAGATATTCAGACGTCCACCACACACCACTGATTTGAAGTTATGCTGAGAGATATTTAGAGATGTCAGATGGCCAATGCATGTATGTTTTATTTAAATATTTTTCAATGATATCTCTGATGCATGAAGTAAAATACATTTGTTGATAATTGATGTCATGCCCTGTGCAGCAAATTGGAGACTTAAGAGTCTTGTTCTGTTTAATGAAAGACTTGAACATGAGGGAATTGTTTGTGTGAAAATTGCCTGTTTTAAATAATTGATAAATGCATCAGATTGATGCATTATGCTTTTGTGTAATGGTTTTCTTGACACTGGATTATCTGTGTGTACACAAAATGACCTCTAGTAAGACAACCACGGTTTGCTTTGAATTGTATCTCTGTTTGTGCTTATCTCTGTGGCATTCTGAGGTGCAATCTTTTTTGCTAGTTTTTCCCCATTAATCTTTTTTGTTTGTCCTTTTGCAGCACCTTGGATGATGAAGGCACTAACCTGCGGCAACAGAAGCTGGACAGACAGGTGAGTTTTCTTTCGAGAAGAGCCTTCAGTATGCACTGCTTAACCCTCTGGGGTCTGAGGGTATTTTGGGCCCTGGAGAAGTTTTGACATGCCTTGACATGTGTGCTTTTTTCAGTTGCTTAAAAACATATTAATGGCTAAAGTCTGATAACACTGTATTCAGCACAAACTGGGCTACAATAATATGTGAGCAACATGTGTGTACAGGTTATTAAGTCACTGAAATAAGGTCATATAACACATACTAAACATTTGTCCACAAGACTTTTGAGAACTGGATCTTGTAGCCTAGAGTTTTTGCTACACAATGATGTGAAAACCATCCTGATCACTCATTCATACAAAACAATATAGTAATTTAACTTTTGTAAGACACTTTTAGTGTTGAAAGATAATATGCAAGGAGGCCTGAATGATCATGAATATTGATGTGATTCACACCTGAGAGACAATGGCCCCTCTCCCGGGCCTATCAATGAGGAATGTGACAGAAAGAGAATTAATGTGAGGAGACTTAATGATCAAAATCAAGTTTTAAGTTAAAAGACTACTTAATTTTAGACCTACACTACCGTTAAAAGAAGTCTCTTCTGCTCACCAAGACTGAATTTATTTTATCCAAAATACAGAAACAATATTGATATTCTAAACTCTTTTTACAATTTAAAAGAACAGTTTTCTATCTAAATATATTGTAAAATGCAATTTGTGATCAATGCTGAAGTCTTCAGTGTCACATGATCCTTCAGAAATCATTATAATATGCTGATTTTCTAATATGGGCATATTTAAAATGCATTTTACTCATTTAACCTGTACACATATTTGCAAGCACAAGCTTTGTTGATGATAATGAGGCAGCATAACCTCTAGTTAAAATATAATCTAAACATTCATATTATTTTTATATCATATTACATATCATATTTATATTATACAGCATACAATTAAAATGCTTGCTTTAGCCGAAACAGCATTTAAATGTAACTAAAACTTACTTATTAGGACATATTTCAAATTTCAATACTCTGAATCCTGGCTGGCAAGTCTAGAAACAGTCCCATTAGTAAAATATGTACACGTTTATATAAAATAACATGTCAACTAATAAAAACTAATTGACTTACTCATCTGAAATTGTATCCTCGGCTGGATCAAGTCTCTCTTCAAAATACAAACGTTCATCGGAGTCCTGCTCTTCTTCTGAGGAAAATGTTAACTCTTCCTTAATATCCAGAAGTTTCATCGCCTGTGTATCATTACAAACGCACAGTAAAATGAATGAATTGTTTACATCAAACCTCTGAACACAGTCGGGGGGCGTGTACATTTGCATTGATCATCTCAGCACATTACCATATGAATGGCGCGCTGTGCTGATGGGTGGGATCACATTACAGATAATTAGATGAACCGGTAAAAACTGTACATCGCTTTGTTTCAAACAGATTGCATTGCAGGAGAATATTTGTTTTAAATTTGAATTGGTTTATTAAAAAGTAGTTATTTAAAGCTTTCTTTAGACATATGTTTCATGTTTGTGTGATAAGTATTTTCGGAGTTTCAGTTCATTTTTGTGACGTGTTTCTGAAATATGCTCGTGAACACAGAGACTGCTGAAAGCACACCCTTTTTATTTTCTTTATTTTACAAAAGCACAAGATTTTGTTCTTATTGTGAGTGTACACAAATAAAAGTAGACACTTTATAGTCTCTAATGATGTCTTACACTTATCTGTATACCCAAAAATGACGGAGTATTTTAAGTTGTTTCTGCTGTAATGACGAAAATATCCAGCAGGACGCGCCGGCGCATCCGTTGACCCCAGAGGGTTAAAGAAACCATTAAAAATGAGAAATAGAAGAATGACCAAGAGATAATGTCAGGTTGAAGGACAATGAGAAAGAAACCATTGAGACTCACTAACTTACACAAACATATTCTCATGACATGGCCAGCAGCCATATCACCCTGTAGGTCTAGACAGTTTGCCTTCTTAAGTTAAACAGGGCTGAACCTGGTCAGTAACTGAATGGGAAGCCTCCTGGGGAAAACTGAGGGTACTGCTGGAAGAGTTATGAGGTCAGCAGGGTTTGCTCACTGTACAGGCTGTGTGGTCCTAACACCCCAGTGTAGTGATGGTACACTATACTGATAAAAGCCAACATTTTTGGATGAGGCGTTAAATCGAGGTCCTGACTGAGTTCCCTGTGGTCAATAAAAATCCCAGAGTACTTCTCGTTAAAGAGTATGGGTGTAATCAATTATGGCCTCCTGATAATCCCAAACCACGAATTGGCTCTGTCTCTGTACTCTCCTCTCAACCAACAGCTGGTGTGCGGTGAGTGTACTGGTGCAATGTGGCTGCCATCCAGGTGGATGCTGCACACTGGTGGTGGTGGTTATGTAAAGCGTTTTGAGTGTAGTGTAAGAAAAGCACCATACAGACAGCACCTGTATAAGTGTAATGTTCATTCTTTCAATGTATAGAAAATACTTTGAGAACTTTTTGTACACCATCCCATTGCCTTCCCTTTATCTGCAGTCACTTCAATAGAATTCCTCCAGACAGCCTTGAAGACTAATACAAGCTTTTCATTCTTTCAGTAACTATAGCAAGACTTGATTCTCTGTGGTCTTCATTATCTTAGTGGGGTTGCTTTGGGCATGTGGAAAATCTTTGTTATTAAACACACAGGAGTCTAATGAGGATAGAAGGGGTCTTTAGAAACATTCACAAATTTTTAGACAGTCCATGTTGGTTAATCAAAATTCTTCTTCTTCAAAAAAAATTATTCTATGCAAGACTTTGTGAGTTATTCTTATTATCCACAAGCATATTATGTGAGTTTCCACAAATTTCTTTGGAAAGATTTTTTGAACAAAGTGTTATCAAAAAGATAACGCTCACTGATTTTTTTCTTCAAAGATAGGAAGGCCAGTCTTCAGAATACATTCATTTTGAGATTTATTTAATAATTTAATATCATTAGAAATACATCTTCAGTTTTAACTAGCAATAGCCAGGCTGGAGTTATTGATGTAGATTTAGTTGATTAGCTCTCAAATTTCATACAGATATACTGTAGCAAGATTCTGTGATACATTAATTGTTAAAGCATCAGAGCTTGGACAGATTTGGGATAATGTTTGAAGAGACAGAAAAGCATCTATCTTAGCCATCATGTTTTTTCTTAGACAAAACTGAAATCTTAAAATCTTAGTCTGTCATAGTCCTGTCTCTTTTCAGCTGTCCAAAATGACTAGAGATAGGATATTCAATTTGAATGAGCTGCAAACTATAGGAACACAAGCCTCTGTGTTCCTGTGAATCTGCAGTGATGGTGTTGTGAGGAGATCTCTTTGAGGGTGCTTTGAATCTGTTTGTCTGATGTTGTGCTATATACACCAGAAATTATTGCAGCTGGATAGAGAGAGACAAGCATGATTTGCTCCATATCTCAACTTTAGCAAAAAGATTGAGCCCACAACACTTGGATGCTCTTTAATGAACCTCCCACGTTCTTCAGCAGACCACAGGGCCAAATTACCATGTTTATTGCCTGTCTGCTTTGCATAATAACCTTGAAGGAGCTGAGCCTGAAATTGTTGAGCGTCACCGTAGCCAATGTCTTTGCACTCTCTATGGCTTCAATGAATTTTAAGGTAATGTGCAAGCATGTATTCATAGCTATCTATGTCAATAATACAAAAAAATGTTATGGCTTATTTAGCAGCGCTGTTTAGCATCAGCTCTGAGAATAGAGGAGATTAAATGAGCGCAGTCGGTGAGTGTGCTCAAGCAATGCGTTCACAGATAAACAACTTTTTATAAGGACATCAATATAGAGATCTTTGTAGGCCTATACTGGACAAAGGCATTTTTCACTAAGCAACAAGGTACCACTAATAATAAGCATTATTAAAAACGTCTCGGCTACTGTCATAACCTGATGGAGGGAACGAGACGTTGTGTTGATGTAGTGAGAAAAGACCAACGACAAATTGGTGAGTTGAATTTGCATGCCACTCCCCCCGACATACGTGTATAAAAGGGAGGCCAAGGTATGCAGATTAGTTCAGGTTTTGCACTGAGGAGCTGAGACAAGGTCTGGACATTGCAGCATTGCAGTTCAGCCTGTGGCAAGAGGGACACAACATCTCGTTCCCTCCACCATGAAATGGCAGGCAAAACTGCTAAAAACATATAGATTTGCCCCTTGAAGGTCTCTGCGTTGTTCTGTCTTTTCTGAGCACTGAAGTAAAGCTATTATTGTTAATAATTTGCACTTTACATATTCATCCCATTATTCATTTTATCTGACTTCAATTTTATATTAATCTGACTCAAATTTTAAGTTGAACTCTAATTTAGATTAAAGCTCTAAATACTTTCTGATCATTCTTTTATTTTAATCATTTAAGTTATTGATTACTCATTTACCTTTTGATCAGTTTCTAATGAGATTCAAACTGATAGTCTTTAAGTGGCTTCCTCCTACATTAAAGCTTCAGTTATGATATAAATGATTCTTAAAATGGTATTCTCCTGCTCGGTTCCTCCAGAGCAGTTTCTCCTATTTTAAAGAACCAGTATTGATATAAATGATTTCAGAGGAATACAGAATAAATCAAAAAGTAACAATTTATTTGCCAGGGAAGATTTAAAACACAAGTGAAAGAAACAAGTCAAAGAACATACCTGGCAGTTGAGAAAACTACATGGAATTTCAAAGCATGGGAAATCTGAATGCAGATTTCTGTTATTAAAGTTACACACAGTAAGGTGTGGGATCATCTGACTACAGAGAATCCTGAGCTCTGGGCCAGCCTTCCTTAAATATCCAGACAGAATACACATTGTGTACCAAATGGTATTATCCTTTGAGAATTTGGGGGTGAATGGGTTCTTGGCTTCCTGGTGTTAAACCTTCAAGGAAGGGGATATACCTCCAGAGTTATTCAGTATTTGGCAAAGACCTTATAACTTTGTTGACATTGAGTTTACAAAGCTGGGGATAAAACACTATACCAGACGCACTGAGACATTTTAAATGATACCAAACATGTTACACTAGTTACGTTATTTGTATACATCAGATATGGTCTTTTGATACATACAGATATTAGTTTGAGGTGATTCTGAGCTGAATGGGAATGGATGAGGAGGAGAGGGGAGAGAATGGGACAGATGTGGAAGGGCAACAATGAGGTGTGAATTTGCAGTCTTCGCTCAGTGGGGTGTGGTGCCTCAGGAAGAGTTGCTAATTGTGAGAAAGTTCATTTGTTGATTTTCTCGAAGATCATACATTTGCTCTTTGCCTTTGAATGCAAACACATTGGCACCCAACCTTACACATGGAATGGAGGTTATGACAGAAACCGAGATGTTCCCCTTCTGTCACTCACTTGACGTTGTGTCAATGTAGTGACACTAGGGGTTCCTATATGAAACACCACAAAGGGTGAACGGTCACGTGAACTGCCGATGCAGGTGTAGACAAGCTACTACTAGCATAAGAACAGATGCATTCAGGCTTCATGGAGCCTCCTCAGATGACCCCATAGCCCTGAGGTGGGGGAAGGAGAAGTGTCCAGTATGGGAGTAGGCCACGCCAGCCACGTCTTTTTCTCTCTAAGTCTTTCTCTCCACTTAGAAATTACAATCGGCTGGGGCCCTAAATGCTCATAAAATGCACTGGGGAAGGCATTCTTTTCTGTTCCTATTCTTTCAGGGGGGAAAGACCCCACGGAGGCCACACCCTGCATTCTTGAGGGGGAGGATATGAAAGTGGCAGATATGTCATATGGGCCCACCGGGCCACACATGGGAGAGGTGCGTTGGTTGGTCCGACCCTTTGTGGGGGAGGAGTTTTCTACAAGCACAGCAGCTGGGCAGAGTAGACTCTGCCAAGGGAGATGCGGGTCTACCGAAAAAGAGAAGGGAGACCGTATCACGGAAAATACACCCAGGAGGCCACTATGGTAGCCGAGACCTGTGGAGCACTTACGTTGTTAGCACACATACTGGGTATGACTACGGATTCCTCCGCTGAATTCGTGAGTCACAGGGCTAAGAAGAAGAGCATCCAGGGTACACAAGTCAGGAACATGCATTGGAGAAAGAGCGCACAGCTTCACCTACAATGGAGGGGAAAGGCGCTATGCACAAGCAATTCACCCGGCCAGCTGTCTATGTAACGAAACTTACCTGCTCGTACCTGAAAGAACACGGGACGAGACCGGCTCAACCCAGAAATTGTAGAATCTCGCGAAGTTATTGGGTGTTGCCCAGCCCGCTGCCCTACAAATGTCTGCTAGAGAGGTGCCATTGGCCAGTGCAAACAAGGATGCCACACTTCTCATGGAGTGTGCTCGAGCTCGCAAGGGGGCGGGCACGGACCCGACCCGGTATGGTAGTGCTATGGGGTCCACGATCCAGTGGGTAAGCCTCTGTTTGGAGACAGCATTACGTTTCCGCTGTCTGCCAAAGCAGACAAAGCCAGGAACCAGCAATCAAGCCGTGACTGTTGAGGGGCAGGTGGAATGTTCCACTCAAGCCCAACACTCGCAGCAGCCCGGGCAAGCATAGTGGTCAGCTCCCGAATCGCCTTCAGTGTCAGCAAAAGCGGTCTTGTACATGTTGAAAGGAGGAGCCGTGAGGGGGACAGCAGAAGGGGCTTTCCCTCAGATGAAGGAAAGCCGCAACCGCAACATTGCCATGGTCATGTTCTCGCAGTGAGAACATGAACCATCCACAAACACTTCCTCAACGTGACCATTAGAGGCGGAGAGGTAATGACTGCATCCAGGAACGGCACAGAGACGGAAAGGCATCTTTAAAAAGACATGTCTTTAAAAAGACATTCAACATCACTGTGCCTGCTCTTATAGAGGAAACACACTCTTTTAGAGGAAAAGCTCTTTAAAGCGCTGTCGAAGTGCCCAGGGGTGTAGTGTGTAACGGAGTGCAGAGTGGAGAGAGAACGGCTGGAATGGGCCGTACATCCAACAGCAATGCTTGTAGAGTTTGAGGAATGGAATGACAGTGGTGTTCAGCTTGCTGTCCATACAACCACTTGGCACATATACCCATATGTCAGGGGGAGTGGCATGCAAATTCAATTTCTCATTGGCCTTTTCTCAAAGATCTGAAGGTGAATCAGGCTCCCAAGAGCAACCCCTAGTGTCACTACATCGACACAACGTTGAGTGAGTGACAGAAGGGGAACACATGAATTCTGTATCTCTCTATAAGAGAGATCCAACTTGTAGAATTATAACCACCAAAACAAGCCAGATGATAGCGTTGTGTATTTGCACACACAATGTGCATAGTTTTAGCACTTGATTCACTTAACAAATTATGCTAATTAGGTTAAGGCACACACAAGTCACAAAAAAATCAGCGCTAAAGACACTTCGTATGATGCAACTTCCCCTACTTGCAGCCTAGTTCTAGGTGTTGGACAATACAGCAGACTACTGCATTCTGCCATACTTTAGTGGTACTATATAGCATCACTGTCAAGCACCTCTGTGATGCTGGCACCTATATTAACTCAAATTCCGAAAGTGTGCTCAACTACACTGTTTGTCTGGATATATGCCAGTTATAACACTCATTACCATCGTTTGAGAGTCTTTTGATAAATGACACCTGTCATGATCAAATACATTTGTAAATATACTTCCTTTACAAATACAGTAAAATTCAGTTTACCACCTATTTTCTGCAGACAGTAACATACAGAGTGCATGAGCTACATTGCATTTATATTTTGGTCTTTAATTCCATGATAGCAGGTATTTTATAGAGGGTAATGCTTGCATAATCTGTGGTAATGTTCTGGAGGCTCTATTCTTTTTGAAGGATTTTCCATTAGCACACTCAACCAGTGTTATGGAAGTACTGAGTGTTTCTGCCTGACTGGATAGCCACCATCCAAAGCAGACCAAGCAACTCTCTTGGCACAGGGATTCCTTAAATGTACAAAGGACTTCAGCACTAGGATCACTTCACCACTCTTGACTTTAGCTTTACATAATGTCAGCTTGCTGCCAAAGTGAAAAATGTTGTCTGGGGAAACCCATGCTGGGTTAAACATGTGTGTAAAGGGCAGGCATGTTGTGGCTGGTTTTAGCTAGATAATTCTTTCTTTGGCCCCTGTGATGTTGAAGCTCAAAGATTTCCACGTCCAAAGATGTGATGCGTTACATCTCACTTCAAACATCATTTCAGTGCTCAACAATTATTGTTACAAAAGAAGTTAAAATAAAATATTTTTTTATTTTATAGATTACTTTTCATAGATGAATGCTGAAAATCTCATTCTTTATAGGGAATAATAACGTGTATACTTACCAGTGCTAGGGACAAATTATAAACATTAAAAATAATTATTAAATAATTACAAAAAGATATATGGGACTATTAATTAAACAGTGCAAAACCTGTTTATTAATTTCTGGAACACTATGAAATTGAATTATTAAAGGCAATTTCATGTATGTTTACTAACATTGCTTATTGTTCTCTTTCCTTTGTGAGGAGCCGAATGTCTTTGCTAGAGCAAATATCTGAGAGTGACTTGTTGACTTTAGGTCAGTTAGACCTCATGAGGGATTTCTCAAGGGAAAATAATGACAGGGAATTATCTTCTGTGCTGTGAGTCATGGAGCTTCAGTTATTCATTGTTGTTTAGTTGTTCCTTGTAAACAATATTAAGACAGCTCCGCTACTTAACTACCATGGCCTTTTTATTATGTTTTCTTACTAAAAATGTAAGTATCGCAATGGGGTTCATAATTCTTAGTCCATTAGGAAAATGGTTCCCCGTCTGTCACTCACTCGACGTTGTCCAATGAGAATTGGCGTGTGGAATTTGCATGCCACTCCCCCGGACATACGGATATAAAAGGAATGACGCTGCAAATACACGTCAGATATCTTCTTCGGAGCCGAGAGAGCAGTCACAGAGCTGAATTCCTCTGCCGTCTTCATTCATCTCTCCAAGCTGTTGGTTCTACGGTGCTTTCCAGCGGTTCTCCCCCTCGCACACTACATTGTGCAGAGCACACACCGATGGGCACTTCAGCAGCAGAAAAAGAGCTCACAGAGTGAATAACTTCGTTTATATATATATTTATATTCCCATATATATATATATATATATATATAAACACAAATAAAAGAGTAAATTTCTCTAGAAGAGTGGTGCAAACGGAGAGCGTCTTTTTCAAGACAGTTTGTGTACCTCTCTGCTTCCCACGGCCACTATCGCTGCTTCTTGTGTTGGGCACTGCCCACGCAGGGACAGCGTTTGTGGATGGATGATGCTCTCACTGTGAGGGCATGATTCTGGCAACGTTGCGGCTGTGGCTTTCTCTCGTAAGAGGGAAAGCCACCCAGCGGCTCCCCGACCCAGTCCTTCTACCCACGGGTATGAGGCGGGGTCGGTTAGCACTGGGGGCGATTTGGGGACTGAGCCTACGGTGCCACTGGACAGGCCGCCTCCGCCCTACACGCCATGGCCCTCCTGCAAGTGCACCCAGCCGTGGCGCTCAAAGAATTGCACGAGTGTAGTTCTGACCCAAGATTTATGCAGGAGCTGTGCTTAGTGACTGGTCTCGCCCTCCGAGCGATGATGGTCACGGCGTGGTTTCTCGGGCAGGCGATGTCAACCTTAGTGGTCCAGGAGCGCCACCTCTGGCCCAACTTGGTTGAACCAGTTTGGCCTATTCGGCAGCACTGATGAGGATTTCACCCAGCAATCCTCAGTGGTTAAAAGGCAGACGGGGGCCATTCAACACATCCTGCCCCGGTGCGACGCAATGTCTCACACCCCCTTCTGTTTGTTGCCAAGGGCGTCCCCCTGCAGCAACAACATTGGCTCCAACACAGCTGCCCCAGTAGGCTGTCCCCGGCGTCGAGCCTCCTGTAGAAAGAAGACGCCACCTGTCTCATGACCGGTCGCAAAGAACCCAAGAAAGGCTTCAAAGCATTCCCCAAGACGAGCAGCCCAGGGAGTAGGAGACCCACTGCACAGGAGCTGGTAAGAGCACCACTCCTTCCCCTGGTGGAGGACCGGGTGGAGGTTCTTTATTTCCTTTTCTTACCTCACCGCATGCCCCAAGGGCCGCGGTACCCACATTTTAAGAAAAAAGCAGTCTTGTAATTTCCTGGGCTTCACAGTCGGTGTCCCCGGCCGTCATTATCATGATCACCGGGCACTGTTCTTCTCTCTGGCATGCATGGTGCCTCGGAGGCGGGCCTCCCGCCCCCGCGCGCCGAGCTGTGGCAAAAATCCACCCCCGATGTGATGGTCTCCATGGGCTACGAGGACGAAAATCTTCCTCCCCTGTCCCAGGCTGTTCCGGGAGCGGTCACAAGGAGCCAGGTAAGTGCTTTGATGTCTCTAGACTCAGGTACATCTGATGCTGGTACATCTGATGCTGTGGTTCCCTTGGTCCCTCTTGCACAGAGCTTGGGGGCATGGCTCGCGCTCCCCAACCCGTCGTGTTGGTTGATCAGGACCGTCCGACTCGGCTACGCAATTAAGTTCGGGGCTGGGTGTGGTCTCCGCAGTGTCCTCCTCTTTGGAGGGACACCCCCCAGCTTGGACCATATATTTGGCCCCCAGCCGAATGATTTCGTTCCTTTTACATGGTAGAATTGACACAATGTCGAGTGAGTGACAGACAGGGAACGTCTCGGTTACTGATGTAACCTCCGTTCCCTGATGGAGGGAACGAGATATTGTGTCCCTCCGGCCACTACACTGAACCAACCGCTGAAATCGTTGAGGGAGCTCCTCAGTGCGTTACCTGATGTGTATTTGCAGCGTCACTCCTTTTATACCCATATGTCCGGGGGAGTGGCATGCAAATTCCACACGCCAATTCTCATTGGCCTTTTCTCAAGATCAGAGAAGTCTGGGTTCAGCAGGAGCGACCCCTAGTGTCAACTCATCGACACAACGTCTCGTTCCCTCCATCAGGGAATGGAGGTTACGTCAGTAACCGAGACGTTTACTTTGAATTTTCAAATTGTATAAAATTTTAATTACATTATATCAGTATAGCAATTTGGGTGTTAAGTTGAGTTGAATAATTAATAGGAATTTCATTACATCTAAAATGTGGTATGTCCCCCTTTTTCTATAATGACAGAACAGCATTCACTCAAACTGGCATGGACATGCAAAAACTAATGATCCAATTTATCCCGGTATGATTTGTTTGAAGAAGAAAAAAAAAGCATCCATTCGTACAAAGGAGTTAACCTGGTCAATGTCACAATTTAACCTATTTTATTGCAATTGAACTAGAAATAGTGACCTTAAATATAAGAATCTTAAATGTTTATATAATAATCTTATGACAAACAATATAAATAATGATAAACAAAATGTTTAAATTAATGTTTAAAATCAGATTTAAATTACATTTAGAATTTAGTAAAATACTTTTGAACCCTTTTGTATTAGATTTGTATATTTTGTTTTGTATCATATTTTGTAAATAAGTTTTCCTTTTGTATGTAACTAGCCTTTTTCTTATATGCTTGTCCCAAGAAGAACAACTGTATAGTTATTGAGCATAGTGTACAGAACCTTGCCAACTTTATACACAATATCATGGCACTGTAAAATGGTTGAGGTTTAAGTATTTATTATTTTTTCAGTAAAGATACAATGTAAAATCAAATTATCTTTACAGAGAGATTACAACAAAAACATGCATTCCAGAAGTTAAAACTTTCAGTGCATCTCTGGTTCACCTGTATTTTAAAATCAGATTTTCAGAAGATGGGAATAAGCTCAATAATATCATGGCAGAAGTACAGAAACAGTGCTGTGCTCAAGAAACCCTTTTAGTAATTAAAATGTTTGCTTTAAATCCTGCTGTAATTTTGGTCAACATTTTGTTTTACTCATGTGCAGGCATGTTGGTTGCCTTTGGGATTCTTCTTTTTTTAATTTTACTTTTAGACTATTAGAGGCAGTTCTCTCAGAAATAAATATATTTTGTGCCAGCTATTTGTGCTTACATTTCATTGTATAATTTATTTAATGTCATTTGAGCATTCATATTTAAAAATAAATAAGAAATAAGAAAAGCAGTTGCATATAATGTAGGGGAAGTAACCCAATTAAACCCAAATCTAGGTTTTACAGTACATGTTTTTATAGATGAATAAAATAGATACAGCCTTCCAATAAAGTTTGTATTGTATTTTTTTTTTTTTTTTTAAAACATGAAAACTCCAGAGTGGGCTTATACCATATAAGCTCACAAGTGTTCCTAATAATTATGTTACTTTTTGAATAATGTATTGGGTTCACATTTTATTAAATAATCACATTTCGTACACCAAAGCATAACCAATTAAAACATTCCGTTTAAAACTGGGTGAATATGGAATAATAATTATTCATTAACTAAAAATAAAATGGTTTGACATTTTTCAGCATCCATTCATCAGTCTTTAAATATTTTCAGTTTAATTTTTATGAACATCAAAACATCACAACAAAGTTCAAGATAACTTTTTCTGTCCATATGACATTTACTCCATATGATCAAATTTAAAACCATATTTCATTTCTATTGCAGCCAGCTTTTAAGATTCCTTATATATTTTTTTCCCCTGGATGCCTATATTGTCACTACAATGAAAATGAAAATGTAAGTGGTTTAAGTTCATGAACTGAAAAAGTGTATTCTGGGTACAATCAATTAATGCTATTGAGGTACAATGTGTTCTTAGCTTAGTGGGCTTAATAGGAACACTGGGGGTCAATGACACTGTTCCTTGTGACCGTAACAAACATCTGAATTTAATGTAAAAAATTTTTTTTTTTTTTTTTGTTATTTTGTTTTATTTAGTTTTTTTTTTGTCCTTATTATATTTCTAAATAAAACAACATGTGGGCTTCTGTGGTGCATGGGCTTACAGTACATGATCACTTCCCCTATCCATCTTATTTTTCAGTGAAAATAGGGAACTGCCGTTATCAACCTTGAATGTGGACCCCTTCCGGTGTCAGCCACTTCCAGTTATTTTAGCGATACAAAAATACTACATTAAGTTGCTTTATATTACAAGCTGGCAATATATGTCGTCATATTATTTTCATTAATTATGATTTTCATAAACTCATTGGTTTTGAACCTAAAACGTTTTACCATATATCACATTTTGCCATTGTTGTATCATACTGTTGCTCAGGGAGAATTAATGAAATCAGACGCTGACAGGACAGTACTCCACACCGTGTGACATGCCTCCTCAAACTTTACACAACCAATAGAGAGCAGAAAGCTGCTGGGCAAATGCTGATTTAACTTTCTTTGCACAAAAACTGCATCCTGTTTCATCTTGGCAAATTAATAAAACCTTACTCTCCGTTCTTGTCAGAGAGCATTCTCTTTTTCTTAGCAGTGTATAGTAAACTGACATGCAGATAAGGCATTCAGCATGGCTTATGAAACATTGCCTTTGGATATAAACAAACAAAAGCATCATTGGAGGTTATGCAGGTACATATAAATGGAGATTTACATAGAGACAAGAAACATTGCATCCTCACAATCTTGATAAAAAAAGAAGCAGATTGTATTACTGTTTCTTCAATGCGTTACACACCAACAAGTGAATGATTTACTTTTTTACTATAAATGCTGAAGATATTAAAATTATCTGACATTAGGCCATCATTCTGCTGTACATCCTGTGGTTGTGTGATAGTTTATAAACTAATATCACTAAATTCTGGTTTTATTATCCTTCTATTTTTTTACAATGCGGTCAATAACTGCAGAACGTATACACATTCGCCGGAAATGCAGCCGCTGCTAACATCCGCATTGCAAAATAAGGTGGCTAGTCGTCAGTGATTTCACTTCACATTGGGATTATACAAAAGTAGTGATACATCAGTTACAGTAATTTATTGCAGTTACAATACTATGTTCTTTGATTATATTTTGCATAGAGAATCAAATAAAACAAGCAGCTTTACTCAAGTCTCTGATCTTCTTTGACAAAGATGCAATGTCTAATACCATTGGCTAATAAATATTAATATGCTTTTGAGTGTGTGGCTGTTAATGTGTGTTTGCAGAGAGCTCTACTGGAACAGAAGCAGAAGAAGAAGCGTCAGGAGCCATTAATGGTGCAGTCTAATCTGGACGGGCGATCTCGTGTCCGCAGGACCCGGCAGTCAGAGGAGCAGGCTCCCCTAGTAGAGAGCTACCTTAGCGGCAACAGCAGCACCATCTACCATGGTACAAAATGCAGTTCAAAGCCAGATTGCATGATTTTCCTTTACAATCATCCTGCTTCAGGCTTCCCTATAGCCTTGTCCTAAACTCAACAGTACTAGCAGATGCTAGTTGGTTTTTGATAAGTTCCAAATGGAACCCTCTAAAATTCCAAAAAACACAATGACCAGAGAGACTTGAGCTTCACATTCACTCTTGAGGGCACGAGGCATTATTCCAAACTGTCACTACGCTGACATGCCAATATCGACCCAAGCTGCTCAAACAGAGAATCTCACAAAGGCCAGTGATTGAAAATGGAAATGCTTGTTTACTGATTGTTCGGCAAACAATACTGCCATTCTTCCCAATGCCAGCAGTTCTGGCTTGAGTTACTCTATTGATCTCTGTCCCAGACTGCTCACTGTTAAATAAACCCTTCCTACAGTGTCACTGCAGACTTCAGTCATCTATATTAAGACCTTGAACAATGTCAGAGGCTCTTCCTCTAAGCCACCAGAAGCTTTATTTTGGATGACTCATGAGGAAACGTCTTATTCATAAAGCATTATCATGCCATATTTCTGTTTGGCATTATGGTCAAGATCTACACAATGAAATGACCTGGGCTGCATTTCCCAAAAGTATCGTAAGCCTAAGTAGATCTTAGAAACCATTGGCGGCAATGGTCTCTACGATCAACATAAGCTTGTAATGTTTTTGGGGAATGCAGCCCTATTGCACAGGCAATAAATAACTATTGTTTGTGTTATAGATCTACACTAAGGTCTTTAACACAGCTTAATCCATGTGCTCTGTACCAAGAGCTCAGAGTGAAACCGTCTCGGTTACGTATGTAACCTCCATTCCCTGATGGAGGGAACGAGACGTTGTGTCGAAGAAGCGACACTAGGGGTCTCTCTTGAGCGCCGAATATGCCTCTGATCTATGAAAAAAGGCCAATGAGAGTTGGCGAACAGTATTTGCATACCCCGCCCCCGGACATATGGGTATAAAGGCGAGGGAAATATGCTCGTTCATTCAGGATTTTTCTGAGGAGCCAGGAGTGTCCGGCCACCTCAGCGGCTCGGCTCAGCGACGTGGCCGGGAAGACACGACGTCTTGTTCCCTCCATTAGGGAACGGAGGTTACATACATAACCGAGATGATCCCTGTCTGTCGCTCACTTCGACGTTGTGTCGAAGAAGCGACACTAGGGGTCCACTTCAAATCACGCCA
Organism: Moxostoma hubbsi; assembly: GCA_032164185.1. NCBI lineage: Eukaryota > Metazoa > Chordata > Actinopteri > Cypriniformes > Catostomidae > Moxostoma > Moxostoma hubbsi. The sequence continues at coordinate 36,823,206 of JAVLUX010000003.1, read as the reverse complement.
TGCGCTGAGCCGTGTACGTGTACTACTGACACAGAAGTGGGCAGGTATACCACGTGCACAAGCGACCAACTGTGTTTCAGACTGCACATAATCTTCCCCAATGCCCCAAAAAAGTTGTCGGAATCCTTTTGGTTACCCTAGAGGGGAACAAGGTGACTCTTCCAACTAGGGAATGGGCCAAGCCTGGCTGGGCCTCTTTTCTCTCTATGTATTCTCGGCATAGAGCAAGAGCAGCCGGGGCCCTTACCGCATTGTGGGAAGGGGTTCTTACCCGAATTCCTATACTTTCAGGGGGAAAAGACCCTGTGGAGGCCACACCTGCCCGAAAGGGGAGGTAAAGGTGGCGAAAATACATCACATGGCCTCTTCAGTCACATGTGGGAAAGATCCAGCCTCGAGGAGGGGGGAGTTGCTACAACACGGCGACCGGAGGGCAGCGACAGACTGCCTAAGGGAAACGCGGGTCAGCTCGTAAGGTGACCGTACCGCGGAAGTACACACAGGAGGAGTCCGCGTAGGAGGCCTGACCTGTGGAGCACCTATTCCAGTAGGGGTAGCCTGGGGTACCCGTAGTGGACTGGGTCGGCAAGTTCCTCCGCTGAACTGCAGACCCAAGAGGGCTAGAGAGGAATCAACCAGGGACCTAAGGGGGTCTCCTGGGAAAGAAGGCACACTGTTTTACCTCGGCAGAGGGAAAGGGCGCTGGACGCAAGCGATTCACCCGGTCAGACCGTCGACGTGCACCGAGTTCTACCGGCTTGGACCTGAGAAAACACGAGACGAGACTGACTCAACCCTGAGATTGTAAAATCTTGAAAAGGAGTTAGGTGTTGCCCAGCCCACAGCTCTACAAATGTCTGCTAGGGAGGTGCCCCTAGCCAGTGCCCATGAGGATGCCACACTCCTGGTAGAGTGGGCTCGAACCCGTGGGGGTGGGGGCATGGCCTGGGTGTGATAGGCCAACAGAATGGCGTCCACCACCCAGTGGGACAGCCTCTGTTTGGAGACAGCGTTCCCTTTCTGCTGTCCCCCAAAGCAGACAAAGAGCTGCTCAGAGCACCTGAAGCCCTGAGTGCATTCCTGGTAGGCACCAAGGCACGTACCAGACGGGGCAGCGCTTGCAGGTTCACTACCTGATCTCTGAAGGGCGTGGTAGGAACCTTGGGCACATAGCCCTGTCGAGGTCTTAGGATCACATATGTGTCTGCCGGACCGAACTCCAGGCAAGTGTCGTTAATAGAGAACGCTTGCAGGGGAGTGTCGTTAATAGAGAACGCTTGCAGGTCCCCGACCCTCTTGATGGAGGCGAGCGTGATCAGGAGGGCCGTCTTTAGGGAGAGGGCCCTGAGTCCAGCTGATTCTATCGGCTCCAAGGGGGATCTCTGAAGACCGGCGAGGACCACCGAGAGATCCCAGGTGGGGAACAGGTTTGGCCGGGAGGGATTTAACCTCTGGGCACCTCTTAGAAACCTGATGATTAAGTCGTGCATACCCAGAGACTTGCCGTCTACAGGGTCGTGGTGAGATGGAGGGGACAGCCTCCCCTCCAACCTCTCCTGTAGGAACAGGAGCACTGACCTAACTGCGCACCTCTGTGGGTCTTCTGCCCGGGAAGAACACCAATTCACGAACAGACGCCATTTCAGGGCGTAGAGTTGCCTGGTAGAAGGGGCTCTGGCTTGGTTGATCGTGGCTACGACAGTGGGTGGTAGACCAGCTAGATCTTCCGCGTCCCGTCCAGGGGCCAGACGTGGAGGTTCCAAAGGTCTGGGTGTGGATGCCAGAGTGTGCCCCGTCCCTGAGAAAGAAGGTCCTTCCTCAGGGAATTCGCCAGGGAGGGGCTGTCACGAGGAGTACAAGGTCCGAGAACCAGGCACGGGTGGGCCAGTAAGGAGCCAAAAGAGTGACTTGTTCCTCGTCCTCCCTGACCTTGGACAGCACCTGTGCAAGAAGGCTCACTGGGGGAAATGCGTACTTGCGCAACCCCACTGGCCAGCTGTGTGCCAGTGCATCTTCCCCGAGGGGAACCTCTGAGCGGGTGTACCAGAGTGGGCAGTGGGAGGTTTCTCACGAGTCAAACAGGTCTACCTGGGCCTTGCCGAACCATTCCCAGATCAGCTGAACCAAGTGGGGTTGAAGCCTCCACTCTCCACAAGGCAAGCATTGTCATGACAGCATGTCCGCTATCACATTGAGGTTGCCGGGGATGTGAGTGGGTCTTGAGTCGCTACTGGCTCCAAAGGAGGAGACGACAGGCGAGTCGTGACATGTGGCGGGAGTGTACGCTGCCTTGGCGATTTATGTACGCCACCGCAGTGGTGCTGTCTGACCTGATCAGGATATGTTTGTCTCGAACTAACGGGAGAAACTTCTGCAGGGCCAAAAAGACAGTCAACAACTCGAGGAAGTTGATGTGCCAACGCAGCTAGGCCCCTTTCCAATGGCCTGCTACTGCGTGCCAATTGCATACAGTGCCCCAACCCTATCTGGAGGCGTTGGTCATGACCAGGACGCGTCGGGACACTTGCTGTTAGGGTACTCCTGCCCGTAAGAAACAGAGGTCTGTCCAAGGTTTGAATGTTTGGCGGCAGGCGGGGGTGATTGTCACACGTTGTGTGCCGTGGCGCAACGCTCGTCTCGGGACTCGGGTCTGAAGTCAGTGCTGAAGCAGTCTCATATGCATCAACCCCAGTGGCACGACCGCCGCGGAGGATGCCATATGCCCCAGGAGCCTCTGGAAAAGTTTTAAGGGGACCGTTGTGCTTGGCCTGAAGGCGGCGAGGCACCTCAACACTGACTGGGCACGCTCGTTGGTGAGGCGTGCTGACATTGAGACTCCATACCGAGAAAAGAGATTCTCTGGACTGGAGTAAGCTTGCTCTTTTCCCAGTTGACCTGAAGCCCCAAACGGCTGAGTTGCCTGAGCACCTGGTCTCTGTAAGCGTACAGTAACTCTCACAAGTGGGCCAGGATAAGACAGTCGTCGAGGTAATTGAGTATGTGGATGCCGGCTTCTCGGAGCGGGGCAAGAGCTGCCTCTGCGACTTTCATGAAGAAACGAGGGGACAGAGACAGACTGAAGGGGAGGACTTTGTACTGATATGCCTGGCCATCGAACACAAACCGCAGGAAGGGGCGGTGTCGAGGCAGAACAGAGACGTGGAAATACGCGTCCTTCAGGTCTACCGGTGCGAACCAATCTGGCAAACTGAATTGCATAACCGAGTCGAATGGTCCTTGCCAGCCAGCGAGACGGGTTGGGAAGTGAAAGCCACGCATCCGACCTCTGCGCTAGGGGCACCAAAGAGACAATTAATTTTGATGTACCCGGCGGAACTTCGCAGCGGGGCGGAGCAGGTAGGGCAGCGTCGGGAGGCGACAGGGCGGCCCGAGGCTGGGGTGCTGAGAAAAGACTCAAAGCACTTACCTTGCACCGCACACCCGGCAGGGGGCGGGTTGGCGACTGAGGAGGAGGTCCAGGGTAGGCGTCCTCTAAATGAAAATGGTTTAAGAACAAAAGATTCTCCTCCCTGCCCTCCACCGGGGGACGGAGTGGTCTTACCACCTCTGGAGCTAACATCTCGGTTGCTGGGTCATCCGTCTCAGGAGCGCCTGGGAGCCTTACGGGTCCTAGAGGGGGTCCGAAAGACGGGGGGAGTCTGCTTCCGCAGGGGCTGAGAGCTGGGCCTGGGTTGAGGCGGAGCAGATTTCTTAGCCACAGGGTGACGCCCTCGGCGAGCAGACGGAGTATTGCCCGTAGCGGCAGGTTTGCGGCAGGGCAGGATGTGTGAGATGGCCTCCATCTGCTTTTTCACCGTGGAGCGGTGAGCAAAGTCCTCGACGGTGTCGCCAAAGAGGCCAAACTGGGAGACAGGGGCATCGAGGAAGCGAACTTTGTCGGCCTCACGCATCTCGACCAGGTTGAGCCACAGATGACGTTCCTGGACCACAAGGGTGGCCAACGCCTGCCCGAGTGCCTGCACGGTGACCTTCGTGGCTCTGAGGGCGAGCTCGGTCGCTGAGCGCAGTTCCTGCAGCACATCGGGGTCAGGGCTACCCTCGTGCAGATCCCTAAGCGCCTTGGCCTGGTGGACTTGCAGGATGACCATGGCATGCAAGGCGCTGTAGGCTTTGGTGTTCAAAGACGATGTCATCCTACAGGCCTTGGAAGAGAGTACAGGGCGCCCGCGCCAGGTGGTAGGGTTTCTGGGACATAGATGGAGCGCAAAAGCCCTATCAACCTGGGGAATCGCTGTATACCCGTGGGTCGTTCCGACGTCGAGGGTAGCGAGAGCGGACGAGCAGTGCTTTTGGCGAATGGAAAGCGGGGCTCTCCACAAAGACGTCAGCTCGTCATGCACCTCGGGAAAACCGGGACCGGCGGGGGTGGGGGGGGGGGGGGGGGGGGGGTTGGCGAGGCTGTGAGCCTCGAGAGCACTCTACCGCATCCAGGAACTACACAGAGGCGGAATGGCATCTTTAAAAAAACGCATCCTGAAAAGGACATTCAACACCGCTGTGTATTGCTCTTTTAGAGAATTAAACTCTTTACAGAGAAAAATTGCTCTTTATAAGGGAAACTCTTTCAAACTCTGTGCTGTCGAAGCGCCCAGGGGCAAACTGCACGCCGTGCAGAGAAGAGAAAAGCCGCTGAAGTGTGCCGTAGATCAAACAGCAAAGCAGAGCGTCAGAGGATAGAAGCAGGATATCTGGTGTCACTCGCAGCTGGCTGCATACACGACCATCGGCTCCGAAGAAAATTACTGAATGAACGAGCGTATTTCCCTCGCCTTTATACTCGTATATCCAGGGGCAGGGTATGCAAATACTGTTCGCCAACTCCCATTGGCCTTTTTTCATAGATCAGATGCATATTCGGCACTCAAGAGAGACCTCTAGTGTCGCTTCTTCGACACGACGTCGAAGTGAGCGACAGACAGGGAACTTTTTTTTAATCCTTTAGTTTTAGTTTTTTCCTGCCCTTCCTCTTCTCTTCTGTTCCTGACATGGTTTTAGTGCCCATCACCTTGCATGGTAAAGTGTATAGTTGTTGCCTAAACATACAGTATACCTCTGTGAGTCTTTATTTAAAAGGAATCTTCTGCGGTCAATACTAGCTAAGCTCTATAAACAGCATCAGTGATGCTGTCAAGTACCACAGAAAATAATTTTGACTCATTCCTCAGTTTGTAAAAAACAATAAAAACCTGTTGTATACAGTCATGCACTTGGTGTAAACTTTAAAATAAATGTTTCTATGATAAAATCGTTTGCCAACCTTGTCATGACTGTGTAAAAATAGTAAACCCACATAGTAAAAAATTGCCAGGATTTTACAAGATTAAACTAATTACTTACAATAAAATAATGTTTTCAGATTTTTACTGTAAAATTAATGAAGGCGTGGTCATTTTCTGCACAACACAACAAATTACTTTGAAAAAAAGAAATTTGAATATCGCACTGCATCAGGGCTTGTTCCAGATTAAAATAACTGATGGTGCTTCTGAAAATAGTGGGGGTGCTCTGTATAAAGTGGAGATGTATCTTAATTACAATTTTTTTTAATATATTAAATTATGGTTAAATGCTACTAAAACAATGTAAATAACAGGGTTTTTTTTAATGTACAAAACATTTATTGCTTAATTTTTTTCACATGATCTATCACTGAAAATGACAGCAAAATGCTGCGCCTGCAGATTAGGACATACTGATTTGCACAATCATACACGTTTATAAGTTTTTATGCAGCAATTGTGTGTTCACAAAATGCAGGGATTTTTGTGTGTTTGCTGGTATTCAAAGAAAACTGCTTGCCAATTTACAGTATTAGTCTTACATATTAAATTGAAAAGGGGTGTGCAATTGTTTTGGTACTGGGGCCACATCAGTTATTAAGTAGAACATGGAAGAGAGAAGGTAAAGTATTTTGTCTTACTGTACTGGCAGAGTTTTTATAATCAAAAGAGGTGAAAAAATCTACCAGTGCTGAAGAAGTTATCCAAAGTATTTAGAATACATTACTGACCTTGAGTAATCAACGAAATATGTTCCAAATTACATTTTACAGCATGTATTCTGTAATCTGTAGTGGAATACATTTAAAAAGTGACCCTCCCAACCCTGAGTATTAATCTCTGATTGGGGTGTTGCATCTATTATCTAGCAACCCTGAGCATATTAAAACTTATGGATGTGCGAGTGGTCCCAAAGCCAGATAAACGTAATATCTAATAAGAAACTTTCATGATAAATGGGTAAGAAAGTTAAAGCAGTTTGCCCTGGTCTGCAATTGAGGGTGCACTAAGGTTCGTTTGATGGTGCTTAGCACCCTTAAGCACCCCTGAAGAACCGGGCCTGCAATGCGTTATGGGAAAACCTTGGTTCATTTGAAGTCGCCATTATTTTAAATGAACAATGAGGAAGGGATGTTTGCAAAGCTTGGCTATAGTATGGTTGGATTTATCACTCATTAACGCAAGATATCAACATACAAAACATACAAAACTCTGTTTAAACATGAAGTTTAGTAGCCAGGAAAATGTTTTTACTATGGTTTCTTTTGCACAATATACGCAAGGACACCAGAAAAGGAGATAGCAGAAAAGCAGAAAAGATTAAATACTTTCTAAATAGAATAAGGTAAAGCATACGTTTGATAATATTACGTAAATTCTACATTCAAACATGTACAAATTAATTCTGTAGCTTATAAGTAAATATTAATTATTTTGTTATTTTTACAATGTGCTATCATACACTCACCTAAAGGATTATTAGGAACACCATACTAATACTGTGTTTGACCCCCTTTCGCCTTCAGAACTGCCTTAATTCTACGTGGCATTGATTCAACAAGGTGCTGAAAGCATTCTTTAGAAATGTTGGCCCATATTGATAGGATAGCATCTTGCAGTTGATGGAGATTTGTGGGATGCACATCCAGGGCACGAAGCTCCCGTTCCACCACATCCCAAAGATGCTCTATTGGGTTGAGATCTGGTGACTGTGGGGGCCATTTTAGTACAGTGAACTCATTGTCATGTTCAAGAAACCAATTTGAAATGATTCGAGCTTTGTGACATGGTGCATTATCCTGCTGGAAGTAGCCATCAGAGGATGGGTACATGGTGGCCATAAAGGGATGGACATGGTCAGAAACAATGCTCAGGTAGGCCGTGGCATTTAAACGATGCCCAATTGGCACTAAGGGGCCTAAAGTGTGCCAAGAAAACATCCCCCACACCATTACACCACCACCACCAGCCTGCACAGTGGTAACAAGGCATGATGGATCCATGTTCTCATTCTGTTTACGCCAAATTCTGACTCTACCATCTGAATGTCTCAACAGAAATCGAGACTCATCAGACCAGGCAACATTTTTCCAGTCTTCAACTGTCCAATTTTGGTGAGCTCATGCAAATTGTAGCCTCTTTTTCCTATTTGTAGTGGAGATGAGTGGTACCCGGTGGGGTCTTCTCAAATGCTTTGCTGCATACCTCGGTTGTAACGAGTGGTTATTTCAGTCAAAGTTGCTCTTCTATTAGCTTGAATCAGTCGGCCCATTCTCCTCTGACCTCTAGCATCAACAAGGCATTTTCGCCCACAGGAATGCCGCATACTGGATGTTTTTCCTTTTTCACACCATTCTTTGTAAACCCTAGAAATGGTTGTGCGTGAAAATCCCAGTAACTGAGCAGATTGTGAAATACTCAGACCGGCCCGTCTGGCACCAACAACCATGCCACGCCCAAAATTGCTTAAATCACCTTTCTTTCCCATTCTGACATTCAGTTTGGAGTTCAGGAGATTGTCTTGACCAGGACCACACCCCTAAATGCATTGAAGCAACTGCCATGTGATTGGTTGATTAGATAATTGCATTAATGAGAAATTGAACAGGTTTTCCTAATAATCCTTTAGGTAAGTGTATATTAATCCTGAAGTATTCATATTTGTATGGTCATTTGAGTAAATTTCGATAGTAAATAAAATAAGTAAATTTTGCTTAACTTTTCGAAGCTGGTTTTCTCAGCATGTACTGGCCTTGCATAATTAATTAGCTTGCGTGGTGTCACTGGTTGCATGTATATTTACATAGTTTTTACATTTGGTAACTTCTTGTTTCTTTTTTTTTTTTTTTTTTTTTTTTTTGCTAAAAATGATCTGTTCATGATCAAAAAAATTATCTGTTGATTGTCACCATCATGGTGTTTTGTGTGCCATGTGTTGAGGTCTGCATGGTCTGTTTTTTGTTGTTAAGGTCAGCAGAGCAGGGTGATGTAGTCTCATAGAATACATAGCATGCATTAAGTTTCTCTGTGGGAGGCTTACTAATGTGATGTGGTACATGTTTAAACATGTTCGGAAATCTTGTAATAAAAAGTGTGACATGTTAATTGAAAATGTTCATTTAAATTTTACCGAGTTTATTCATGTAAATCTTATATTTAAGTAAAAGTTTAAAAATGTTCTAAAATGTTCGGCCCGGCCCACCGGGAAAAATCCTGGTTCTCCCTATGGTCAGTCCATCCCATAGACTACAAGTAAGTGAATAGCTGAAAATGTATTTTTCATTGATAGATGAGTCAAAATATCCTTTTTTGTGGTGTTCAACAGCATGCCACAGATGCTATTCCCTGAGGTTAAATGAATAGTGTACCCAAAAATCTCTCATTATTTTCTCACCCTCATGCCATCCCAGATGTGTATGACTTTCTTTCTTCTGCAGGACACACATTTAGATTTTTAGAAGAATATCTCAGCTCTGTAGATCAATACAATGTAGGTGAATATAAATCAAATAAAGCAAATATTGATTCTCCAAAAAGCACATAAAGGCAGCATAAAAGTAATCCATAAGACTCCAGTGGTTAAATATATATTTTCAGAAATTATATGATATGTGTGGGTGAGAAACAGTTTAATATTTAAGTCCATTTTTGCTAGAAATTCTTCTCCCTGCCCAGTAGGGGATGTATGCATTAAGAATGTGTATCACCAAAAACATGAGAAGAAGAATGTCAAAGTGAAAGTTAAAGTGGGGTTTGACTGAGCAGGGAGGAAAATTTATAGTAAAAATTGACTATAATATTGATCTGTTTCTCACCCACACCTATCAAATCGCTTCCGAAGACATTGATTTAACCACTGGATTCATATGGATTACCTTTTTGCTGACCTATGTGATTTTTGGAGCTTCAACATGCTGGCACCCATTAACTTTCATTGTATGGCGCAAAAGAGATTTCTTCTAAAAAGAGACATTCTTCTAAAAATCTTAATTTGTTTTCTGCTCAAGAACGAAAGTCATTCTTTCGAAAGTCATTTTTGCATGAACTATACCTTTAACCTCTATTGAACCTGGAAAATTCCATTAATTACACTGAAATCTTTACATTTAACCACACATTACTTTGCTAAGATAAATCATCATTCAGTTGATGCTGAATTTGTGATCTGTACTGTTTGTGTGTAATAATATTGCAGATTCCTCAGCGGATTGTGTTGATGTAAGAGAAGAAATCTGTTGATACTAAATACACACCATTATGAATCATTTACAGTGTTTCCCTTAATGTTGTGCTCTCTCATCAAAGAGAGAATACCCTTGGCTCTAATCAACCCTGAGCTTTTTTTCAGAGAGATGTAAAACAAAGTATATGGTCATGTTTCTTTCTTTGTGTATTAAAGGGCCTTAGTCTCTCAAAGGGTGGTCTCTCTCTATTAAAAAATAGCAAGCCATGATCTCTGAGTTCCCCTTCTGTCACTCACTCGAAATTGTGTCGAATGTAATGACACAAGGGGTCTTCCTTGAGAGCCTCACGTACATCTGAACTTGAGAAAAGGCCAATGAGAAATTGGCAAAAAGAATTTGCATCTCCCGCCCCCGGAGATACGGGTATAAAGGGAAGCGGGTGTGCGTTTGTCAGTCAGATTTTTTCTTCGGAGCCGAGCAGTTGTGCAGCAGCAAGCTGAGTCTCACTACTGTTGCACTTACCTTTATCAGAGCATTGCTATTGGATCTACGGCACGTTACCAGCAGCTTTCTCCCTCTCTGCACACTGTGCAGTCCACGCCCCTGGGCGCTTCGACAGCACTTCTCTAAAAGAGTGTATACCTCTAAAAGAGAAGTGTCTTTCCCCTCTAAAAGAGAGTATTTTCATTCACAAAAGAGCAATACACAACAGGTGTTGAACGTCCTTTTCAGGATGCATCTTTTTAAATATTGGTTCCTCAGGTCAGGGCACCACTCATAGCCATGCCCAGCAGTCTTTGGCAGAAAGGAGGCAAACGTCTCGCACATCATGCCGTGGCGCCACCCCAGCATGGTCCATGCCCCGTTTGCCTGCCATGGGCGTCCCCCTGCGTCCAAGCAACAGGCAGCTCTACCTCAACCTGGGCCCAGCTCTCAGCCCCAGCATCGAGCACCTCGCAGGCAGCGCACGCCCCCCATCTCCAGGACTTCCTCTAGGACCCATAAGACTCCTAAGCACTCCTGAGACGGAAGACCCAGGGAGACAGATGTTTGCTCCGGAGCTGGTACCAAGACCACTCCGTCCCCCGGTAGGAAAATCCTTGTTTTCCCACATCGTTAATAAAAAAGCGATTTCCTAACTTCCTGGGTCATCTCGCCGTTCTCACTGCACTCCGGCACCAAAAACCACAGTCCCGGCTCCCCGGACGCAGTTACTTTGCTTCCGGACCCACGACTACCCATCTCCGGCGGGCCGGTGCTGACTAGTTCTGAGGACATCTTCACAGGACCTCCTCCTCAGTCTCCAACCCGCCCCCTGCCAGGTGCGCAGAGCAAGGTAAGTGCTTTGAGTCTTTTCTCAGCACCCAAGCCTCGGGATGTACTTTTGCCTTCCGACGCATTATGTCCTGCTGTGAAGCTCCACCCGGTATGTCAAAAATGATCATCCCCTTAGTGCCCCTCGCACGGACCTTGGACACATGGCTTTCAGTGTCCAACCTGTTGTGCTGGTTGACCAGGACCATCTGACTCGGCTACGCGATTCAATTCACCAGGCTCCTGCCTAGATTCAGCGGTATTCGCTCCACTTCGATGCGTGGTGAAAACGCCAGCACCTTACGGGCAGAGATTTCAATTCTGCTCCTCAAGGACGCGATAGAGCCTGTCCCTCCAGCCGAGATGAAGAAGGGTCTCTACAGCCCTTACTTCATCGTACCCAAAAAAGGTGGTGGGTTGCGGCCAATCTTGGAACTTGCGAGTTCTCAACCGGGCTTTACACAAACTCCAATTCAAAATATTCATGCAGAAACAGATTTTAACCTGCATTCGGGATCAGATTGGTTCACAGTGTAGACCTGAAGGATGTGTACTTCCGCGTCTCCATTCTGCCTCTACATCGACCCTTCCTATGGTTTGCATTCAACGGCCAGGCATTTCAGTAAAAGGTCCTCCCCTTCGGCCTGTCCCCTCGCATCTTCACCAAGGTTGCAGAGGCAGCCCTTGCCCCGCTACGGGAAGTGGGCATCCACATACTCAATTACCTCGACGACTGGATAATTCAAGCTCATTCTCGAGAGTTACTATGCGCTCCCAGGGACCAGGTGCTCAGGCACCTCAGCCGTCTAGTGCTTCAGGTCTACTGGGAAAAGAGCAAGCTTGCCCCGGTTCAGAGCATCTCTTTTCTCAGCATGGAGTTAGGCTCAGTCTCAATGACAGTGCGACTCACAAACGAGCACACACAGTCAGTGCTAAGGTGCATCACTCTCTTCAAGCCTGGCACAGCGGTTCCTCTAAAACTGCTCCAGAGGCTCCTAGGGCATATGGCATCCTCGGGCGCAGTCGCGCCACTCGGGTTGATGCATATGAGACTGCTTATGTAGCCGCTATCACAGCCCACCACAACGCAGTGGATGGCAAGTCCTTGGGTAAGCACGACTTGATTATCAGGTTCCTTAGAGGTGCCCAGAGTCTGAATCCTCCCTGGCCAAACCTGTTCCCCTCCTGGTATCTCTCAATGGTCCTCTCGAGCCTTCAGAGACCCCTTCGAGCCGCTTGACTGCTCAAGGGCCTTGTTGAGCTCAAGGTCCTCTCCTTGAAGATGGCCCTCCTGATAGCACTAGCTTCCATCAAGAGGGTTGGGGAACTGCAAGTGTTCGCTATCAGCGACACTTGCCTGGAGTTCTGTCCAGCAGATACACACGTCATCCTAGGACCATGACCAGGCTACGTGCCCAAGGTTCCTAAGTCCCCCTTTAGGGACCAGGTCGTGAACCTGCAAGCAAACTGCCCCGGGAGGAGGCAGACCCAGTCTTTGTTGCTGTGTCCGGTACGTGCTTTACGTATCTATTTGGACCACACGCAGATCTTTAGATGTTCTGAGCAGCTCTTTGTCTGCTTTGGCGGATGGCGGAAAGGGAACACTGTCTCCAAACTGATGCTGCCTGCTGGGTTGATGATGCCATTTCCTTGGCCTTCCAGACTCAGGCGGTGCCTGCCCCCTTGCGGGTTTGAGCACACGCGATGAGAAGTGTGACATCCTCGTGGGCACTGGCCAACGGCACCTCCCTAAGCAGACATCTGCAGAGCAGCGGGCTGGGCAACACCCATTACCTTTGCGAGATTCTACAATCTCATTGTTGAGTCAGTCTTGTCCCGTGTTTTGTCAGGTCCGAGCCAGCAGAACTCGGTAATACGGAACAGCCTACCGGGTGTTCCACTTGCACTTAGCACCCTTCACCAAAGTGATCCAGTGCACTCTCTCTCCCAGGTTAGCCACTAAGCTCTCGCTTCCTAGATGTTCTTTCTCCCTAGTCTTCTGGCCTGCGAATTCAGCAGAGGAATTTGCGAACAGATCCACTACGAGCCTCAAGTGCTCTGTACTAGGGTAGGGCTCCACAGGCCTAATTCCCTCTGCAGGCAACTCCCTGTGATGTATTTTCCACAGTATGGTCCCACTGTCGGCATACCCACGTCTCCCTTGGGCAGTCCTTCTGCCCCCGGTTGCTGTGTTTGTAGAGCTCCTCCCTTACCAGGTAGGACCTACCAATGCGCCATTTCCACGTGTGGCTTGATAACCCATGTGATGTATTGGCCACATGTTACCTCCTCCTGCCCCCCCCCCCCCCAAAGGGGTGCTGGGAACCTAAGGTCTGTATGTGACACCTTTTTCTGGGGGCGTTGGGGAGGGTTACGTGCGTCCGATACTGTTGCTTCTAGCACGCAGTAGCTTGCTTGCACCTGTGTCTGCAGTTCATATAACACGGTATAGTGCATGGCGTTTTTAAATGGGACCCCTTGTGTCACTACTTTCGACACAACATCGAGGGAACGAGACACTGTGTCCCCCTTGCCAGGAGACTAGACCTACCACTGTAAACGGCCATACCTTATTCTCGGCTCCTCATTGCATAAATCTGACTGACAGACGCACACCCGCTTCTCTTTATATCCGTATGTTCGGGGGCTGGACATGCAAATTCCGTCTGCCAATTTCTCATTGGCCTTTTCTCAAGTTCAGAGGTACACAAGGCTCTCAAGAAAGTCTCTTTGTGTCACTACATTCGACACAATGTCTCGTTCCCTCCATCGGGGAATGGAGGTTACAACAGTAACCATGACGGTTTATTTCCATAGCTAATACATTGATCATTTTACGTCACTCTATGTGACAAGCTTTCTATTTCATGCCTTTCAGTTTTAGTGGTGTGTAGCTATGTACAAGGTTCAAACTGACAGTGATGTCAAAGTACAGCCACTCTGTCTGCACTTGTAAGAGTGCATTGACTCTGAGGAATTCTTACAGATCTGTTTCTTAAAGAAAGCACAGCAGTGCATGGTCTTGAAGTTATAAGAAACTGTCTGTGAGAAGGAATTTATTTAGCTTCAAAGCTTTGATTTCACAGTTGCTCTGAATTCTCTTCAATAATATTGCATCCAGGGACACATACACATTACGGGTTGTTTTGTTTTGTGCTTGCAACCATCTCATTGGGAACACTGACAACTTAAAGGGATAGTAAGTTTACCCAAAAATTTAAATTCTGTCATCATTTACTCATTCTCATTTTGTCCCAAACCTGCATGACATTCTCTCTTCTGTGAACCACAAAAGGAGATTAGCCTCTGTCACCATACACTTTCCTTGCATCTTTTTTAATTCCTTGCATCTTAAAAAGTTTTAATTTTTTTGTTATTGTCTTATACTATCTTCTCTGCTGCTCTTCATCCCTGGCCTTCTCCTACACCTGCTCATTTAGTACAAGAAGCGGAGCATGAAGACGTTAAAGCTGTAGCAGAGGTTCAGGCCCCTCGCTCTGCTAAAAAAACCAAGCTGCCTACCTCCACTCCTCAGACTGGCAGCTCCAAGAAGGAGAAAAGGGGCAAGCACAAAGGTCAGCTGTGCAGCCTGTTAACAGTCAAGCCCAGCATATGCACAAAAATCTGTGTGTGTGTGTTCGTGTGAGGGATGTTTGTGTCATCCAGCATGTCAGTTTGTGTTATGATCAGCATTACCTATTCTATATAGGGGAGAAGGGTACAATTTATTTTCCTTTTTAATGCTTTTCACAAGGATTTCTTTACATTTGCCCATCTCAGTTGCAACCAGCAGTGCCCTTTTGCCACGCACGTTAAGTTTGTGTATCATGGCATTTATCAGTTGGCATGTAAGTGCACAATTCCGTCAGCATTTTTATTCTTTTTTTTTTTTCATAAGTGCTGCTAAATTGTTATTCCATAACTGCCCTAAAGCTGAAGTGTGTTATTTTATTTTTTTTATTCAGATTTTAAACGCGATTTCTCATATCCCAGTTTTATTAGTAAGCTATTTGTAGGTTCTGTTCCCTGAAAAGCGTCTGTGATAAAATCATTTACATTAAAGTCAAACAAAAATCATCAAACTGCCACAGCCTGCAACATAGTATTTTTAACCAATGGGAAATGCATAATTTAAATTAAAAAAAGGCATATACAGTACATTCATGAATTACAGAAATGCTCTCTCTTTGATTGTAATGCACTGACTAATAGACACAAGGAGCTCAGTTAGATAAGCTGTGGCAGTGGTAGTGATGCATTTGGGTAAATTTCAGCACCAGAATGATTCACATAAGGGAGCATGTGTATTTCATGGAGAGCACACATTAGTTATTTGCTTTAAACTGTGCTGTGCTGGTTTAGCTGGGAGTCAAGCTAGAGGCTGATAGATAGATAGTTAGATAGATACTGTAGATAGATAGACAGACAGTTAAAGTATAGAAATAGTATCAAAGTCTTTCTAGCAATTCAGTCCACTGGCGGTCATCTTTGGAACACACTTGGGCAGCTATTTTTCTATGTAAACATGCAGCATACGTAATAGCATAAGTGCAGCTCACATCTACATGAATGGGGATGGACTGAAATCTACAAAATAGTTGATCGGGATTACGATCAAATAACATAATTCAAGTCAAGTAAAATATGACAACCCATCATAAATTGTGCATCTTTATCTCAAATTACAATAATTTAAAAAAAAAAAAATCAGGTTTGCATAGCTAATGTGAATGCGCATTCTCGAGTTGAATTGAATCTAAATTATGATTGGCTCTTTTACCTGTAAGGTGGGAATTCCTTTCAGAATCCATTGGACATTGGGGATTCCCATTTCTCCCATAAAAGTAATACAATTGGCCCATCTCTGCTAAATATTCTCTGATAGTATTTTCCCTTTTAAATATTCCGGCAATGTAAGTCTATGCAGAGACTATTTAGCAGAGATGGGGCACTTCTATTAAAATTAATGATTGTAACTGGAACACCAGTCAGCGGATGTAGAAAGGAAAACTTACTCTAAAATTTACTCTTACAGGTAAAAGAGCCAATCACATTTTGGATTCAGACATCACCTGTCAATCAACTCGAGAATGTGCATGCGCATTAGCTATGCCGGTATTTCTTTTTATTTTTTTTATTATTATTTTTTTTGCGTAATCTGAGGTAAAGAAGCACAATTTATGATTCCATTTTTGTCATATTTTTCTGCTGATATGAAATATGTTCTTTGATCGTAATTTTGACCAACCATTTTTAAGATTTTGGTGCTCCAATTTCATGACTGGAAATAGCTTCCCGGGAGCGTTCCAAAGATGGCCGACAGTGGACAGACTTTAGTCTATGTTATTTCTATATATATATATATATATATATATATATATATTTTTTTTTTATCTGGATTTTTGCTGTGCAAAAACAGTAAGTTAAAAAAAAAAAGAAATCATAGTTTGAAATACATGGCACAATAAGGGTCTGTTCCAAAACTTAGTGAGCTGCCTTTTATGGGCAGCTATCTTCAGTAAAATCTTACTGAAATTATGCCTCTTAAGACAGTGATTTTGAACCCTCTAAATAGCCTCACTAGGTTTTGGAACAGACCCTAAGTCAAAACAGTCTGAAGGTCTGTGCAAGTTTGGTGGATAAGGCTTACAATTACAGTTGACAATTTTGTTCTAGGTTTAAATAATGTCTGCAAAATATAAATCTTACAATGTCTTACAAAACATAATAAATGTCTCTAGCAACAGTTCAACAGAAACAGTTATGTACTCAATGTAACAGTATATAAACAAACTGTGTGGTAAATAAGAAGTATTCCACACAGCTAAATAATACCATATTGGTAAAAAAAAAGAAAAAAAAAGAAGGTAATTGCGGGTTTCATCCCACAGAAACTGATCTCTGACTAAAAAATTATGGTATGAAATCCAACTAATGCTTTGAAAGAATAAGCTGATACAAACAGTTTGTTCATGCTATGGAAACCCTAGAGGGTGAACCATGTGTTCTGACTGTTGCTTCTCTCCGCACCCTGTATTCTTGATAGACTGATCGATATTTTTTGTCCCGTGTTCATTCTTCCTCTGGCTCTTCTGAAGATTTCTCACATTGTTAAAGCCTCTCTTGGAAGCAGCCCTAGCAAAGGTCACTTTATCTACAATGACAATCATAGTCTAAATGCAATGGTGATTATTATCTTAACCACAAATGCCTCTCACCTGTCTAGCCAGAGCTAACTCACTAGAGTAGAGCAGACTCAGGAGATTATTACTAAGGGTTTCTGTAGCTATAATTACTTTTTTTGGGCCTGGATGGATGAATGGATGGATGGATGGATGGGTAGATGGATGATCGATCAATGGATAGGAGCTATAATTTAGGGAGTTGCATGTTGCACTGCTTGGAAGGACAGAAAGGACAGCATGTTCTCCCCTAGTGATGGTGACTAATTGGATGAAATACAAAACCCAGGCTGACATAAGAGCGTTTATAAACAGATGCAAAGCAAACTATTGAAATCCCAGGGGCACTTAAAAGCATCACATGCATAGTTCACTAAGAGGTCTATAGACCTTGTAAAGCTAGTTGTTATCACAAGGTTCAGAGCACAATTCTGGAAACAGAGTTTTTTGGGATCCATTCCTCATGCATAAAAAATTTTAATGTCTGTCTCCATACTTTCATTACGTCTTCTCAGAACACCATTACTTTCTGACACCAAAGTAAATGTTTAGGTTTATACAGTGGAGTTAATGGTGTTACTGTGTTGTGGTGGCACCATAGGGATTGATGGGCCCGCTGCCTTCCAGGATGAAAGTCAGGAGCTGGGCAACCAGATTCAGATACTAACAGTGGGCCACTCATCTGCCCAGGAGAACGAGGCTGAGGGCCAGGGTGAGGCAGTGGGCAACACACAGTCACAGGGCAAACAGGACCTACGGGTCACCATGCTGAAAAAAGGTACAACCGTGATACTCCTCAGAGTAAATCGAGTGGAGAGAGAGACAGATGGAGAGGCTTCTACAATCAAGATTAATTAATCTAGATTTGCAGATTGTCTCTGCAGATACGACATTTACCCATCATTTGGTATTACTGATCGCCAAACAAGAAATAACATCATGTTCCTGTAATATCATCATCTGGCAACTAACACTATCAGAGTTACTTACTTGCTATAGCATTAAGATTCAATGTCTGCCTCTCTCTCCTCCCTTTGGGACAATTTTGATCAGATAATATCTTTACTGTCTGCATTACTTGTAAGAAAACCTCTGGGATGTGCAATAACTTTGTCCTTTTCTGTTAATTTGTTGAACAGATAAGGAGCCATTTAGACTGAACGTGTTCATAGGCCAAAAAAAAAAAAAACAACAAAAAAAACAAGACACAGATAATTGAATGTAATAGAATGCACATGTTTTAAGATGCATTCAAAAAGTTGAAGTTCTTTGAAACTTGACACAGCATCTAAAATCACAGGGCTCCTACGTGAGATGCAATTCTGCAGTCAAAGATGTCCGTCTAGCACTTGTGTACATAGAAAAACATTTGAAAAACAGCGCAGATAGACGTGAAAGTATGTTTGGTGTGAACGGCCCCTGAGAGTGAAGAGCTTTTTTTTAAACCCAGATATACTGAGTTTATTGATTCGACTACATATCTCTCAAATGCTCTTTAGGCATCAGAGTGCAATTATTTACATATTATTATTTGTTGTTTGGACTGCATATTGCCTCATGTTTGCTTTATGCCTGCTGCTTATCTCTCCATGTGTTCATCTATCAACACGCTATTTAATTAGCACCTTAATATGTTTTCTTGTTCATAGGAATCTCGAGTAGCATGAACTTTGATGAGGAGGAGGATGAAGATGATTTGGTCAGCTCAAGCTCATCTCAACTTAACAGCAACACAAGACCTGGCTCTGCCACTAGCAAAAAGTCGAGCAAGGTAGACAACATTCTACTGTGCTCAGTTTCTCTATTCAGGTAGAGACTGTGGTTAATTTTTAATTTTCTCACACTGTGACCAATAGATACATTCGTCAAGGAGGCTTCACCCACACATTGAAGCTTGTTTTATTCAATAGAGTGCAGCAACAGTCTGGTTCCAGAAGTAAAAATCTCATAAATTCTTTCACGACTATACACATATGTGGACATCAGTTTTTATGATTTTTTATTTTTTTTTGCATGTTTCTTAGGGGCTACTAGTTACAAATCAAAAAGGGGAATGGAAAATTCACACAGCAGTCACGCTTGAGACTCAGGAGGTTAAAGACCGACCTACCGTGAGGTTGTTAATCGATGGTATATTCTTCTGTTGAAGCTATCAGTAATTTTTACTAGCTTCATGCTTACTAGCTGAATTTCTGGTGAAGAATAACTCTACCCATTATTCTGAAGGGAAACAACCACAAGTCAGAGAATTGCAGCTAAAAAGCATGCGAAACAAGCTCTGTAGCGACCACCCACTTCCATTGCGTAATGTGAATGATGCAATAGACCTTTATTTCCCCCGTAACAAACTACAAATAATATACAAAAAAATATATCATGATTAACAAACTGAAAATTAGCACCCAGTCAGTCAATTTTATTAATTGAAGAACTGTTTCCACACAAAAGCAGTTTATGCAGCGGTCTGAGGCATCTCCTCCTTTCAATTATGTTCAAACATCTCTCCTTGTTTACCATTCCAAGATGGCGCCACGGTTCCAAATCTGTCACTCACTTGACGTTGTGTCGATGAAGTGACACTATGGGTCACTCTTGGGAGCCTGAGACAGCTCTGATCTTTGATAAAAGGCCAGTGGGAATTGGCGAGTGGTATTTGCATGCCACTACCCTGAACATATGGGTATAAAGGAACTGGCATCCAAACCGCTCATTCAGATTTTCTCTTTGGAGCCTAGCAGTCACTTTTCATTGAGCTGAATTCCCATGCCTTCCATTCACCTCTGGATTCTGACAGAGCATTACAGCGGCTCTCCCCCCTCTGCACTGGTGTACTGCAGAGATCGCCCCTGAGCGCTTTGGCAGAACAAGCTAAAAGAGTATATTCTAAAAGAGTATAAATCCTGAAAGAAAGTCACACACAGAAATGTCTTTTTAGATGCATCTTTTGAAAGATGCCATTCCGTCTGTGTGTTATTCCTGGTTGCGGTCGTTATCTCTTGCCTTCTGACGGCCACGATCGCTGTTTTTTGTGCCTGGGCGCTGCCCACACAGAGACCTCATTTGTGGATGTGTCATGTTTTCACTGCGAGAACATGACCATGGCAACTTTACGGTTGCGGCTTGCCTTCGTAAGAAAGCAAGCCACCCCAGTAGCTCCTCTCCTCGGTCCTTCTACCTATGGGTTTGAGGCCAGTGTGGATAGCACTGGAGGCAATTTGGGGACCTCAATGGGACCACCTCTGCCGGGTAAATCCCCACGGACCTCCCATTCCCCAGCGTCGAGCCCACCGCAGGAAGTAGACGTTACCTGTCTTACGGCAGGCTGCAAAGAAGAAGGCTTCAAGCATCCCGGAGACGGGCAACCCAGGGACCAGAAGACCCGTTGTTCCGGAGCTGGTGAACAGACCACTCCATCCCTGGTGGAGGGCCTGTAGGATAATCTTTTGTTCCCTTTTCATTTAATTTTGCCTCACGCTCAAGTAGCTTTGGTACCCAAAAGTTTAACAAAAGAGCAGTTTCCTTATTCCCTGGGTCACATATCCGGTGTGCACGGCCATCACTACGAACACGTCCACCATTCCATTTTGGCAGATCCAGGCACCTGCCTCGAGTTGTTGACAATACTGCTCACCCTGTGGAGGTTCTGACCATTGATCCAAGGCAAGCACATGTTGGTTCAGACAGACAACATGGCAACGGTGACATGCATCGAATGTGAAGATGGCTTACGCTCCCGTTGTATGTCACAACTTGCCCACCGTCTCCTCCTCTGGAATCAGCAGCACCTCAAGTTGCTGTGAGCCACTCACATCCTGGGTGACCTCAACACCACAGCGGATGCGCTGCCACGATAGGTTACCCACAGGGGAGAGTGGAGACTGTAACCTCAGGTGGTCCAGCTGATTTGGAGTCAATTCAGGCAGGTACAGGTAGACCTGTTCGTTTTCCCAGAATCCTCCCACTGCCCGCTTTGGTACGCCCTGACCGAGGCACCCCTCGGTATAGATGCGCTGGCACACAGCTGCCCCCCTGGACTGCACAAATATACATTTCCCCCAGTGAGCCTACTTGTACAGACCCTGTGCAAGGTCAGGGAGGATGAGGAGCAGGTCATCCTTGTAGCACCCTACTGGCCCACCCAGACTTGGTTCTTGGACCTCACCCTCCTATGCCTTGAAGTGGCATCTGTTCAATAAGTGGTGTTCTTCCCCATGCGAAGATCCCCAGTGATGTGCAGTCAGTTCAGTGCTTTCCTTCCTGCAGGAGAAGTTGGAGGGTTGGCTGTCTCCCTCCACCTTGAAGGTGTATGTAGCTGCTATAGCAGCACACCACGACACGGTGAATGGTAAGTCCTTATGGAAGCATGACCTGATCATCAGGTTCCTGAGAGGCGCCAGGAGGTTGAATCCCTCCAGACCACGCCTCGTTCCCTCATGGGACCTCTTTGTAGTCCTTCAGGGTCTACGGGGAGCCCCCTTTCTCTCTCTCTTTAAAGACTGCCCTCTTGACTGCGATCACTTCCATCAAGAGGGTAGTTGTCCTGCAAGTATTCTCTTTCAGCAAAACCTTGAGTTCAGTCTGGGCTACTCTCAAGTGATCTTGAGACCCCAACCGGGCTATGTGCCCAAGGTTCCCATGATTCTCAGGGATCAGGTGGTGAACCTACAAGCGCTGCCTCAGGAGGAGGCAGACCCAGCCTTGACATTGCTGTGTCTGGTGTGCACTTTTTGCATCTATTTGGATCACACGCAAAACTTCATAGTCTCTGAGCAGCTCTTTGTCCGCTTTGCTGGACAGCAAAAAGGAAGCGCTGTCACCAAGCAGAGGATCGCTCACTGGATCATTGATGCCATGGCTATGGCATATCACGCCCAGCACGTGCTGCCTCATGCAGGGCTACGAGCCCACACAACCAGGAGTGTGGCAGCCTCCTGGGCCCTGACCAGTGGTGCCTCTCTAACAGACATTTGCAGAGCAGCGGGCTGGGCAACACCCAACACATTTGCAATGTTCTAAAATCTCCTGGTTGAGCCAGTTTCATCCTGTGTCTTAGCAGGAACGAACAGGTAACCCAGGGCCAGTTTTATTGCTTGCGCATAGTGCCTTTCACCTCCACTGAGCTGAAGATGTGCGCTGTTGACTCCCAGTAGTGTTCACAAGATGTGTTCCGTAGATGACTTCCTCCTAGCCCTGTGGCAGACGAGTTTGTGGAGTAACTCGCTTGCCTGTTCAGTTCACATGCTAACTAACCCTGTACTGGGGTAGGTTCTCTGCATGTGCTGGTTCCCCGTAGGTAACCCTGTGCAATGTATATCTTCCACTAAATCATTCCCTGTTGAATGTAAACTGCATCTTCCTTGGGCAGAGGCCCCTCTGCCCCAGTCACCATGTTTGTAGAAACTCCTCCCCCGTTGGGAAGGACATGACATACTTCTGACGAAAAAGAGTCGGCAAGACCATGTGACGTATTTCCACTCAAAATACCCCCCCAGGGATGTGGTCTCCATGGTGTATTTCCCTTGGGATTGATCCTGGTGGTCCCTGTTGGTTGACAAATTTTTACTCTTTTTGGGGAGAAAAAGAAAAAATAGGGAAACGGCACGACTGGGCTAGCCTGCCCCTATTCTTTTTTTTTTTTGGCAGTCGACTTGTCCCCGAAGGGCCGTTCGACGCTCATAACAGCATTGGGGGAGGTTACGTGTTGGCCTGCTGTGCTGGCTACGAGGCACACAGTAGTCTGCTTGTCTTGCACCGCCAGTTCACATAACACAGTTCAGCTAGTTGTGGTGTTTTTGTAGGGGGACCACTAGTGTCACTTCATTGACACAACGTCGAGTGAGTGACAGATAGGGAACGTCCTGGTTACTTCTGTAACCTCGGTTCCCTGATGGAGGGAAGGAGACGTTGTGTCCCTCCTGCCACAATGCTTGACTACCTGCTGAAATGGTCAGGACCTTCTCTCTCGGCTCCTCAGCACAAAACCTGAATGAACGGTTTGCACGCTAGCTCCTTTATACCCGTATATTCGGGGGAGTGGCATGCTGTGCCACTCGCAAATTCCCATTGGCCTTATATCAAAGATCAGAGGTGTCTTGGGCTCTCAAGTGTGACCCCTAGTGTCACTTCATCGACACAACATCTCGCTCCCTCCATCAAGTGGTTATGGAAGTAACCAGGACGTTTACATATCTGAACCAGCTAAATGAGGCATCTACGTATGTATATATATGATTTCTATGACTTAAACAATAACAAAGAATTAGAACGCTACTGTGCATGTCTGGCCCTGAAACATTTCCAGTAGGGGCATTTTTATAACCCAGAACTGTCAAAATAAAATGACTAGCACGTCTTTTTAGAGCTATAACAGTACAAATGCTATATGTGCAAAAAAAATAAAAAAATAAACAAAAATAAAGGATTTTACCAGATCCTTTAAATAAGGCCCTGAGTCAGCGTTTACCCAAAGTGACTTTTCCAGATGTGCTGTTGATACTGAGCTGTAAAATTATATCGTAGTTTAGATGCTCACAATTATTTTCTCAGTGAGACGATCGGAAATATTGGATCGCTCCTGTTATAATCAATGAAGCTGTTCAATAAAGCTGAATGGGTGACCTGTGGACAAGTTAAGGTTTTCTTTTTTAATGGTAAAAATACTTTTCTTGTCTCTTTCTTCTGGATAAAAGTGTCAGCTAAATGACGAAAAACTTACAAAAAATAGCATTTTATGACAATCGTGTAAATGTTAGTAACATTAAATCGTGTTATGAACGAAGTGTCTCCCGCTGTTGTTTTAAATGAGAGTGAATTCCATTCAGAAGGGATTATCCTTATGCCCTTCGAAGACTTTACATCCTCTGTCAGAGCTGATTTATCCCGATTGGAATGCATTCTGAGTTCGACAACTAGCAGAAAATGTTCAAGGAACAAAAAGATGTTACTTCTTCTGAAATGGTCTGTTTGACATTTTGCACACTATATCTATGATGTGCTTGTTGTTTCCCCGAATATCAGTTTGACTATGGACTGCCATTTTATGCAGTAGACTCTAAATGTGAATTTCTCATTGGCCAGATGTGTTACATATTCAGTGCTGACAAAAGCTGACAGTGTATTGTTCTGCTAGGATGTGTTCTCTTGTGTCTACGAAGGCACAAAGCCCACAATGCTGGAAATGGAGGATCATGGTCCTGTTGTTTCCTATGGCAACAGTGAAATTATTACTTTCTTAAAATAACTTGGTGACGAAACTGTGCCTTTTTGAAGCCCTGCTCTTGCCAATGTCTCATTGGTGATCTTTCTGTCTTGTATAGTGTTCTGTAGAAAACAAATATTCTTAGTTATTTTAGTTATAATTTACAAAAATTTCATAGATCTTTTTTTGGAGTGTCATGTACACATACACATTTAGCAGATTTAGGTCAGATGGGGAGAATATGGCTGTGTTACCGGAGTGTCCTGCTGTGTAGCATGCTATACTTTATCTAAAACTATTTGAAACAACATTTTTGTACATTATTTATGGTCTCATATTAACTGAGAGACTACATGACTAAAAAATGTATTTTATAAAAATTATATTAAAGTGAACTGCAATCAAGCTAAAATATGATTAAATATTTTGGAACGACTTGAACTAATAGTTAGAGCATATAGATACACTCACTGAGCATTTTAATAGGAACACTACACTAATACTGGGAAGGGCTTCCCTTTGCTCTCAAAACAGTCTCAGTTCTTCGTGGCATGGATTCCACAAGTTGTTAGAAAACTTCTGTTCCATGTTGCTGATTGCATCACACAATTTCTGCAGATATGTCAGCTGCACATTCATGCTGTGAATCTCCTGTTCTACCACATCCAAAAGGTGTTTTATTGGATTCATATCTGGTGACTGGGAAGGTCACTGAAGAACACTGAACTCATTGTTATGTTCATGAAACCAGTTTGAGATGACTTCTGCTTTGTAACATTGTACATTATCATGCTGGAAGTAGCCATTAGAAGATGGGTAAATTGTGGTCATGAAGGGATGCACATGGTCAGCATCAATACTCAAATAGGCTGTGGTGCTGATTGATTGGTATTAACGGGCTCAAAGTATACTAAGAAAACATTCCCCACACCATTACAACACCGCTACCAGTCTGGACTGTTGGATTCATGTTGTTGGTGCCAAATTCTGGTCTTACCATCTGTGTGCCTTAGCAGAAATCGAGATTCACCAGAACAGGTTAAGTTTTTCCTGTCTTCAATTGTCCAGTTTTGGTGAGCCAGTGCCCACTGCAGCCTCAGCTTTCTGTACATGGCTGACAGAAGTGGAACCCGATGTGGTCTTCTGCTGTTGTAGACATCCGCCTCAAGGTTTGACGTAATGTGCATTCTGTGATGCTATTCTGCTCACCACAATTAAAATAGAGTTAGAGTAGCCATTCTCTGTTGACCTCTATCATCAACATGCCTGGATGTTTTTAGTTTTTTGCACCATTCTGATTAAACTCTAGAGACTGTTGTGCTTGAAAATCTCAGGAGATCAGCAGTTACAGAAATACTCAGTGACAGAAATACTACAGAAACCAGCCCATCTGGCACCAATAATCATGCCACGGTCAAAAATCACTGAGATAAAAACTTTCACTATTCTGATGATTGATGTGAACATTAACTGAACCTCCTGACCTGTATCTGTATGATTTTATGCATTGCACTGCTGCCACATGATTGGCTGATTAGATAACCGCATGAACAAGTAGGTGTACAGTAGTTCCTAATAAAGTGCTCAGTGAGTGCATATACTATATCTACACTATAGACAGTATACCTATTTTAACCTAAAATCTTACTTGTGTCCTAAAACACCCATGTTATTTGTAAATTACTGAAAGCAGCTTTGATATTTTGGTAAACTGATCAAGATTAGAAGACTAGACTAGAACTTGCTCTTTAACATTTTACTTTTAATACCAGCAGCGTACATTTCATTGACTTATTTATTTATTTATTTATTTTCATTAATTATCACTTGGCCTGGGCCTTAGCTAAAAATGGACCATGACTTTGTGTATTAATTTATAGTGTATGTACAGATGTATGTTTCTTTCAGTATATACATTTTAAATTGAATGGGATCAATCTCTATCTGCTTAATCAATGTAACAGGAGGCAAACTCAGCTTCCACCCCTTTGGCCAACGAGCCATCAATTGATGTGGATGATCTGGAGGAGTTTACTCTCAGACCTGCCCCCCAAGGGGTGACTGTAAAGTGCAGGATCACTCGGGATAAGAAGGGCATGGACAGGGGCATGTACCCCACCTACTACCTCCATATGGAGAGGGAGGATGGCAAGAAGGTCAGACACACCCAAAGACTGATTATTCCCAGTATTTCTAAAGAGATTTGCCTTTTTTGGATCTCCTAATTGTTGCGCTCATGCAATCAAGAGTCCAATCAGTGACACTCCAGCTCACATTTCTCCAATATGTTGAATTTGCTGATTGATTTTGATGAAAGGGGCCAAATTTAGCCCAAAGGGAGATTTATAATATTGTTGTATCTGATAAATGTTGATTAAAAGAAATATCATGACTAAATCACAAACCATACATATATATATACACACACACACACACACACACTACTGGTCAAACGTTTTGAAACATTTGACTGAAATGTTTCTCATGATCTTAAAATTTTTTTGTTCTGTAGGCGTATGCTTAAATGTTTGAAATTTGTTTAGTAGACAAAAACATAATTGTACCACCATATTAATTTATTTCATTTTAAAACTAAAATGTAATAATAATAATAAAAGTACTTGGACCAAATAATAAAGAAAAGCAGCCAATAAGTGCCCAACATAGATGGGAACTCCTTCAATACTGTTTAAAAAGCACCCAGGGTGATACCTCAAGAAGTTGGTTGAGAAAATGTCAAGAGAACATGTCTGCAAATTCTAGTCAAAGGGTGACTACTTTTAAGATGCTAAAATATAACACAGTTTTTATTTATTTTGGATTTTATTTAATCATAATTTAGTCATAGTCAACATAATTCCCATAGTTCCATTTATGTTATTCCATAGTTTTGATTACATACTATTGTTCTAAAATGTGAAGAAGAAAAAATAATAATAAAAAATTAGTGTTTCAAAACTTTTGACTGGTAATGTATATAAATATATGTATATATACAGTCAGGTCCATAAATATTGGGACATCGACACAATTGTAATCTTTTTGGCTCTATACACCACCACAATGGAGTTGAAATGAAACGAACAAGATGTGCTTTAACTGCAGACTTTCAGCTTTAATTTGAGGGCATTTACATCCAAATCAGGTGAACGGTGTAGGAATCATACTTCCCACTTTTTAAGGGACCAAAAGTAATGGGACAGATTAACAATCATAAGTCAAACTTTTACTTTTTAATACTTGGTTGCAAATCCTTTGCAGTCAATTACAGCCTGAAGTCTGGAACGCATAGACATCACCAGACGCTGGGTTTCATCCCTGGTGATGCTCTGCCAGGCCTCTACTGCAACTGTCTTCAGTTCCTGCTTGTTCTTGGGGCATTTTCCCTTCAGTTTTGTCTTCAGCAAGTGAAATGCATGCTCAATCAGATTCAGGTCAGGTGATTGACTTGGCCATTGCGTAACATTCCACTTCTTTCCCTTAAAATCTCTTTGGTTGCTTTCGCAGTATGCTTTGGGTCATTCTCCATCTGCTCTGTGAAGTGCCGTCCAATGTGTTCTGAAGCATTTGGCTGAATATGAGCAGATAATATTGCCTGAAACACTTTCATTCATCCTGCTGCTTTTGTCAGCAGTCACATCATCAATAAATACAAGAGAACTAGTTCCATTGGCAGCCATACATGCCCACGCCATGACACTACCACCACCATGCTTCACTGATGAGGTGGTATGCTTTGGATCATGAGCAGTTCCTTTCCTTCTCCATACTCTTCTCTTCCCATCACTCTGGTACAAGTTGATCTTTGTCTCATCTGTCCATAGGATGTTGTTCCAGAACTGTGAAGGCTTTTTTAGATGTTGTTTGGCAAACTCTAATCTGGCCTTCCTGTTTTTGAGGCTCACCAATGGTTTACATCTTGTGGTGAACCCTCTGTATTCACTCGGTGAAGTCTTCTCTTGATTGTTGACTTTGACACACATACGCCTACCTCCTGGAGAGTGTTGATCTGGCCAACTGTTGTGAAGGGTGTTTTCTTCACCAGGGAAAGTATTCTTCGGTCATCCACCACAGTTGTTTTCCGTGGTCTTCCGGGCCTTTTGGTGTTGCTGAGCTCACCTGTGCGTTCTTTCTTTTTAAGAATGTTCCAAACAGTTGATTTGGCCACACCTAATGTTTTTGCTATATCTCTGATGGGTTTGTTTTTATTTTTCAGCCTAATGATGGCTTCTTCACTGATAGTGACAGCTCTTTGGATCTCATATTGAGAGTTGACAGCAACAGATTCCAAATGCAAATAGCACACTTGAAATGAACTCTGGACCTTTTATCTGCTCCTTGTAAATGGGATAATGAGGGAATAATACACACCTGGCCATGGAACAGCTGAGCAGCCAATTGTCCCATTACCTTTGGTCCCTTAAAAAGTGGGAGGCACATATACAAACTGTTGTAATTCCTACACCGTTCACCTGATTTGGATTTAAATACCCTCAAATTAAAGCTGAAAGTCTGCAGTTAAAGCATTGTTCGTTTCATTTCAACTCCATTGTGGTGGTGTATAGAGCCAAAAAGATTAGAATTGTGTCAATGTCCCAACATTTATGGACCTGACTGTATATAAACAACACTGCATAAGATATTTAGGTTTTTCAGAGAATGACTTTTTATATTCAAAACAAGTGAAACAAATCTACCAGTGCTGAAGAAGTAATCCAAAGTATTTAGAATATGTTACTGACCTTGAGTAATCTAATTGAATATGTAACAAATTACATTTTACAGCATGTATTCTGTAATCTGTAGTGGAATGCATTTCAAAAGTAACCCTCCCAACCCTGTGTATATATATATATATATATATATATATATATATATATATATATATATATAATAGTTATATATATTTACTATAACTGTCCTCTAAACACAAATCTCATAAACAAAATGTGGAAAATTGTTCCTCTGTTGTCAGGAAGTTTTTTTATGCAAGATCTCCAATCTCTGATCTGGATTTCTTTTGATGTCAGAATCATGCATGCCCACGTAAATTGTGTTTTATTCTGTAGGTGTTCCTTTTAGCTGGGAGGAAGAGAAAGAAGAGCAAAACATCCAATTACCTCATCTCCATCGACCCTACTGACCTGTCTCGAGGTGGCGAGAGCTTCATTGGCAAACTAAGGTATATATTTAAAGATGATTCACCATGTCGTGATTCATAAGGTAGTGTAACCTAAATATATACTGATCTTGTCGAGGCAAGAAACATGCGTCTCTCTCAAAATGTTTAAACGATATCTCTAATGAGTTTGTGCAAGCATGTGTGTGCTGCTCACGCAACTGCATGAGCCTATTTAAAACAGTAATTGGGTTCACTACTAATGTGTGAACACTGGAGTGTCCTCATTTGAATGAGTGAACACCTGTGTGTATGTTCACATCAGAGTGTGGTTAAACCACAGCATATGTGAAAATATATACTGTATATGCAGAGCAAATAAACACAGTATTCACCTTAGACATGGAGTGAGGGTATGTGTAGGTGTGTCTGAGTACATGCCTTCATTCTGTTACTACAGAGAAAAGATAACATCTTAACGATAGAGTCAGCAAAAGTGGGGAATCAAAATCACAATGTCCACAAAAAAAAAAAAAAAAAAAAAAAAAAAAACTTCATGGAGTTATGTTGAGATTTGAGATACAGTTTTTATATATATATAGTGATTTGAAGCAACAAATACATATAAAACCAATCTGCCATTAGAATTATTTTATACATTATTATTAAAATAATATTGAATCACATTGAAACTCAAATTGAATAAACTTCACTGAAATTTGAATGACAATTCACATCATTCAGATGTGAACTGACACATTCAATGTTGTTTTCACCCCCCCCCCCCCTCCATTTTTATTGTACTGCATCCAGACATTTGATTTATATATATATAATTTTCATTATTATCAATGATGATTTTTTTTATTCAAATTCTCATTACTGTAATACAGAGATCTTGTAATTTATTATAGTATATTTTGTTTTACATCAAAATCATCATATTTTCTTTTATTAAAATAAGGCTGTACAACAAGTACAGTTATGTATAAATACTTTACCATTTAAATAGTAAAGACACTGAGTGGGCTCTTTTTCCCCCATTACAGTAAAAAGAATGAGTTTTTTTTTTAGCATTATAAAAGTAATTAGAATTTTGAGGGAAATTTGCTTAATTTTCAAAGAAATAACATCACAATGCAAACAATTTTATAAATAAATACACTTAATTTATTTAATATTATCTAATATTTAGTTAGTTATTTAATTATTTATATGGCTCAGGCATGTTCTTGAATGTATGTGTGAGATTTGGTGTTCAATGGTTTGTGACTGGGACAGGCTCTAAAAAGGTCTTTTAAAAAAAAATCACCATTGTAAGATTTCCATCTTTTATCCCCACAGATCAAACATTATGGGCACCAAGTTTACAGTATATGACAGTGGTGTGAACCCAGTTAAAACCACCTCCAGTCTAGAAGCCGGCAACCTACGGCAGGAGCTTGCAGCTATCTGCTATGTGAGTTTATGAGAATGTGTCTTGATCAGTGGCCAGCACAGAGCCAGCGCCCAGCCCTAAGGGCACTAAATCTATCAGTCAGTGAGGGCACAATCAGACCATGAACCAAGCCTGACATCTTGTGGCTATTACTGGGACAGCAATACCTCTGATGGAGGGAAAACAGGAAGAAAGCTCATATCTATAGATAAAGGATTTCTAAGAATTTGTCATCCATTTAAAGAGTCTGTATGTATATGCAATCATAGTGGTAAATGGCCAATTCAGATGTCAATGATTCTGTTTGTTCATCTTCTGTTCCACAGGAAACTAATGTTTTAGGCTTTAAGGGACCTAGAAAGATGAGTGTCATTATTCCTGGAATGAACATGGACCATGAAAGGGTCTCCATCAGGCCTCGAAATGTGAGTGCATGGCTTTTTAGAAAATTGCATGTGGGCTGTTAGCATGTAGGCCTGTGTAAGTGGACTGTGAGTTTATTAACCCTTTAATGGTCTTGAATCCTGGAAGATACCATTTTGAGAGACCGTGAGTGAGTGTGCCAGATTTCTGAGAAAATATTGTAAAGGGGTCTTGCAAATACTCGAGTCAAGAAACTTTGTGTAAAAACTCTGGCATCAACCCAGAATCTATCTGAAAATTACCTGGCAGCATTCCTTGAGAAGCCTGCTGACATTTGAGGTAAATGTTCTTAGATTTTATTGCTCTTAGATGTTATTTTCATGGTAGATACAAAAATGTGAAAATAAAGGTAATATTTTTAAGAGAAACATGAAATTATATTATTTTAATCCTAATGTGGTGGACAATAGCAATAAATTAATTTGTTATTTTTTATCTTCCTGGTCGTTTTAAAGGTTAGTAATGTATATTAGCCAAAATGACAATAATGTTAAGTATCAGTTATACCAGTTTGATGCTGACCCATATATAAGTTAAGCCTGAGTAAACCAGTAACCCTTGGCATATATAGGCTATAGATGTTAGTGTTAGCAACAAGGCTACATTATTTGATGGAAAGTTAATCCCTCCCTCAACATCTGTCTTTACTTTGCAGGATCATGAGTCTTTGCTGGCTCGATGGCAGAACAAAAGTACTGAGAATGTGATTGAGCTCCACAACAAGACGCCTGTGTGGAACGATGACACTCAATCATATGTTCTCAACTTCCATGGCAGGGTCACCCAAGCATCCGTCAAAAATTTTCAGATCATTCATGACAATGACCGTGAGTTAAAATGTAATTTTGCAGTGGTTTGCATCTAGACCCTTTGAGTTAAAGCTGAAGTGTGTAATTTCTGTGCCACTAGCAACACTAAACGAAATTTCAAAAATAATTACTGTTCAAACAGATACCAAAAATACTCCCCACACCATTCATTGGTTGTACATACAGATAGTTCCAACCCAAACCATTAGTTGGGCCAATGTTGCCATGTCTGGCTAGATGGACCACTCAAACAAACATAGGAATGTTTTGATAGTGCATATAAAACAGGTGAAATCAACCTACAAATGGCTTACTAATAGTTTACATTTTAAGATGAATTACGAAAGAAAATTTTAACATCAAAAACATTACATACATCAGCTTTAAGTGCTAAGATGCCTACAAGTAACAATTTTCAGATTTGATTTGGTGGTTATTAAAAAATAGTAATTTTATCTCAGTATATGTCAATATTAAATTCTGCTGGAAAGATTTGAATTATAAAATTGAAAAAAAGAAAAACACTTTTCATTAAATTGTCAATTTATCAGTCTAGTGGTAAAATCACAGGTTTTAAGTTACTGTGTACTATACTGTCTGTGCTAGATATACTGCAGCATATACTGTATGTGGAGCAAATATATTCCAGATATGGATTTTAGATGGAAACACCGTAGAAAACATTTAATTTTACTGTACCTTTTCACCCGTTTATACACAGCAGACTACATAGTGATGCAGTTTGGTCGTGTAGCAGAGGATGTCTTCACTATGGACTACAACTACCCCATGTGTGCCCTGCAGGCATTTGCTATTGCTCTGTCCAGCTTTGACAGCAAGCTGGCTTGTGAGTAACAGTCTCTCTGCCAGCCACGACCACAAAAAGACCCAGCCAGTCTGCTTTACAATCAGAAACACTGAGTAAGTGATGCAAGGTAAACTCCACAGCAGCAGAGTCCCTCTCTCAACATCCACCTTTGGAGGCATGAACATGTATGGCCTTTTTTTTTTTTTTTTTTAAAGGACATGACAGTGGGGCACAAAGCACAAAGACTAAACCACTGTTTTTCCTTTTATCTGTTTAAATGGGGGAGAGAACATCATAAGGTGATACATTCATTTGTATCGGCTGTCAAAATCTTATCTCCTTCTTCTTTTTTTACTTGACAGACATTATTGTGTTTTGCAAGGTAAAACTAATATTTTGTTCATATTAAATGGAGAATCATTTAAAGTCGTATTTCTGATCCTTAGATTACAAGAAAAATGTAATGTTGCCATGGTCATAATTCTACAAGAATAAAGCTTAATGTTCACTAACATTTTAACTATGATTTTTCACAAGAAATGCAACATGTAGCTGTGATTTATAACAGTTTGAAAAATTGGTATAGTTAAAGAGATAGTTGACCCAAAAAAGGAAATTCTCTCATCATTTACTCAGCCTCATGCCATCCCAGATGTGTATCACTTTATTTTGCAGAATACAAACAGAGATGTTTAGAAGAATATTTCAGCTCTGTAGGTCCTCAAATTAAAAGTTAATGGGTACCAAATTTTGAAGCTCCAAAAAGCATATAAAGGCAGCATAAAAGAAATCCATACGAATCCAGTGGTTAAATCTATATCTCAAGAAGCGATATGATAGGTGTGGGTGAGAAACAGATCAATATTTAAGTCCTTTATTTCTATAAATTCTCCTCCCTGCCCCCAGTAGATGACGATATGCATGAAGAATGTGAATCATAACAGAAGAAGAATGTGAAAGTGAAAATGGAAATTGATAGTGAAAAAGGACCTAAATATTGATCTGTTTCTCAACCACACCTATCATATCGCTTCTGAAGATATGGAATTAACCACTGGAGTCGTATGTCTTTTTGAACCTTAAAAATTTTGGTCACCATTCACTTGCCATACATATTGTATGGACCTACATAGCTGAGATATTCTTTTAAAAATCTACGTTTGTGTTCAGCAGAAGAAAGAAATTCATACACATCTGGGATGGCATGAGTGTGAATGTTGAGATAATTTACATTTTTGGGTAAAATATCCCTTTAACAAACTGACTTTTGTAAAGTGATTTTGAATGTCACTGTCATATGTGACATGGCTTCAGTTTGACATAAGTCACCTCTGTCATAAAACACTTAAATATGTAATGTATCAGTAATACATGCTTTATGAGGGCTCCATAATTCTTTGCCAGTGTATGAAGTCATATTTATTATTTATGTATTTATATAGATTTACATATCATCTTCTGCTTTTGTCTTACCACTTTGCCCATAATTCTCTGTGCTTCAAGTAAAATTTTTGACAAGGTCACTTTCACACTCGAGTGTTTGGTGTAGACTCATTAAATTCAAATGATGAATGTGTGATAGTTTTACAAAATATATGTAATCAATTGGGGTTCATAACCAGACTGCATTAGTTTCACATCAGTGGTGAACTGTACTTGAAACGTGAAACACAGATACCATTTTATGTGGACCTTAGTGCTGTCACCAGTAAAATGACCAAAATGAAAGGTTTACTAGTTTTATATGCACACCATTAGCTCTAGTGTAAAAGTGCCCAAAGACCTAAATGGTGGCAAAAAAATTTTTTTTTATGTGAGGGTCAATATCAGGTTGAGTACATTATCATCTCAGTTATACTGACCCTCTACATTGTAGGGGAATGTACTGAATGGAGCACTTTATAAATTTAATCGAGTTCAATTGTGGAAAGCTGTAAATATTGTGCCTTTGGACAAGACACTTGTGATGCTTGAGGTTGGTGGTATACAACATTGTTTTCTCCAGCTAGTGTTTATTTATCATGAAACAACCTGAGCTTCTGTCTTATTTCTTGAGAACAACCTGTATGAATGAATATGGTTCAGTTGCCTGCTTGTGCAAAAGCTGATTTTTTTTAAGAACAGAAAAACAATTATTTGGATTCTTGTTGACAAAGTGAGACAGTGACATATGCAGTTTGTTTTCAAGCCATCCATAAAATGTCCTACTGCATGCGTATAATATTGCCGTAGTGCAAAATTGACAAGCGTGAAATTGTGAAACGAACAAAGTGTCAAAGACAAAAAAACTCAATTCAGCACATTTTCCCCCTAATTTTACTAGTTTGTAAATGTATACATCTTTGCTAAACAATGTTGATGAGTGAATCAAGGAAGTAAGTGGTGTTTAATCAGTGTGGTAATTAATTTACAAATCCAACTGCGTGATATTGTACCTTCCCTTAAGCCAAATTGTTCTTAGAGCATTTTAGAAGTTAATTTTAATTTAAAATTTGTTAATATGGCCTCAATGATTTAACTCTGCTCAATTATCCAAAAGCATGCCTTGTTTCAGTTGATTTTTATGATATTATTTATCATTCCAGTTGAAAGTCAAGGTCCCAGTAAAGTCTTGAAAATCTAAATCTTTTGTTATCATCTAATAACGAATAACATTAGTTTTTCCCAGCAGTCTCATTTGGTTTAGTGACAAAAATTACTTGATTACTAAATTTGAGTTATTACTTTATTTAAGAATACAAGATACAGACAAGACTGTAATGTGCTGTAAATGGCCAACCTTAATTTTCACTCATATTTTAACACCTAGTAGAAAATTGTTAAAACATTCATCTCCTTTCTATTTGTTTACTATTCACTATGATCATATTAATATTTTAGCTTCAGACATAACATTTTAAAATATATATTTTCCCCAGAAATGTATTTTTAATACCTTTTTTTTTTTTTTAGCACATATATATAATTCTTAGGCATATTGACAATAAATCTGTGATGTTTACTGTAAGTTATTTGTTTAAATGGTTCATGAAACCATTCAAGCTTTTTTACTCTTTGTCAATGTAATGCTCTAACAATTTTGGGTTTGCTCTGATAAAAACACTGAATACTAATGTGTTTTTCTGCTATTTTTATCTTTTTTGAAAAAACTAAAAGTAAAGAAAAAAATAATCTCACCACTCTGTTAAGTGATAATGTATAAATGTTATGTCACATTTTGTAAAATGTTTACATTGGTCAATATACAGTGTTTGTATACAGTACATAAAAACAATAAATCTAAACTTCAGTGAACTTTTATATCTCAGATATTTAGGATTGAGTATGTCAATTTACAATACTTTAAAACTACTGTAAGTAGTCAAATGAATGTCCGTACACAATAATTTATGTTCACTAAACTTTTATTGGCAAAAGGTGTTTTAAACCTTTAAGTGCCTGATTTTTTACAAGGTCATCGGATAATCTAACATGTTTAAGCTAATTATCACATCAAGCAAGAGTGTTGTACTGAATATGAGGATTATGATTCAGCCGTATGCACAAGGCGAATGATAATCACAGCCATGCTTATATTCAGTAATATAATAAATTGTGAGTGTGATATTGATTTTATATTTATAGTTCTATAAAAAGAGGTTAGTATAGAATAAATAAAATTTCAGACTCAAAATGGCCAACTATTTTGTTTATTTTTGCTATGCCAATGAAAATAGTTTAGTTACACTGGATCTCATTTACTTACTGTGCGTTCGCAACTATCAATATTTTTGCGTAAAACCTATGCAGATGTTTTCATGTAGAAATCGGGATTTTTTTAAATAAGTTCCTACTTTTATTATTCTAAATTTGCAATAAAACCACATGTATGCAAAATGCACAGACCCCCTGAGGCCCCCAAAGAATATGTTAAGCCAAAATGTTTTTTAAAGGTTACTAAGCAACCATTCAGTAGCTTGATTCAGAATAGGTTCTGCATACAAATGTAGCTGATCACGTGTAGCCTTGATCTATAAAAAGGATTGTGTCTAGAAGGGAACTGCCGGGCTGGGAAAGTCTTTTGAGAGTTCCATTTGCTGCTACTAACATATGACTCTTGCAAGACTTTTCCCAGCCAGGAGGTTTCCCTTCTAGACAACTTATAAAAAGGTGCTTAATGTTTAAATAGTTTTGAAAATGGCACACTTTGCTTTCTTGCTGCATGTGCTCTCAGATCATCTCACTTAGATGAATGCCTTTTGAGATTGTTTTATGAATGAGGGTAAGATCAAATGTATGTGTGGTGAATCCAGCTGAAATTTTGTGTGAGAACTTTTTCTGTGTGCATTAGTACAGAACTTATTCACAATTATTCGTAAATGAGACATAATGTTGCACACCGAAGAATAAGAATATCTTAACATATAAGCAGAATGATACAAACAATTAAACATTACAAGAAATATCATCAACCTTGGAACTGTTCTTAAAGAAGGATCAGTGAAATCTGTTAATCAGAAAAGCATGAATGGTAACAGAGAACTTGTCTCCATGAGCAAAATAAGCACAAAGATTCACAGTAAAGTACACTGATACACAGGTAGTGTTCTACAGGAAGAAATAAAGGCTAATCAAACTGAATTTTATTGTTATGTTTTACCAGGTAGGTCACTTCTACACCTTTTGCTTCTTGTGACGCATTCTAAGTGTCCCAGAGGCCTGAGCTTCGGGTGACTGTGACTGACTGGAGATGTCAGTTACTTCAGGTTGGTATGTTTGAAGGAAGTCAAAGAGGTCTACTTCCTGCTCTTCAGGATCACATTCGACATCATCATTAAATCCCAGACTCTCAGCCTCCATCAGTGGATCCTCCTCTTTCTCCTCTTTATCACTCTGCCCTTCTTCATTCCATTGATCTTCCTCCCCCTCTTCCTCTTCGCATTCTTCATCATCACAATTTTCTTCCTCTTCTTTCCCTTCCTCCTCCTCCTCCTCCTCTTCTCCTTCTTCTCCTTCTTCATGCTCTTCCTCCTCCTCTTCCTCAAACTTGCAGCCAACAACACCACCCTTTGGATAATGGTAGACATGTCGGTGATCGCTGAAGGTGATTTGCCGTCTTCTCTTGCTTGCATTTTGTTCCTCTTCCCTTTCACCTATGAACTTAAGTCTCTCATCGTCCTCATCAATACTTTTAGGAAGACAGGGCTGGTCCTCTCCAATCTCTTCCTCATCATCTTCCTCTTCCTCCTCATTTTCTTCTTCCTCTTCATCTTCTTGTTCATCTATCATCACATTCTCATTAGTACACAAGTCATTATCACCTGACTCATTCTCATCTTCTCCCTCTTCTTTCTCCATTCTCTCAGCTAGCTCCTCAGCTGTAAATATAACTTGATCTGGCTCCTCAAGGATAACACTAGGAAACCTGCGTCTGCGGCAGGGCATATCGTACTCTGGGTATGTCTCCTCTGGATAGCCTTTGGAGGCAATGAATATGATTAGACATGGACACTGGGCAACCAAAACAGCAATGGGCCTTTTACAAAACCCTGAGGTATACCTTCCCAGTCTGCAGTGTAGGGGGCCTCCTCAGCCTCCTCCTCTGGGGTAGCTCCCTCTCGCAGTTGTCTTTCCCGCATAATGTGGGTGATCTCCCTCAACTGTTTCAACTTTCTCTCCTCTCGCCTTCGTGTCTCCCTGCGTGACCTGAAGCCAGGAAACAGAACAGTTGGTGAGTCAAAGACAATCAGAACTACAAACACAACACAACTAAAACACATCCTACTGTACAATGTGTGTTAAGTTCCAATATAAATCATAGAGCTGCAAAATAAAATAAAAGTAAACCAATACCACGAAGGTGAAACAAGTAGGACTTAAAGGAATGGTTCATGCAGAAATAATATTCTGCCATCATTTTCTCACCCTCATGTCGTTCCTACCCCAAATGACTTTCATTCTTCAGTGGAACACAAAAGGCGATGTTAGGCATGTTAGGGACTGACAGACCTCATTTACACATGGTTTTAAGATGTGTTTGGGGTGATCTGATCACATATGGTCAGGTGAGATACATCACTGTTTACATCCAAAACGCATCTTTATACCAGGTGTAAATGGGGTCAATATAACCATTAAGTTTTATTGTATTGAAAAAAGATGGATAGTTACTTTCTAACATTCTGCCTAACATATCCTTTTGTGTTCCACGTAATAAAGAAAGTCATATAGGTTTGAAACAACATGAGGATGAGTAAACATTGACACTAAGTTCATCCAAAAATAATAAAATTTATTGTTGGATGAACTCAGTCAATTTGATATTAAAGCATACCACCCATGGAGTTGTGCAGGGTCAAATAGCAACTAATTACACACTGCAAACATGAGGAGAACAGAAAAGTTATTTGAGTTGAGAAACAATAAAAGTTTCATTACCAATTTTTATTAGAATAAAGAATTACATTTATTTTAATTATAATGTGCAGGAAATATTACTTTTTTGAAAGTTCACAAGTAAGGCTGAAATAGTGCCCATTTATTAAATAAAATATGGATTTGTGTCAGAGGCACAAGTATTACATAAGTTCTCTCAGTTTATTTGAGAGACATCTGAACTGTTTACCTGGCAGATGAGTGGACAACTTTAGATATCCTCTTTTCTCTCACTTTTTCACTCATTTTAGCATGCAGCTGGACCAGCTGAGAAGTAGCTGCCAGGAAGACATTAGAAAGGGGGTTAAATTCCTTTTAGATACAGTACATTGATTCACTCAAACACATTGTCCCACATGCTGCAGTCATTGTGTCAATCGCCCGAAACAGTCAGCAATAGAACGACAAATAAGAAATTTTGCCCAGATTTTTAAAAGCAAAATCTTTCTATGAATTTGTGAACTGGAAAATAATTAATTGGCCCTGGTGTCTTAAACTTCCAAGGAAAGCTCCAAGTTCAGGATGTTATTGGTCATGCCTTCTCATGTGATCATTTAACGCTTGTTCCATACACAAAGCTCTTTGTGTAATGAATGCAGTTCAATATTTAGATATAGCCCTCACCCCAAGATTTGTAAAACTAATTTGTGCATTAGATACACAGACTGTACAGGGAATGAGTGCAGACTGATTGCTCTTTCACACTTTCCCCCTACACCCTTTGGCATCCATTTGATGTATAGAGCTAAACCTCTTAGTACTGATCCAAAAGACATGCAGTTAATTGCTATTAGGCACTGCTAGGCTTATACAACATTGCTTCTGATTGCTAATCCGGGTCTAACAAAAGCAGAGAACAAAGCTTCCCAGGTCTTGGACAGGATCTTAATCTACTTTATCTGGAACTGCATGTGGTTTAGCTACTGATATGATGAAAGCACACACCACAAGAAAGAAACAGAAATATTATGAAAAAAAGAGTTTTAACTTGTCAATGTGGTGCTATTAAATTTATCTAGCATTGTGACAAGGTAGATTATGCTTTCCAACCAGGATTATTAATGTAAATGTGAAACTTACGCATCTCTTCAAATGTGCATTCTGGCTGCAGTATAGGAAATCTGCACACTTGTCGGGGAGGTTTGTCCTTAGAGGTCAGCTG
The DNA here is from genome assembly GCA_032164185.1 of Moxostoma hubbsi. Lineage (NCBI taxonomy): Eukaryota > Metazoa > Chordata > Actinopteri > Cypriniformes > Catostomidae > Moxostoma > Moxostoma hubbsi. The sequence continues at coordinate 36,782,855 of JAVLUX010000003.1, read as the reverse complement.
TTAAAAGGCAAAAAAAGAAAATGATTGCACTTTTTTTTTTTTACTTCTTAGCCCACAAAGTGCAGGCTAATAATTGTAACTATATTCAAACCTAAGACCACAATAAACAGATAATTTTTGTTACACATTTATTAAAGCAGAAGTACATGTTAAAAATGCAATTTTTTATGTATTTTTATGTTTTTTTTGTTTATGTTGCACTGGCTGATATGGCAGTCATCTTGGATTAATACTGACACTTCATGCCAAGGCAACAGTTTTCAGTTAATGATGCAATTGTAGGAATGCACTATTTGCAATCAGCCATGGTTAATTTATTACACAAGATAGTATCCAATAACAGGGGGTTTACTGAGATAAAGTGAGTTTTTGGCTTATCATGTGATATTAACAAGGTGGCCCCCATGAGGTGACCCACTCCATAAAATAAAATAATAAAATAAAACTGCTTTTGTTAGGCAGTCATCTTGGACTTCATCACATGAGAGTATATTGGACTATTAACATTATTCAAAAGTACTGTTATTCAATTATTTAAGGGTAAAAGAGGAAAATATTACTGTGTACATTATTACAACATATTACTTTTTTTTTTTTTTTACACATCAATCAGATCTCTTCTGTTGTGTCAGTATTGTTCCAGGAGTACTGCTGAAAATAACTGCTTTCAAAAGTGCTTCTGGTATGGCTCACCTTAAAGAACAGGTAGATTATATAAAGTAAGATCCCAAAACCATAGACAGGGATCACCTGACCCAGAAGGTTTGGCTTGCCAGCACCCTTGGCTCTGGTGATGGCCTCTGGGTTGTAATGCTTGATGTAATGAGACTCTGTGTCCCAGTTATCTTGATCTCCAGAGAATGAATGGCTGTTTCTCAAGGGAGGAAAATGCCCTGGCCCAACTTCAAAATAAATAGATCAATAATATATATATATATATATATATATATATATATATATATATATATATATATATAGACACACACACACACACAGTACTGTGCAAAAGTTTTAGGCACTTCTGAAAAATGTTGCATAGTGAGGATGTCTTCAAAAATAATTACATCAATTGTTTTCATTTATCACTTAATGTCATACAAGGTCCAGTAAACATAAAAAAAGCTAAATCAATATTCAGTGTGACCACATTTGCCTTAAAAAAACAGCACCAATTCTCCTAGGTACACCTGGACACAGTTTTTCTTGGTTGTTGGCAGATAGGATGTTCCAGTCTTCTTGGAGAAGTTGCCACATTTCTTCTATCTATTTAGGATGTCTCAATTGCTTCTTTCTCCATGTAATTCCAGACTGACTCGATGTTCAGGGTGGGGGGCTTTGTAGGGGCCATGACATCTGTTGCAGGGCTCCCTGTTCTTCTAATCATTTCTATTTGCAAAAGTAATGAATGGGAGTCTAACATTTATATTTCGTATTGTCACACTAAAGTAGCAGATATACATAAACATCTTAAGACAAATGTTTTTGTGAAACATCTTATGGGCCTAAGATTTTGCACAGTACTATGTATGTATGTATTTATGTATGTACATACATTACAATATATATTTAAAACACAAACAACTAGCTTTTTGCTAGACATATTTTAGCGGGCAAGCTACAGTATATATTCAAGTTTTACAGGTTATACAACCTGGCTTTAAAACACACAAACAATTTTCAGAGAAGCTGTTTAAAAATGTATTGTCTATAGACAAACACAGTAATCAATATTTCCCCTACAAAAATCAATTAAGATAACCATAGTAACAACTGTCATCAACACAGACATAAATAAATACAAATGACAAAGATTGTGAAAGCTCCTTATTTCAATGAGACCCCATATGCTTTTGTAGCAGTAACTATAACTGTGTTGACTAAGGTATTTTGACAGAGGTTTCCATGGTAAAGGGATGAAAGATCATCAGGGAAAAACGAAAGAAAATGGGAAAGTATATTGTGAAAAGGACAAAGAAAAGTGATCCTCACATTATGAAGGCACACACACTTTAGAAACATGAGGTTAATATGGGACCTGGGGAAAGAGATCACAGGGATGGTCAAATCCAGCGCTGACACTATGCGAACAGTAAATCAGGGATGAGGGATTACACATTTCACTGATCTTACCCTTCGAGTGCACGATTTCTTTCTTCCCTCTGGCTAAAAACATTTTGGGTAGGAATAAAGACATACACAGGACGCTGCAAGAGATGAAGGTGATCTTCTGACATGTTGAAATAGCCATATTGCTGCGAGTGAAAAAATGCCTAAATGCTGAAAAGCATCAGCATCACTGTTACGAACTTTCCTGTTGATTCGCAGGAGCGGAAATGACTGAAAACATTAAACCGTCATCCGGGAAAGGAGATTAATTTTACCCTGACATTAAATCACGAATCACACCATGCCCGTTATCAGCCTTTTTAATACGACTTTTAACGTTTTACTGTTGTTTTCTCGTAGCCCTCACATTACTACACATAGCCTAATACATTCAAAACTTACTTTTTATTAATATTATTTTAATAGGTGGTGTTTGTGTTGTTGTTGTTGTTGTTGCTGTTGTTGTTGCTTACCTATTTGTCCAGTAGATGGCAGTGCTGCCGTTATTAAACGATCGATTTAACACCGGGCGAAATAGAATCTTTGGATTCATGTCATGCACTTTGTGTATCATTTGTCAATAATCCGTTTGTCCTTGTGGAAAAAAGAATGTATGAAAACCGATTTGTACTACATTTATATTGCAAATGTCAAGAGTATAGCATTAAAGGAATATTCCGGGTTCAAGTTAAACTCAACCGACAGATTTGTGGCATAATATTGATTACTACAAATAATTATTTTGACTTGAATTGCTTTCGCTTTTTTTCTTAAAAAAATAAAAAAAATAAATAGGAAAAATCTGTGTTGGAGTAAGGCACTTATAATGGAAGTGATTGGGCCAACCTGTAAACGTTAAAATACTCTCTATTTCAAAAGTATAGCCACAAAATGTAAACAATAGGCGTGTTAACATGATTTTAGTGTGATAAGATCGCTCAACATTTCCTGTATTAAGTTATAGCTAATTTTACAACTTGGTTGCCATGACGATGTACTGTCAAAAACCCATAAAACCCTGAAATGACTGTAAAAATTATGATTTAAGCAACTTTACTCAAATAACACATTCATTTTAAGAGAAAAATTTATCTAAGTGATTTTATGAAATGATAATCTTCACATTTCTGTCTTTAAACCCCCCTTAAAATTGGGATTGTAAGTGCCTCATTGTGACCTCGATTTTTGCTATTTTAAAGAAAAGGACGGACAAGCCTAAATAATTTTTTGTGGCAACCAACATTATGCCACAAATTCTGTCGATTGATCTTAACTTTTTATTGAACCTGGACTATTCCTTTTAGTTTTACCACATGGCATCTCTGTGCATATTTACTAACATCCATTTTGATGTTACCCCAGTTAATATTTATGTTAGCACAGTTGTGAACTGCTACACAGTCATTTCCATTTTTATGGTAATTTCTGTGTTGTTGAAATAATCCCTTCATGGTGCTCACTAAGACCTGTGAGCACACACCATGCTCTGCCTTTATGTAAAAATACCTTTATTGGGGAGTTGTTAAAATAGCTAAATTAATATTGTACATTTTCAATCATTCCAAAAAGGAAGTATTACATTTTGAGTTTCACTACATGCAAGTTTAATGAGCACATGGAAAAAAGTGTTACCAGTTTTCAAAGAAAACTAGGGAATTGGTATGGAAAATTGGTCCTTTAGTTCAACACAGTGATGCATTGGGGGAAAAAAAAAATGTGTGTGTGTGTGTGCTCGCACACACTTATATAGCCTACAGTGCTCCGACTCAACCACCAGGCCAGCTCATATTTTATCTGTTTACTGAGCAGCTCGGTTATCCACAGTTTAACTACCTAATTACTGTACACTAGGCTCAATTTAAGTACAACTGATGCATTTCCACAAAAAGTCACAGTGTCTGACACCTCATAGAAACATAAAAGACTGAGGCAAAAAGTTGATGTGAGTTTTATAAACTAGGTTTGGGAGGAACAAGTTAATTTAATCCAACCAATCACATTGCCAGAGTAAGCATATATGAACAGCTGCTTACCTCTATGTGGCAGAGACTACCAGCATCCCTCCACCTCCCCTTTTCCTCAAATCTATTCTTTAATAACTAAACTATGTCGGGGGTGTTATTCAAGCTCAAAGCAGGATTACACTAACTTGTGAACTACTGTACCTTTTTATGTTTTCAAAATGAAAAAAAAAAAAAATGCCTTGTCTCCTTCTGTATGAAATTCTTCATATTGATATGCTAACAGCAAAATATGCCATTGATTCTTACGAAATACACGTGCCCCTTCCTGTTGTGTGAGCGATAGATTCACATACATGGCAATCAACACACCTTCACCAAACAAAATTGCTTTCAGAAATAGCAATCGTTTTCTTTCTCTATATTCATGCAAGTGATTTGTGGTGCAATGTCACCTTACTCCGTGGTGGCGGACCAGGTTTACATTGAGCCCTTCTCTCTCTCTCTCTCTGGCTCTGTCTAAATCAGTCAATTTATTTCCAAATTGCAAGTTGAGTCTGGGAGCAAGCGCTTCTTTCACTAGTGTGTGAAATATTAAATCAATGCACACTCCCTTATATTGAGTGGGCTTTAATTTTTATTTAATATTGATGGGAATGAAGCTGTCTTTGAGTGTTGTGAAGGACATATTGTTACAAATCCAGGGGCCTTTATATTCATGGAAGAGAGACAGTGATGGTGAGTGAATGTGCTGGATTAATGGGGACCTGACGAAGCACGGCTGTGTGGGCCAGGCCTTGAGATACTGCCCAATTGTCATCCTCCATTTATTACCATGAGGAGAGCGAGACAACACATATGAAACTTTGAATATTCTTGAGCAGTTCTGTTACTCAGATATTGTCAGTGAGAAACTCAAAGTTAGATAAATAATCACAGTAAAAATGCTTCTTATTATGGAAAGAGGAAGTGATGCCAAATATGTGACTCTATGTTCAGTATTAGTGTAGTTTAGTAAGAGTAAAACAGAACTGGACAGTACTGTGAATGTGTTGATGATGTATTATGCAGTAAAGGAATGCAGCAGATGTGGATCCTGATTGAGGCTGAAATTCAGTGTAAACAGTTTTTTTTTTAACAGTAATCTGATCTGTATCTGTACAGTGCAAGTGATAGAGCAGCCAGAAAGCACGGATCTCCTACCAACTCATAGCATTATATTACATGAGTCTCTGCTGCTCCACTGACTCATATTTATGTAATAGCTCTTGGATCAATGGCGTCACGCTCATTTTTCTGTATGGATCTATTAAGGGATTCAAAGACACATAAATGCAATTCACACAAAACAATTATTACTTAAAGTAAAAATGTCATGTGGTGTAACCATCTGGAGACAGAAAAACAAAATCCTCATTAAAAATTATTGAAAAAATAAATATTGGCATGAGTAGTGCAGAATAACTTTGTATTATTATTTATATATATATATATATATATATATATATATAAAAGAACCAGTGAAACAGTTTTGTTTTAAATTATCATGAATAGTAATATTATTAATTTTATTATTAATATGATTAATATTTTAAAACCTTTTGTCCACCAAATCAAAGTAAACAAAACAGAGAGGACCCCTTTAGACTGTCAAGACTGTGTGTGAAGTTTTTTTGGACATTTTTATGAAAAGGTCATTTTATCTTATTTTTTTTTTTTTTCAGGTAATATGGAGTATCCCTTACAAAAATTCTTGATATTCTTTACTCTAAACATTCATGATATTTGTAATTATAAATATTTTTTTTTTTACCTTGAAAATATGTTTGAAAACTTTTTTGAAATTAATGAGTTTAAACACGTGAATTCATGGTGCAAGAAAAGTATTTTAGTATCTTTAAAAAGTCGTCATCAAATTTCTTTGTAGAAAATGCTATTATGAAATCAGCATTTCTATAAATTATTTCTACAAATATTTATTGGCCAAAACATAGTTTTTAAATGTTTTGTTACTTTTTACATTTAGGATCATAATGCTATTTAATGGAGGTTCATGTGACAACTTTACCTCATATAGTGTACCAACATGCCCCACTGTTTGTTAAATTAGCTTTATATTTTTTCCCAGGGCAATAACAGTAGCAGTAATGTTCAATAGCTTTTTGTAGTCATGACTTGATCCAAGAGGTATATAGAAACTGATTTAATAAACATATCTTGAGAATCATTAACTTAGTGTGATCATTAACTAGCCCCAGTCTCACCTACACTCATTGAGTAATTTATTAGGAACACTAGGTCCTAATAAAGTGCCCAAAGTGGTCTTCTGCTGTTGTAGCCCATCTCCCTCAAGGTTCAACGTGTTGTGCATTCTGAGATGCTATTCTGCTCACTACAATTGTACAGAGCAGTTATCTGAGTTACTGTAGCCTTTCTGTCAGCTCAAACCAGTCTAGCCATTCTCTGTTGACCTCTCTCATCAACAAGGCGTTTTTTGTTTTTGGCACCATTCTGAGTAAACTCTAGAGACTGTTGTGCTTGAAAATCCCAGGAGATCAGCAGTAACAGAAGTACTCAAACCAGCCTGTCTGGCACTATCAATCATGCCAATGTCAAAATCACTGAGATACATTTTTTCACCATTCTGATAGTGCACTGCTGCCACATGACTGACTGATTAAATAATCGCATGAATAAGTCGGTGTCCAAGTGTTCCTAATAATGTGTGTACATTGTCCCAGTGGATTTCAGATATCTGTAGGTGGTTCCATCCACTACAGACACTATTCTAGTTGGAAAATGTAAATACTATTAACTAGTGTAGCATTTGCATTCAGATGATTGTTTTCGAAACTAAGGCAAGTCATGGGTGTCTCGCATCAGACATCGGGCCACATATACATTTGATGAAACTGCTTAGTGACAGACTACTTATTTGGCAGAAATGCAATATAATTAAACAGTGGTGCAAATACCTTATGGCAAGGAAATTACATGTGCCCAACCTATCGTTTTAAAGGTAAGCCATAACCGAATATATTGTCACACAGGAATAAATACATTTATTGGCTTTGTTTGACATCTAGAGTTGTTTGGTGAACTGCATCTTTATTGTGGACGCCGTATGTGGTGGAGAAAGTGCAGGCAAACGGAGAGGGCCACTGTGAGGGTGGAGAAGGCGCAGAGGTTCAGATGATAGATGCTTTGATCTCAAACAGCAGGGGGGAAATTACATTATTTAAGGTGCCTCACCAGCACAACACTTCAGCATAGCAAGAGATGCACTGTGAAATTGCAGGTTCAGTTGCACATGGTTGAAATGCCGGACACACACTTGTGCATAAACACATAGACAATCATATTATCAGGAACCCACCCACAGACGAGCCGGCACCACCAGCTCACACATGCCTCACAGGTAGGAATGTAAATGCTTCAAATACATGTGGACTCTTCAAGTGTGACAAAGAGCTGTTTGTTTTTACGTGGGATGACTTGAAGTGAACACCTGATCAAGAATTCATATCAGGAAGGATGAATGAAAAGAATTAAAGGTTCACCCAAAACTGATAATTCTCTCATCATTTCCTCACCCTCGTGCCATCCCAGATGTGTATGACTTTCTTTCTTCTACTGAACACAAATTAACTTTTTTATAATATATTTCAGCTCTGTAGGCCCTCAAAATGCAAGGAAATGGTGGCCAGAACTTTGGCAGCATAAATGTAATCCATGCGACTCCAGTGGTTATATCCATGTTTTAGAAGTGAAATGATAGATGTGGGGGTGAGAAAGAGTTAAATATTTAAGAACTTTTTTATTATAGTTTCTCCTTCCTATATGCCACCATTCACTTGCATTGTATGGATCTACAGAGCTGAGATAGTCTTCTAAAAATATTTGTGTTCAGCAGAAGAAAAAAAAATAAATAAATACACATCTGGGATGGCATGAGGATGAGTAAATTCTGAGAAAATGTTCTTTTTTGGGTAAGCCGGGCATACACGGTGAGACTTCTGACACTCGGGAGGTCGTGAGCCTCTGCACACAGTCATAATCGTACGGATGCAGTGGTACCATTGCCCAAGTTGATTCCAGTCCCACCCCTTGAGGTTTTGTTTTGGGGGGGGGGGGGGGGGGGGGGGTAGGTATGTTGCGCTTAGCAGTAGCGCTTAGTACGGTCACAGTCGGTGTAAAGGTTAATGCAGCTGGTAATATGTTATGGCTCCAGTGAGTTTGATGGTTTATTCTGTTCTTTTGTTTTTGTCTCTCCCTCATGTCTCGCAGGCAGAGCCGGCATACATGATCAGTATTTCCATGGGACCATTGATTGTTGATCATTGAGGCACTGATTATGCCGCTGATTAACATGCTAGCTACACCTGTTCACTCGGATGATTTCTTGTCTCTGCCCGCATGTCGGGAATACGACTGCCCTCCTTCGTCCGGTTCTATGCACCACACCACACTTCAACGGACACTTCCTATGGATCTGCTCCTGACTTCCACATACACCTGTTTAGGAGCACACTCCTCCTTTGCCCACTGCCCAGCCACTACGCGCACACAGACTCCTTCTTCATCTCCTGCTACTGCAGCCACTGCTGGGATTCTAACACTTTGCCAGCACAGTTTATGTTGATATTTGTTGTTAATAAATCATTTGAACTGTTCTTCTGCTTTTGGGTCTCTGTCTCACATTCCCATTGATAATAATCTAGCCCCACATGGACCCAGCGGAGGAATCTACTATTCGTTCCGCCCTCTCGCAGCATGAGCTCTGCTAGTGTGTCAACAAGCTCGCTGAACTCACCACGGTGGTCCAACAACTCCACCTTTCTCCCGATCCCGTTCCCTCTCCAGAAACAACCCCATCGGCCTTGACAGTTCCAATGCCCCTTGGTGCTCAGTGGCTCATATCCTCCCTTCAGCTCCTTTCTCAGTTGAGGAAGGTTCCATTAGTGCCTTTCTGTCTTAATGTTCACTGTTATTCACCCTATAGCCCTCTATGTTTGCCTCTGACACAATGAAGGTCGCGTGTATTATCACGCTCATCTCTGGAAGGGATGGTGAATGGGGAAATGCCATGTGGGACAACAGACATCCATGTGGGACAACAGACATCCGTGCTACGCCACTTATTAAGCTTTCTCTTCTGAATTTTGCCGAGTGTTTGACTGCACCTCAAGGACGGGAGGCAGGGAGGGTCTTATCTGGACTGTCCCAAGGAGATTGACTAGTCGCTGACTATGCTATAAAGTTTCACACTCTGGCTGTTTCCTGCAATTGTGAACAACCAAGCCATTTGGGACCTGTTCTTGCGTGGGCTTTCCAACGATGTACAGAATGAGATTTAACCTTTGGATCTCCCTACTAGTTTTGATGACGTGGTGGACCTGGCTATCCAAGTCTATCAACACATGACCCTACGCGGAGAAGAAGGATGGCACGCTTGGACCCTGCATTGATTATCAGGGGCTGAATGACATCACGGTGAACAATTGTTATCCTTTGTTGTTGATGTCCTCAGCCTTCGAACTCTTGCAGGGGGTGTCTGTCTTTAAAAAGTTTGACCTACGCAATGCTTATCACCTCGTCTGGATCAGGAAGAGGGATAAATGAAAGATGGCCTTTAACGCTTATAGGGGGCACTTCGATTATTTGGTTATGCTTTTCGGATTGGTCAACGCCCCTGCCATCTTGCAGGGGCTTGAAAATGATGTGCTTAGAGACATGGTTGATTGTTTTGTGTTTGTTTATCTTTACGATATTCTGATTGGCCAACCCCAGATTATCTCAAGGCATTGCAGAGGTTTCTAGGGTTTGCTCAATTTTATCAGAGGTACATTGAAAACTACAGCCAACTCACCACACCTTTGATGGATCTCACCTCCACCCGCATTGACTTTTGCTGGTCCCCGTGGGTTGAAGCTGCATTTTCCAAGCTAAAGGAGTGGTTCTCCACCACACCTATTTTAATAACTCCCAAACATGCAAGTCAGTTCATGGTGGAGGTGAATGCGTCTGAGGTTGGTGTTGGAGTGGTCCTCTCACAACACTCTCCTTCAGTTGGAAAGATGCATACATGTGCGTTCTTTTCACACCGCTTAACACCAGCTGAACGGAATTACAATGTTGGTAACTGAGAATGGCTGGCTCTCCTGAATGAAATCATTGGTTAGAGGTTTCGGTGATACCTTTCATGGTCTGGACTATCCATAAGAACCTAGAGTATATCCCTTGCGCAAAACACCTTAACTCCAGACAGGCTCGCTAAGCATTAATTTTAAAATTTTATTTCACCCTTTCGTATTGCCCAGCCTCTAAGTACGCCAAGCCCGACTCCTTTGTCTTGATGTTTCGAAATCGAGACCTCAACCATCCCACTGGATACCATCCTACCTGCCTACCTGGCTAAAGTACGTTCTATGCTACGATACACTGCACCCCCGCCACATTCCTAGGGAGCAGGTTATTTGTTCCACGGTCAGTTCGGACGCACGTCCTACAGTGATGTCACTCATCTAATGTCACTTGCCACCACTATGTGCATGCAAGAGAGCACTGACATAGATGGCCATGAGAAATGCAAAATTATGATTATTATATAATGATTTATGGGAACGTGCATTACCACGGATTTTGCATTACTGGGATAGACATGACACTTGATACATTTCTAGCCGTTGACATTTCTACTGGTCTATTACTCATTGGCGCAGAGCCATACAGCTGCTTGATGATCTCGCTGTATGCCCTTTTAAGAGGTTTTTACAGTCTTGAAGTGCGTGGTTATAATGTTATACAATTTTCATGACAATTGAAGATTCAAGAAAAATAAACCCACTAGTATTTGTCCACACGATAGCCAGTGCAAATGCGTTAGAAGCAGAATACTGTACATTTGGTTCGCTTCATCCTCATCCGCAGTTGTGCAAAGAGTCTGTTAATGGTAGAGTGACATTTCATTATTTAATTATTTGTATAAATTTTTTTATATTTGAGATTTTGCTTATCACGTTGTGTTAGACGAGGATGCTGACATGCTTTTTACTGCGCGTATTATGGATTTGCACATTGTAATGTGACTCGCTATTTTTTTCAGAATTAATGTGTCATTATTTAAAACGCTGTCCGTAATTATGAAACTTAAAAAGCAAGCAAGAAACTTTGTGTAAACCATCTTAACGTGAACATGGTACAGCCTATCTCTCCCTCCGTCTCTGCATGCGCGTGAAAGAAAGAGAGTGAGGGAGTGAGGGGATAGCGCTCGCAGCCATGTGAGAGTGAAAAAACTGCACTTTCAATACAAAAATAACTAGCATGCCTCTTTTAAAAGAATTTGGTATATGATGGAAGATGCATTGGGGAGTTTTAATTCTAATGGTAGGCTGCAATAATAAATTCATAACTATGGCCGTTAGATCAGTTACTCACGCCATGCGCCCAAATCATTTTCTGCATTCGCAAACAGTAATTTTCACTCGCAAATGTGAGTAAAATGCTGGTGATGTAGAGCCCTGATTACTGTAAATAATTCACGAAATTTACAGTATCCTAACTGTGTCAATTAAATAGTATTTATCCTCATTAACTTTAATAAAACAAGGAAATCTGCCAGTGGTGGATTTAGGCAGGGGCGACATGGATAGTAGCCCAGGGTGTTATCTTGCAGGGGGGGCAGCACAAGGTGGTGGCACAAAGGTCAACTTTGGGGGCATTCTCATTTAGAAATTTTTTAGCTTTCCCGGTCAACAACTTTGGGGGCTTGTTGAAGCAGATTTCGCCCAGGGCGCCAATCAAGCTCGAACTGCTACTGCCCCCTGCTATTTATCATTATAAGACATTAAGCCTGAGGAGGACATTGCTTTAATTCCTTTTAGCTTGCGATTTAGAAATAAAAAATGGCTGTTATCTTAGATGTAGGCTACGTCCTTTTCATCTGTGTCACACTGTCACTGCCTGCATGTTGATAGCAGATGCATGTTGAGGAAGTCTTATCCATGTAAATGCGCTTTAAAGCCGCACATAGCAAAGTTAAAAAAAAATATTGTTTTAGAGCTGCGGTTGATTGACAAGTAGAACTTTCATCCTTGGTTTCACCAGTCTCGTACTTGGGGAAGTTGAAAAATATCTCTCACAGTCACATATCCACTATATATATATAATTGTGTATATACAATTATAACAGATGCTTTACCCCGCTATATGTCACCCTAGATCTGAAAGGAATGCAATTATGACGAATAAAAGCAGACCATGACGGACATTTTACAACTTTTTCCATCAGAGTTTGTTTTCTAGCGCAACCCTTATGGCAAATGATTAATTTGAAGAACAGAGAACAGCATGGCATTTCTGTAGAATCCTTCCCAGTGATGTGGTCGTTAATAATATGGGAAAAACACTGTTTTAACACAACAATTTTCTCCAAAGGTGTAAAAGCTTCATGAACTTTGATCGTGTGAGTTGTAACATCTTTTACTGATTGGTCAACTTAAGGTAGATAACCAAATCTCCTCGTTCAACCGCACACACCTCACGAATTCAAGCTGACAGCACATTCATTTTTTTGACAGTTTTAAAAATTATTGGGAAGTTGTGAGCTGCTCGACAGGCACTCAGCCCCGTTCATAATTCCTCTTACACGACGTGAGAACGATTTTCACTCAATCTCTCCCAACTGGAAAAATTGACAAAAAAAACAATAAAACATACATGTAACGCGGGGTCAGGATGGGCAAGGAAGAGGCGAGAACCGGCTTGTCAATATAAATAATATTTTAATGAAGAACTTAAAACAAAAGCACAAACACAGACACACAACGGACATGTCCAGGATTGCTCTCTCTCTCTCGAACCGTCGTCACCGGCGGCCTTTATCCCTCGCGCGCCTCATCAGGCCGATTGGGGACCGGGCGTGCGACATTCCAGCCCGGCCCCACCCCTCCACACTACATAAATAAAATTACACTCACTTTAAACAAAGTTACTTAAAGAAGACCTATTATGCCCCTTTTTACATGATGTAATATAAGTCTCATTTGTCCCCAGAATGTGTCTGTGAATTTTCAGCTCAAAATACCCCACGGATCATTTATTATACCATGTTATAAATGCCTCATTTGGGGTGGAATCAAAAACACACTGATTTTGTGTGTGTCTGTTTAAATGCAAATGAGCTGCTGCTCCCCGCCCCCTTTCCGGATGAGGGTTGTGTCTTTACAGCTCATGCTTTGGATACTACAGCAACAACAAATATGACCCAATACCAGAACCAATATGACTGACAGCGTAAATACCGGAGTTCAGCCATATATGTATGAATAATATATATATATATATATATATATATATATATATATATATATATATATATATATATGGTCTCCGTGAATACAATCAGAGACAATGGTAACTGACAGTAAGCATTTTCAGGTTCAAAATTAAAAATAACGACATAGCTCTGGTCTCCGTGAATATGATCAGAGATAATGGTAACTGACAGTAAGCATGTTCAGGTTAAAAATGAAAAATAAACACATTCGGAAAGGCGATTTGCAAACATTTACAAAATATAAAGTGCGATATTTACATCTTCAGGATATTAAGCTGGAACACGAACAGTTGGTACTGATCCATGCTTGAGAAGACTCAAGTGGCAGAGCTGTGGTAGGTGGAGCTGTTGTCATCCCAGCCGGTGTAGCTGGCCACACTGGAGAAGAAGTGGGTGAATTCACGTATAGTTAAGTCCGCCTTGGTTAATTCCACGAAGAACGCTGCTAGATCCATTGTTGGTGAGTTGTTCTGTTACGAATGGGCAGACGAGGAGTGAGGATCTACTTGCAGTTTTTTATTGAGATAACACAAACGATGAACAGAGTAACAAAAACACAAGGAACAAAAGAAACATCCACGATGGGAAAACCAAGGTAAACACAATATAAACATCCACGAAGGGCACAGGCAGGAACACGGTCAAAGACAGACATTACATATACAATACAATAACATTCAACAACTCACACCGAATGAACAAACAACAGGGCTTAAATACACAAGGATAATGATACACAGGTGAGAACAATCAATGGCTGCTGGGAGTGATGAGGGTAGGGAATTATGGGAATTGAAGTCCGGGAGAGATGACAGGGGAGAAACACAGGGCAGACAACAGGGGATTGTGACACTTGACTGTGTTTGTGGCTTTCCAAATAGTGGTGGGGAATTTGATTCATAACATTTTGATTTCACTCACTGAGCTGCTCGACAGGCACTCAGCCCCGTTCATAATTCCTCTTACATGACGTGAGAACGATTTTCACTCAATCTCTCCCAACTGGAAAAATTGACAAAAAAACAATAAAACATACATGTAACGCGGGGTCAGGATGGGCAAGGAAGAGGCGAGAACCGGCTTGTCAATATAAATAATATTTTAATGAAGAACTTAAAACAAAAGCACAAACACAGACACACAACGGACATGTCCAGGATTGCTCTCTCTCTCGAACCGTCGTCACCGGCGGCCTTTATCCCTCGCGCGCCTCATCAGGCCGATTGGGGACCGGGCGTGCGACATTCCAGCCCGGCCCCACCCCTCCACTCCACACTACATAAATAAAATTACACTCACTTTAAACAAAGTTACTTAAAGAAGACCTATTATGCCCCTTTTTACATGATGTAATATAAGTCTCATTTGTCCCCAGAATGTGTCTGTGAATTTTCAGCTCAAAATACCCCACGGATCATTTATTATACCATGTTATAAATGCCTCATTTGGGGTGGAATCAAAAACACACTGATGGTTACAGATTTGATCTGTAACCATTTCTGTAGATTATATCTTTATGCCAGTAGGTGGAGACAAATGAGTTTATTTTTGATTAAGTAATTGAATCAAGTGACTCAACTGAAACTGATTTGTTCATGAACAAATCACCACTAGTTCAAAACTAGAGCAGTGCAGACTTAGAGAATGGTGTGCTTGATGCTTTGGCTTCTTTTGTGACTATTTACATTTACATTTATGCATTTGGCAGACACTTTTAGCCAAAGCAACTTACTGTGCACTTATTACAGGGACAATCCCCCTGGAGCAACCTGGAGTTAAGTGCCTTACTCAAGGACACAATGGTGGTGGCTGTGGGGATTGAACCAGCGACCTTCTGATTCACAGTTATGTGCTTTAGCCCACTACGCCACCACCACATCATTTCAGGCAAAAAATGCAAAAAACACTCAAACTCGTAAATTTGGGTCTTAAATGTAAATTATTTAATATTATTTCTTGTTTGTTGAACTGTTGTAGCTAACAGTAACCAACTAAATTATCACACAATTGAATGGTACACATGCAAATTTCTTTATTGTATTTTTTAAAACTACTTCACAGAGACATGTGCTAAATGGAACCTAAGAGCAATTTCTAAACAACGGCATTCGAAGGGTCATTCCAAAGTGAGCAACTCATGGGCCCTTCAACTAGGCCATTAGCGAAGGATACAAGCGATGGTCAGTGTGAGGAAGTAATTTCACCGCTTATAATCAGAATCTTGTGTTTCACCTCTGCGCAATACATTTTGAAAACGGTAGTAATTTTTACCTGGGACAAAAAACGTTTTAAACGCAAATATGCAAAGGTTTCATACAATACATCACAATAGAGCTCTCTAATGTAAAAGCTCTACTCCAGCATCCATACATGTATGCATGCTTATTTGATGTTTAATTAATAAAAAGAGTATGGAATGATTGCTTTGGCATTAAAAGTTTATAACATACATCAAAAGTAAATTGCAGCATGAGTCAGAAGAGTGCATGATTCACATAAACGAGCAAATGCATTTTAACCATGAAAGTGCAACATTTACTCTTCGACTTTTGCTCTTGGAACACCATCTTATTCATAACATACACTTTATCTCTCTTAACATTTTTGTTTGATTGTCAGTGTCCTCGTCTAACTCAACGTGATGTTAAATGATTGTTGTCATCAAGCATTTTCTATTGATTTGTATTAAATATTAGAACAAAATATGCAGATTATATCTCTGGTTGTTTTCAAAGTCATCTTTAAATCTGTTTACCTTCTTAAAATAAATCTTGTTGTTGCTTTCATATTACCTAAATGTAGACTTGTAGATAAGATAGAGTGTATGTTCTTGTTTGGTCATCAAACTCTGGAGGAGGAACATCAGGAGGACTATTCACTCCAATTACTGTATGCTGATGGATTTCAGTCATCTGTACTCTGACAGAACAGCAGTCAGAGGACAGAGGGTCCAACTACCAGTCGCCTGTCCCTGTGTTCAAGGCTGGCACCTTGAATACCCTTAACCAGCTCTAATAGGTGATGATTAGTGCTCCAAAAAATAGAGAGAATGAAAAAAAGAATAAAAGTGAGAGAAAAATTCAGCGAGAGATAGGGCGCTTCTCCACTAAATTATTAACAAGTTAACTTTGTAGTAGACACTTTATCCCCGAGGACAAACAACCCAAATGTTTGCAAAATATAATTAAGCCGAGCCATCTTTAAATGTCATTGCAGCCTGTGCCATGTTTCAAATTGTTCTGCATCAACAGAATTTAACGAGATGGCGAAGGAATCCATTCCCTGCAAGCATGTGATAAGCCACACATACAGTGGAGTACTTTCATTGATTGCCAAAATAAAGCATTTTGTATGCAAATGGGGAATGGAGTGGGTAAGCTGATTCAGCCTCATGGACACCAAATAATGGCCTTTACAATTAATACTCTCGCATGCTATCCATTTAAACTTTCATCTCCTGTTTAATGGCTCTAAAACATTTACACATGCCCCCCCCCCCCCCCAAAATTGTGTGGTGTTCCATAGATTAATATGAAAGCCAACAAATAAATACAATTCCATACACCCTGCCTCCACACAAGCCCCTCTCCAGTTCTTGGCTCACTTTTGCTCTTTTTTTTTCTGCTGTGTTTCGGGCACATTTTGGATTAACTGATAATCTTTGAACATGAAGGAAGGTCTCGGATCCCCCAGAGGGATGTGCTAGGGGGGAGTGAGGTTGACAGGAGGATTGGGGCCAACGTGGCATTGTTTGAATGTAATGTGCTTGTTTTATACTTGTAAACATGCTTGTCTTTGTTTTAGTAATACCACCCCCTTCCTGTGTAGATTTTTCTGCTGGAGTAGCACAGGTTTGTACATATGGAAGCTTGATGCGCTAACAATGGTTTGTAAGCTAGACTTGGTCATATTGTCGGAGCGGAAAGCTTAAAGCTAGTGAGCAATCAAAAAGTCAGGCAATCTTCTGTCCGATTAAATGGGGAAAATAAACTCACCACTGATACCATCACTTACTAAAAATACCATGTTCCTACCATGTTTTTTAAACTTGTACTATGGTAGTACTATGACATTATTTGTACCTAAATACCTTAGAGTGCCATGGTAAGTGAATATGGAAATCATTCATTGAAGTGTGGGACCTTTTGTAAGTTCCAACAGTGCTAACTCACCAGCTCACCAATATGTTAATTGTTCATATTATAATGATATATAATTTTAGATGTCAGTTAAAAACAGCAAAAATCAAATCTTAATCTTGTGTTAAGTCAAAATACCTTGAGTAAGTGATTTGGGTGGTTAATAGGGCATTACTAGGGTGTTGCTAGGTGGTTGCTAGGGTATTAATAAATGGTGGCTAGGTTGTTGCTTATTGGCCCATATCAAATGAGACAATTCCCAAGTTTCTATGTGTGGGGACTAGGGATGGGATGATATATAGAATTTCTATATATCACGAACCAAAAAAAAATTGAAACCATATTGTGGCATGTCTCGATATTTAGAAATTTGCTACATTTCTACTCTGTTTACAGAGTTCACAAAAGGTCCTTAAAGTGCTTGAATTTAGCTTTTAGAAATGTAAGTACTGGAATACCTGGAAAATCACCTTGTTTTGATGAAAAATGCTTGAGATAAACGCTTGAGATGGACACACAAGTAATGTCAAAGATGAGGCGGACTCCACTTTCATTGCTGGGGAAATTTTCAGTGTAAATATATGTTGTTTTGTTTTGTTTGTTGTTATTTTATTTGTATTTATTTGGCAGGCAGACATGTCAAATCTGAGATAAAAACATTTTAATATACAAACCATTATTCTGTATTTGTTCCAAACCGAAACAACCTGCAAGTATTCCAAATATCAGCATTTTTTTTTATTAAGTGTTTGTGGTCATGTATATCTACATACCCACTGCAAAAGAATAGTACCACCACTGATATATAGGTCGCAATCTTTTCAGATGAAATGCTATTCAGATGAATAACAGCTTGTGTTCAGTGTTCGCTGTACTTTACTGCGTCTTTATTTACCTGACAGAATAGAATTCTGGTAAGAAATTTTCCCCACAATAGAATGGTTAAAGGAAAGGTTCACCCAAAAATAAAAATTCTCATTTACTCACCCTCATTTCATCCCAGGAGTGCATGAATTTCTTTTTTCTGCTAAATACAAGCAAAGATTTTAAGAACAATATCTCAGCTTTGACAATGAAAGTCAACAGGGTCCAAAACTTCGAAGCTCAAAACTGCACATTGTAAAAGTAATCCATAAAACTATAGTAACCTCTGTTCCCTGATGGAGGGAACAAGACGTTGTGTCGAAGAAGCAACACTAGGGGTCTATCTTGAAAGCCTCGTGCATCTCTGAACTTGAGAAAAGGCCACTGAGAAATTGGCAGACAGAATTTGCATGGCCTGCCCCTGGCCATACGGGTATAAAGGATAGGAAATGCGTCTATCCATTCAGGTTTTTGCCCTGAGGAGCTGAGAATGCGGTTCGGCCATAACAGTGTGTTGGCCAGAACACAACGTCTTGTTCCCTCCATCAGGGAACGGAGGTTACAACAGTAACCTAGACGTGCACTGTTGATCCAGGTGCGGGCAGGCAGTTGCGTGCCAAAGCGACAGGCTGCGTCAGACTGCATGTACCCTTCCCCAACGCCCTATAAAATCGTCATAAACTTTTTAGGTTCCCGGAACCCCAAAGGGGGGAACAAAGTGACGTGCCAAGCATGGGAGCTGGCCGCGCCAGCTGCGCCTTTTCTTTATCTGTTTCTCGCATAGAGTTAAAGCGGCTGGGGCCATCTTAACGCTATCACGCACATTGGGGAAGGCATTCTTTTCCAACTCCTATTCTTTCAGGGGGAAGGTGGAGGTAAAAAGTGGCGCAATACGTCACATGGGTTTTCAGGCCACATGTGGAAATGGCATGGTGGTAGATCCTACCTGCTGCGAGGGAGGAGTTGCTACAACACGGCGACCAGGGGGCAGCAGGGACTGCCCAAGGGAGAGGCGGGTCCGCTAGTAAGGGGACTGTACCATGGAAAATACACACAGGGGGATTAATCCACACAGGGGCCCATCCTGTGGAGCACCTATTCCAGTAATTTCAGTACCCGTAGTGGGTCTGGTCAGGGAATTCCTCCACTGAATTCGTGAAACAGAGGTCTAGGGAGGAGTCATCCAGGGAGCCGAGTTAGTGGGGTCTCCTGGGATAAGAGTGCACGTGATCACCTCAGTGGAGGGGAAAGGTGCTAGATGCAAGCGGTACACCTGGTCAGTTGTTTCTGTGTTACCGAGTTCTTCTGGCTCGGACCTGAGAGAACACTGGATGAAACTGACTCAACCCTGAGATTGTAAAATCTCTTAAAGGTATTGGATGTTACCCAGCCTGCTGCTTTGCATATGTCTGCTAGGGAGGTGCCATTGGCCAGTGCCCATGAGGATGCCACACTTCTCGTCGAGTGTGCTCAAACTGGACACAGCAATGAAAGGGCTGGGTCTGCCTCTTCCCGGGGCAGCGCTTGCAGGTTCACTACTTGGTCCCTGAAGGGGGTCGTAGAAATCTTGGGCACGTAGCCCGGTCGTGGTCTTAGGATGACATGAGTGTCTGCCGGACCGAACTCCAGGCTGGTGTAGCTGATAGAGAACACTTGCAGGTCCCCAACACTCTTTATTGGAAGCGAGCGTGATCAGGAGGGCCTTCTTCAAGGAGAGTTCCCCTAGGCCTGGGAGGGTTCAACTTCCGTGTGACTCTAAGGAACCTGATAATCAAGTCGTGCTCACCCAAGGACTTGCCATCCACTGTGTCGTGGTGGGCCACTATAGCGGCTACATACACCTTCAAGGCGGAGGGGGACAGCCTCCCCTCCAACCTCTCCTGCAGAAATGAGAGCACTGACCCAACTCCGCACCTCTGAGGGTCTTCGGATCAGGAAGAGCACCAATTCACGACAAGCGCTACTTCAGGGCGTAAAGTTGCCTGGTAGAGGGAGCTCTGGCTTGGTTGATCATGTTTACGATGGTAGGTGGTAGGCCACTTAGATCTTCTGCATCCCGTCCAGGGACCAGTCGTGGAGGTTCCAGAGGGGGACGATCATTTTCGATGTACCTCGCTTTGCAGCGGGGAAGAGCAGTGAATGTGGCATCGGGAGGCAGAAGCGCGTCCCAAGGCTCTGGTGCTGAGAGAAGACTCAAACCACTTATCTTGCTCTGCACACCCGGCAGGGGGCGGGTTACTGACTGAGGCAGAGGTCCCGTGTAGGCATCCTCTAGACTCATCAGAACCGGCCGGCCGGGGGGCAGCTGTCGTGGGTCCGGAGGCGGGGGTCTGCATCTGGCATGCCGGGACTGTTGATGTGTGGCACAGGGTTGCCGTGAGAATGGCATTTGCGGGCCAGGTGACCCAGAGAAAGAGGAAATTGTTCTTTTAGTGAGAATGTGGCAATGAATACAAACTTAACTGAGGATTCTCCTCCTGGCCCTCCACCGGGGGACGGAGTGGTCAGCTTACCAGCTCCGGAGCAAATGTCTCGTTCCCTGGGTCATCCGTCTCAGGAATGCTTGGGAGCCTTCCGGGTCCTCGAGCACGTTCGAGAGACCGGGGGCATGTGCTTCCTGCTGGGAGCTCAAGGCTGGGGCTAAGAGCTGGGCCCAGGTTGAGGTGGAGCTGCGCACTTTCTGGAAGCCGCAGGAGGATGCCCTCGGTGACCAGACAGAGCACGGGCTGTGCTAGTGGCGTGGCGGGGCATGATGTGAGAGATGGCCTCCGACTGTTTCTTCACCGCTGAGAACTGCTGGGTGAAGTTCTCGACTGTGTCGCCGAAGAGACCGAACTGGGAGATGGGGGCATTGAGGAAGCGTCCCTTGTCCACGTCCCGCATCTCGACCAGGTTCATTCAGAGGTGTCATTCCTGAACCATGAGGGTGGATATTGCCTGCCCAAGTGTCCGCGCTGTAACCTTCGTGGCCCTGAGGGCGAGGTCGGTCGCTGAGTGCAGTTCCTCCAACACGTCGGGGTCTAGACTACCCAAGTGCAGATCTTTGAGTGCCTTGGCCTGGTGAACTTGCAGGAGGGCAATGGCGTGCAGAGTGGAGGCGGCCTGTCCAGCGGCACTACAGGCCTTGGAGGGAAGCACTGGGCGATCCGGCCAGGTGTCGGCGTTCTCGGAGCACAGGTGGATCGCAACCGCTCTGTCCACCTGGGGGACCGCCAAGTACCCGTGGGCTGCTCCGCCATCGAGGGTAGTGAGAGCGGATGAGTGAGGAGGTCGGTTGCAGGCAGTAAAAGGTGCCCTCCATGATCTTGTCAGCTCACCATGCACCTCCGGGAAGAAAGGAACTGGGGGGGGGGGGGCTGTGAGTGGCACCCAGACCCAAGGAACAAGTCATCTAGCCATGAAGTCTGTGGGGAGGACGGAGGGTTCCAGTCCAACCCCACACTAACGGCGGCCTAGGCAAGCATGTCGACTATCTGGGCGTCAGCCTCAGATTGGGTGTGCCGACCCGGAAGTGGCAGCCCAATCGAGTCTTCCGCATCAGACGCCGGAACACGTGAGCTCATCATCCAGCTTGGGGGGCTCAAGGAGATAAGCAGACTGCCCGTTAGACAAGCCGCTGTAACCCCGAGCCCAGGCAGAAGTCAACAAGTGTCACGGTGGTTGGTTTGTGGGGATGTACCCGGCGAAACCGAGCCGGCTGCCATCCCCAAATCGCCTCTATCGCCAGCTGGGTTGTCCTCAATCCTGTGGGAAGAAGGAGCAACACATGGGGGTGGCTGGAGTGGCTTTCCTTTTTAGGAACATTGGACCGCAACGTTGCCATGGTAAGGTTCTCGCAGTGAGAACACTATACATCCATAAATGCTGCCTCGGTGTGATCGCTGCCTAGACACATGAGGCAGCATCTGTGACCGTCAGGAGCGAAGAGAACTCGACCACATCCAGGAACTACACAGGGGTGGAAGGACATCTTTATAAAGACACGTCTTGAAAAGGACATTCAACGCCGATGTGTATTACTCTTTTAGAGAAATAAACTCTTTTAATGAAAATATTCTCTTTTTAGAAGCGCTGTCGAAGCGCCAAGGGGCAAAGCTGCACTGTTGAGCAGAGAAGGAGAAAGCCGCTGATATGCGCCGTAGATCCAGCAGCATATGCTCTTGTAGAGATGAGTGACCAGTCAGTGAATACAGCTCGCTGATCACACAACCGCTCGGCTCGAAAAGATAAATCTGAATGGACAGGCGCGTTTCCCTCCCTTTATACCCATATGTCCAAGGGCGGGACATTCAAATATGGTCTGCCAATTTCTCATTGGCCTTTTCTCAAGTTCAGAGATGAGTGAGGCTCTCAAGAGAGACCCCAAGTGTCACTTCTTCAAAACAATGTTGAAGTGAGTGACAAATGGGGAACTCTAGTGATTAAATCCATGTCTTCAAAAGGATTATAATAGGTTTGGGTAAGAAACAGATCAATATTTAACTTTAAATTCTCCTTCCTGCTCAGTAGGTGGTGATATGCACAAATAATGCAAATCGCCATAAACAAAAGAAGAAAAACTCTTAGGAAAGAAGAGGGCTGTTTAAAAAAATACTTAAATATTGATCTGTTTCTCACCTATACTTATCATATTGCTTCTGAGGATATTTAACCACTGGAGTCTTATGGATTACTTTTATGCTGCCTATAAGTGCTTTGTAAGCTTCAAAGTTTTGGACCTTGTTGACTTACATTCTATGAACCTACAGAGCTGAAATATTGTTCGAAAATATTTTGTTTGTGTCCAGCAGAAGAAAGAGAGTCAACTACTCCTTTAAATACTGTAAACCATTTTAGAAGAATGCAGTATAAGTAAAGAGATAAGTGATTGTAACATAACACTATAATGGAAAACCTCAAGAATCTGTCACCTTTTGGCCCTAAAATGCTGACTGGAACAGTCCACATCTTCTATAACCAAATTATACCCATGCCACTTCCATTAGGACATGAAATTAGTGTGATATAGTCTATAAACAGGTTTGAATATGGGGAAAAATCAGATTGACATGAAACCCTGAAATGACAGAAACATACAAAAGTAACAATGGATCAGAACGGCTAAGGACCATTTTTTAGCTAAGGCTAAAAAACATTATTTCAATTTGTTTTCGCTTAGAGGTGGAAAACAGATGCCAGCATCTGTCTGACATATAGCAACAGATTTCAATTTGCTACTTTGAAGCCATGCACTGTACTTCACAAAATACTATGCTTGTGTCCTCTCTATCACATTCTCTCAAACTGATGTTTAAACTGTAGAAGTGTCTACATAATTTGCTAAGTTAATAATGCAGTTGACCTTTGTGTTAATTCTTTATGCAGGTAGGAATTGCCGTGCCTGACACTCTGAATATACAGTAGATACCTGCACTGGAATTATCCAAGAATCCCAGGTATCCTTCCTGCTTTGATTCCTTCATATGTTCTTCCTGATATCACCTTATCATTTTGACATCTTTGTCCTTCAACTTCTTGAGCATCTGAGGATCCTGTGTAAGTCAAGGACATCTGTAAATGTGTTGACAGCAGTATTTAAGGGCTCAGGACCACCACACCAGCAGGGAAGCAAAGAAGAGTCTGTGTATATGCCAGAGAAAGTGTACGTGTGTTTGAAAGTAGTGCTGTTGATAGAGATGACCTCTTGAGGGCCAAAGTGTGCTGTGAGGAGAATAGAATCTCAACACTGCTGCCCAGGCTGGAATTTGTGCTTGGGAAGTATTTAACTTTCTCAAATCCCAATTGCACTCAGCAGGAGGGGTCCCTTTTTTGGCCTACAGCTCTGCTCTCTAGGTTGCCCTTGTGTTTGGATCCTAAATATGTGTGTGTTGGCGTGAGTGCTAGAGTATTGATTGGATAATGGCTCTGCTGAGGTGATTGTTCCACTCCTTAGCCTTATGCAGAGACACCACACAAATGACTGGCTCTGATTTGTGAAGTGAAACTCTAGGTATACTGTATGTCATATTAAACTGTAAAAAGTCATAACGTGCAATTGATATCTTAAAGGAATAGTTCACCCCAAAATAACAATTCTCTCATAATTTACTCATCCCTGACATTCTAAACATATACAACTTTTTTCTTCTGCGGAACACACAAATAAATATTTTGAAGAATGTAGGAGGTGTTTTTTTCTTCTTCCACACAATACAAGTCAATGGGGATCAAACTTCCAAGCTCCAAAAAGCACATAAAGGCAGCATTAAAGAAATCCATACAATTTGATTGGTAATTTTCACATTGTCTTAACCAATATGATGGCTTTGAGAAAAAGACCAAAAATAAAGTCCTTATTCACCTGAAATCTTGACATATTAAAATGCTTCAATGAACTTTTTTGCTCATTTCCTCATGCAGATTCAAAAGTGATCACCCAGAGATTTAAATTCTATCATCAGTTATTAACCCTTTCGAGCTTGAGAAAGGAACCCTAGACTTGTAAAATCTGTAAAACTCTTGAAGCTTTTCAAATATATGTAATTGCCCTTTATTAGGGCCCAAGCACTAAAAGTGCGAAGACCCTATTGTTCTTCTATGGATTATTATTAGAGCCCAAGCACTGAAAGTGCATAGGCCCTATTGTTTTTCTAAGGATTATTATTATTTAGGGCCCAAACACTGAAGTGTGGAGACCCTATTGTTCTTCTAAGGATTATTATTATTATTAATGTTAGGGCCCAAGCACTGAAAGTGCGGAGGCCCTATTGTTTTTCTAAGGATTATTATTAGGCCCAAGCACTGAAAGTGTGGAGGCCCTATTGTTCTTCTAAGGCAGGGGTGACCAACCCTGCTCCTGGAGAGCTACCTTCCTGCAGATTTTAGATCAAACCCTAATCAAACACACCTGAACCAGCTTATCAAGGTCTTTAGGATTACTTGAAAAAGACAGGCAGGTGTGTTGGAGCTTAATGCTGAAGGAAGGTAGCTCTCCAGGAGCAAGTTTGGTCACCCCTGTTCTAAGGATTATTATTATTAATGATAGGGCCCAAGCACTTTCAGTGTGGAGACCCTATTGTTCTTCTAAGGATTATTATTATTTATGTCCTAAGCATTGAAAGTGTGGTGGACCTATTGTTCTTCTAAGGATTATTATTATTTTTGGCCCAAGCACTGAAAGTGCAGAGACCCTATTGTTCTTCTAGGGATTATTATTATTATTATTAGGGCCCAAGCACTGATAGTGCGGAGACCCTATTGTTCTTCGAAGGATTATTATTATTATTATTAATGCCCAAGCACTGAAAGTGCATGCTCTGTAGCACCCCATTTTCAAGAACAGCTACCAAAATCAACAAAAACTTTCATACTCACAGTCATTAGCTCCACACAACAGGATCCAGGAAACCTTGGGGATTGCAGATGCTGAATTGCAAACTGATTTTTTACTTTTTGAAAGGTGTCACCATGGCAAAGCAATACATTTTTGATACTTACATACTTAGTCATTAGCTCGCCCAACAGTAACTCAACCATTTTGGATTTTATGAAAATCACAGGCTCTGAACTTTTAATACTGAACTTTTTTAGGGGATTTTCCTTCACTGCTTGCAGCTATATCTTTTTATTATTTTTATTATTTATTCTTTTCAAGGATTTTGGTACATTTGAGGTATTTAACAGGCATGAAAACTCTTGAAATTTTACACACACATCAGAATTGTCAGGGGATGGGGTGGGGGGGCTCTGTAGTGCCTCCTTGAAAATGTGCATGCAAGGGGGCTCTGTAGCCACCCCATTTTTGAACCACAGTCCCCAATATTTGTACATATATATAGTTATCAACAAGTCAAACAACATTTATACTTATTTACTCATTAGCTCCGCCCAACAGGAAGTCACCCATTTTGGATTTTTTGAAAATTGCAGGCCCTGAACCTCCATCCTCCTAGGAGATTCATGTGACTGGCATCAAGACATTGATGATGCTAAATTGTGAACTGATTTTTTTATATTTTGAATGGTGTTGCCATGGCGAGGCAATAAATTAAGTGCAAAAATGTGAAACAGGAAGTTCCTTTTGACTTCTGTGTGCATTGTATGATTTTGATGAAAATTCAGCTGTATGTTTTGTAATGGGGACTGATCACATTTATGCGCCTGTTATAGGTCATGGTCATAGCACCACCAACTGGCTCCAGGAAGTAAGTCAATTTTATCAGACTTTGAAATAGCCTGCTTGTGTTTACATTTATTTCTTCAAAATTCTTAAGAATAGTGTCAAGACACTGATGATGTAAAATCGTAAAAGGATATTTGATATCTTAAATACTGTTGCCATTGCAATTTATTGACAAGTGAAAGCAGTTTTAAAAGTGAAATAAAAAGCTACAGAAGTCTAAGTTTATTGTAATGAAAATGTATTGCACCAACTTTTTATATAAATACAATATAATAAATATATAAACTGAAATTTTAAAAATACTAGAAAATCAAAATCAGTTCTGTTCTAAATTTTATATTGAGTGGCAAATTGATCATACGCAGTACCAGAAATGTCCAATAGAGGACAGCCAAGCTTCATTATTCAGAGGATAGCCAAGTTCCAAGAGGACCTCACTGCAGCCTGTAGGATAATGATGTACTGGATTAGATACAATATGTACTGGATGTTGTAACATGCATGCGCCGAAGTGGATTTTGGTGACGTCATGATTGTTGTAACACGCTCCAACTCAATGGCACAGATGAACTGATTTGTATGTGTTTTTAGTGCTCATGTGTCTTTCTTATATATATATATATATATATATAGTGAAATATTCATTATCTATTTTTTTGTGCGTGGGTATTCTAACATACATAACATGTCTGTCTGTCTGTCTGTCTGTCTCTCTCTCTCTCTCTCTCTCTCTCTCTCTCTCTCTCTCTCTCTCTCTCTCTCTCTCTCTCTCTCTATATATATATATATATATATATATATATATATATATATATATATATATATATAGAGAGAGAGAGAGAGAGAGAGAGAGAGAGACAGACAGACAGACAGACAGACAGACATGTTATGTATGTTAGAATACCCACGCACAAAAAAATAGATAATGAATATTTCACTATATATGCTTGCTCAATGTTTGTGTTTGTTGCAGAGCTTCAATTATTTTTTATCACGTGGTCTTTGGTTTTAAAGCTAAATGTGTTTTGTGATTAGTATAATTCATAAGCAATTAGTAGATTATATTATTATGTGTGGAAAATGCTTTGTCAATTTTTTATGTGCTTTATGGTATATTTATAGCCAGTATGAAACAAACCACCTCCATAAAGTTGGCATCCCATATAATTAAATAATTACCAAATCTATACCATTCGTTTGTGCTCTGTTTGTGCCACTCTCCACCCCTTGTCATCCAAATCACACCAAACTGGTGTCTATTGTTTGTGCTGATTTGTGCCATTAAAAGAAACACTGAAAATATTTATCTTCCATAGAAATAGCGCATAACTTTTCAGGAGCAGTGACGTCACTCCAAATCGCTCCGAACCGGTATCGTTCTTTTGTGCTCAATTTGTGCTCTTAAAAGAAACATCATAACATATCCCTTTCTTTGTATTTGACAAGATAGCTTATGGGAGCTGTGAAATTGGGCAGGCTAAACCCCATGTCAATCACTCTCACCTGTCATCGTTTGTGCTTGCTTCTGTTTTGTGCCGCGTTTGGCATTGTTGAAGCATTTATTTTGTGCCGGGGATTCATGAGAATGTAATCACATTTAGACAAACAAGACATTGAAGATGCTAAATTATGAACATATTTTTGATATATCAAATGGTGTTTTGATGGCGAGGCATTAAATCAATGGCAAAAATGGGAAAAATGTGTGATTTACATCAACATTGAGATGTCTTGGGGGCTAAACACATGGATGTGACTATTTTGGGTCACGGTCATAGTGCCAACACCTGGCAGCAGGAAATGCGGCTCTTACAACAGACTTTAAAATAGTCCTCTTATGTTTACCCAAATTGCTTCAAAATTGTTTAGAATAATGCCAAATGCATGTATCCTCCCTGCATTGTTATCCAAAAGCCACCGGGTGGAAATTAACCCATGGTGCTTGGGCCTGTCATCGCTGCTTGTAGCTATATTTTTATTTTATCTTTAATTTTGAACTTTTTATATGATTTGCAATATTTTTTACTTTTTAATATGTTGTATTGTACAAACAAAATTGTTTGCCTTCATTGGCTATATATTGTTATCATTGCAAATGCATAAAAATGCTTAAAACACATAAAAATGTTATTAACCCTCATTAAAAGTTAACCGCTTATAACAAACAATTCACCAATCAACTTATATGTAGCTGTGGGAAGTGCAATTCATTTAAGTGAATTAGTTTGTTTGGGCAATTTCAATGAAGCCATTCAAACAAATGATTGACCGATTCACTTGAGTCCATCCTTTAGAAGTCACTGTCTTCTTTTTAAGGCAAAACATTTAGATAATTGCATCTGTTTATCACTGTTTTCAACTCATACATGCTTTATTGATTGTATTTAGTATAAATTAATTTGTTTAATTTTGTATGTTTTATTTTGTTTGAATTAATTTGTTCAGTTTAATGTTGTCACCCTATTGTTTAATGTCATCCATATTGAGATATTCAGTCTGTCACAAAAATATAAATGCTGTAAATTATTTAGTAGATTTCTTCTGTAGAATTAAATAGTAGGCCTATTATTTAATAGGTATTTTAATAAACACATTTTATTAAGTAGCAGCTTCCATGTAGTTAGCTATTTGATGTGTGTTAGTAGTCACCATTCACTGTCATTGTATGAAAAAATATGCATTGAAAGTAAATGTTGATTGAGACAAAAGTTCCCCTAAGATCTCATTTTGCACTCCAAAGAAGAAAGAAAATCATATGGAATTTAAACTTTATGAGGATGAGTAAATGATGACAGAATTTTCCTTTTTGGTTGAACTATTCCTTGAAATATTCCACAGACTATAAACTTGCAGATTTTGTAGCTTTCAGAATGTCATGTGGCTTATGCAATACCTTTGAGTGAAACACATTTCCCATTTTAAATCCACTGGACTGGGTAAATCCATGTTTTTTGACAACATTAACACTAAATTGAACACATTTTGTATAAAAGAGGTATCTCGCCATCATATTCATTTTTATAAAGAAAAGGTAAGGCACTTTCTTTAATCTTCCTCGAAAAGCACCAGCCTATGCTGGTCACTGCCATGCCCAGTGACTCCCTGTTGTTGTTTTTGTATTTCATTTCACTAAGCTGCCTGGGCAAAAGGGTAAGCAAAAATCTCCACTAAGTCTTTCACCCTCTGTGCAAAGCTCAAATATTCTCGACAGAGATAAAGAAAAGTAAAATTGAAATTTTACAAGTGACTAAAAAGATAATACAGTTTGAAATAATCTTAATGTGCATGCTGAACGGTGTCAATAAACAAGCATGCTTAGAACAAAATGCTCCTGCTTTTATCTCAGTGAAAAATCCATAAAGTCTTTACTTCAAGCTGAGACAGAAAGTAAAGTGGTTGTTGCTTTAATGTTTCACCTAGTTTTTCCTCAAAAGTGAGACCCCATTTGGGATTTGAGAGGCATGTCTTCTTATGATTGACTTTTATCTTGCACATGTGAGGGATGGAGAAAAGAGAATTTTTATAGAGAATAAGTGTCATGCTAATCTTACAGACCAAACAGTTTATTCACTTGGCAGGACAACTATAATCTCTTGGCAGGAACAGGTGTGCAATTATGTATTTATAATATTTTCCCCCTTTTAATTTGTTTTGCTAATTAAGAATATCAAATCCTCTTCCTGAATTTAGTAAAGCAAAAAAGTATATATTTGAAATTTTTAAAGGAATAATTCACAAGTAAATGAAAATGATCTCACCATTAACTCACCCCAATGCTATTCTAGATGTGTATGACTTTCCTCAGCAGAACACAAACAAAGGTTTGTAGAAGAATATCTCAGCTCTGTTGGTCCATTCAATGCAAATGAATGGTGGCCTGAAATTTGAAGCTAAAACACACACACACACACACACACACACACACACACACACACACCAACAACAACAACTGCCCTTCGCCACTAAGTAGCGGTGACTTCGCTTGTGCCAGGCTATGTGCACGTTAAGATCACATGAAGTGTCGAACACCCGCTGGCAGGAGGTCACGGGACATATCCAACAGGTGACATGGGTCGACTGACTGAGATGACTGGCTGATGCACCACCTGTGCCCCCTACTGTGCCAACTTGCTGTGTTTTAGCCACCCGGCGCTCTGCTCGTTGTTGTGAGCATCGCCCCATCTGCGCTCCGTTGTTGTTGAAGGGCGACTGCCTCCAACTGACCTGCAGCGTCCTTAACAAGCCTCCTCCAAAGGGGCCGATCTTGATACCGCTGGTACCAGTCATCGGCAAGTCCACTCAGCTCCACATCCTCCTGTACCACATCACTCCATCTCTTCTCCAGCCCATGCTGTGCCCGCTTAGCCCCCTCTATCCGGCCGAACAAAAGCTGTTTAGGCATGCGGTGGCCGGGCATGCGGGCTACATGACCCAGCCAATGCAACCTTGCCTGCCGGAGGAGCTCACCGATGGGACTTTGTCCACATCTTTCAAAGATTTGTGAGATCCTCACACAATCCAGCCTGGTTAAACCCTGTTTCTAGCTGGCGAAGATGTTCCATTGGGGGGTCCACGTTTCGCAAGCATAGAGAAGGGAGGGAATGACCGTGTCCGAGAATACCTGAAGCTTTGTGCAGAGCGACAAACCGGGTAGCTTCCACACAGCGTTACGCAACCGATGAAAAGATAATGCGCTCAACTGATTCGGAGTGAGACCTCTGCTGTCAAACCGGAGCTGGTCATAAGCACACTTCCCAGGTATGGAAAACACTCCACTCTCTCCACAACTGTCCCATAACCAATTGGGAGCTGTGTGAGTGGAGTGTCCGATGGTACATAATACCCAGGCAGGTGCTTATTTTTGGTTGGGCCGATGATAAGGCCCCATCTCTTAGTGGCACGCTCCAGGTTCATCAGCAGCGCCTCCAACTCCTCCTCTGAGTGAGCAGCAATCACCAGATCATCAGCATACATAATTTGGTTGACCAATAGGGAGCCATCCCTTGACCGCACCCGGGCATCGATCAACCTCCCATTATATCTGTACCATATGGAAATTCCTCTGGTACAGCCATCGAAGGCTTCACGAACCACGTGGTCGAAATAGATATTAAATAATGTGGGAGCCAGAGGACATCCCTGTCGCACTCCAAAGTGAACAGGGAATGGCTCCGACTCCCGACCACGTAGTTTTACCCGGGCCCGCTCACCATCATTAAGGTCCTTAATGATCGCGAGCAGGGTGTCTGGGACTCCGAAAGGACGAAGAACAACCCAGAGCCCAGGCCTACTGATGGTATCATAGGCCTTCACCAGGTCAATAAAGCAGAGATGTAGGTCTTGCTGGAATTCCCTACACCTCTGCTGTAGCAGATGGACAGAGAATATGACATCCCTTCCTGAAACCACACTGGGGCTCCGCAAGTCTCTCTTCAGTGTGCCTGGCAAGGCGATGTTGAATAATCCTTGCCAGGACCTTTCCCGGCACACTGAGGAGGGAGATGCCCCTATAGTTGTTACAATCTGTGCGGTCCCCCTTTTTAAAGAGAGGAACCATCAGGGCATCCTTCCAATCCTGCAGAACCCGCCCAGTGGTCCAGACTGTTGTTATAATGTCATGTAGGGCAGTCTGTGCACACAAACACCCAACATGATGATTCTATCCCGAGGGGCCACTTTAGCCAACACCTGTGACAGGAGGTCATAGAAGGCATCTGACTCATTGGCCTTTCTCACATCCCTCCACGACCACCACTCCTCGCCTTTGGTTGATGGGAAGGCGAACCCAATGTGATTTGTGATAGACACACACACACACACACACACACACACACACACACACACACACACACACACACACACACACACACACACGCACGTGT
This sequence comes from Moxostoma hubbsi, assembly GCA_032164185.1. Lineage (NCBI taxonomy): Eukaryota > Metazoa > Chordata > Actinopteri > Cypriniformes > Catostomidae > Moxostoma > Moxostoma hubbsi. The sequence continues at coordinate 36,750,404 of JAVLUX010000003.1, read as the reverse complement.
TGGGTTTCCATGTTTTATGGGTACTTTTTTTTTGTACAAACTTTATATTCTATACCCTAACCCTACCCCTATACCTAACCCTCACAGAAAAGTTTCTGCATTTTTACATTTTCCAAAAACATAATTTAGTATGATTTATAAGTTGTTTTCCTCATGGGGACCGACAAATTGTCCCCTCAACATCAAAACATTTCGGGTTTTACTATTTGTAGAGCGGAGGAGGGCTGGGCCAGGCTGGAACAATGCATGCCTGGTCCCCAATCAGCCTGATGGGGCGTGCGAGGGATAAAGGCAGCCGGTGACGACAGTTTGAGAGAGAGAGAGAGAGAGAGAGAGAGACAATGACAGGCAGCTGCTCTGTTTGTTTATGTCCATGTGTTTTTCGTTTATTTCTTCATTAAACTATTATTTATATTGTCAAGCCGGTTCTCGCCTCCTCCTTTCCCTTATAACCCACTTTACACTATCCTTATTGGGAAATTTGGTCCCCACAAAGTGATAAATACACACACACACACACACACACACACACACACGCATGCACTCACACAAACAAAAAGCAGCAAAAAAGCAATACATATGAGTCCAGTGGTTTTATATATATATAAAACATACAGTATATCTCCAGAAGAGATATGATAAATGTGGGTGAGAAACAGATCAATATTTAAGTACTTTTATACTATAAATTTCCACTTTTCTTCCACATTCTTCTTTTGTTTTTGGCAATTCACATTCTTTGTACATAATGTCAACTACTGGGTAGAGAGGAAAATGTAGTAACTGTATTTAAATGCAGGAGTGAATCCAATTAATTGGTTGACATTTGAAGACCATAGAGCAAAAATACATAAATGTCAGTGGTTGGTGTTTGATATTTTTAAACCCCAAATATTTTTAGCAACCTGACAATTTTTAATTAGCTGCTATTGACAGAGGTCAGAAGAGCTGTTACTTTCCAACTATCTCAGTTTGGTTCTATAAACACAACACTAAATTTAAACAGGTAACGAAATACTTTAATCATTTACTCACCCTCAGGTTCCAAACCCGTATGACTTTCTTTCATCCATGGAACACAGAAGGAGGTGTTAGACAGAATGTTAGCCCCGGTCACCATTCACTTTCATTGTAACTTTTCTTCCATACAAAAAAGAAAGTATTGCAGTTTTGGAACAGCATGAGGGTAACCAAATGATGACTGAATTTTCATTTTTCAAGTGCACAGAAGAGGAGTGACAATTATATTTAGCTGCTGTTTGTTCATGGCCATAGAGTTTGATATGATTAGGTGATTATGTCTGAACAAGCATTGGACAGTTGTTGCATTTATGCAGAAAATACAAATTATATACCCTTACAATCTCCAGCTCAATATGAAGTGGAATCAGAAGGGAACTGGGCCTGTATGTCTGCAAACACACCTCAAGTAAAGGGAACGTAAAGTCTGTCAGCTCTTAATAAGTGAAAGTGAAGGTCCTCATGAGTTCAATGCACCTGACACAGAAAGTGAACTTATCAAAGAGTATTTATCTGTCTCTGCTATCTGGTGGCAAGACAGAAGATTTCATGACTGTGCCTCTTTAGTGTTAAATTGAAGAGCCGATGTTAGAAATTACTCTCTCTCTCTGTCCTGACTGAGTATATTCAAAATTTCACAACCAGACCTGCGCTGTTTTTAAGAAACAATGATTTTGACACATTTTTTCAAAACAAACTGCTGATTAAAGTTCACCCAAAAATGAAAATTCTCTCATCATTTACTCACCCTAATGCCATCCCAAAAAGCACATAAACACAGCACAAACGTTACCCATGACTTCAGTGGTTAAATCCACATTTGATAGGTCTTTATCATTTATATATATATATATTATCATTAATATCTACTTTCACTTACACATTCTTCTTTTGTTTTTGGCGATTCACATTTTTGGGCGTATAACCACCAACAAGACAGGGAGGAGAATTTAGAATCAAAAAGGACTTAAACACCTGTTCCTCTTCTGTCACCTACTCGACATTGTGTCGATGTAGTGAGACTAGGGGTCTCTCTTGAGAGCCTCGGTTACCTCTTATCTTTGAGAAAAGGCCAATGAGAATTGGCAAACAGAATTTGCATGCCCCTCCCCCCAGACATACGGGTATAAAAGGAGGGAAGCATGCATTCTGTAAAGACAGATTTTTTTCTTCGGAGCTGAGAAGTTGTGTTTCGGTGAGCTGAGTAAAACCCACTGCTGTTCCACTCACCTCTAAAGAGCATACGCTGTTGGAAATATGCCGCATTTCATCATCTTTTCTTCTGCATGCCAGTGCAGACTATGCCCCCGAGTGCTTTGACAGCCCTCTAAAAGAGTAAACACATTGACGTTGAACGTCTTTTTAAAGACGCGTCTTTTTCAAGATGCCCTTCTGTATTTGTGTCATTCCTGGATGCGGTCGTTACCTCTCCGCTTCTGATGGCCACGGCGCTGGCTCTCGTGTCTGGGCAGAGATCACACAGAGGCAGCGTTTGTGGATGGCTCATGTTCTCACTGTGAGGGCTGGGTAGAGAAGCTTTTCTTTCCTTTCCTTTGCTTGCCACACACCCAACAGGCTGCAGTACTCACGTTGTCACAAAGGAAGCAGTTTCCTCACTCCCTGGGTCACATAGCCGTTGCCCATAACCGGCGTTCTCAAGGTGATCAGACACTGAGTACTTGCAGTCAGGTCCCCATGTACACAGACCTTCTGCCTTAATATGCCCAACTGCACCACACTCGTGCCTCAGGCCGGCAGGTGGTGATGAGGCTAGAGGTCTACAGTTTTCTACCCACCCCAGGACGGGTACGTGGAGCAAGGTAAGTTCTTTGAGCCTCTTCTCTGCACAACCACCTTGAGATGAAAAAACGCTCCCCAATGTGACGTCGCCTGCTCCCCCCTGCCGTGAAGCCCCACCTCCAGTTACGTCATAAGTGATCGTCCCCTTAGTGCCCCTCGCCCGGAGCTTGGATGCGTGGCTTACGCTTTCCAACCTGTCACGGTGGCTGGCCATGACCATCTGACTCGGCTACATGATTCGGTTAGCCAGGCTCATGCTCCGTTTCACCACATTACCTCGGTGCAGGGCAAAAACGCCTCCACCCTACATGCGGAGATCGCAACACTTCTGCTCAAGGACGCGACAGAGCCTGTCCCTCCAGCCGAGGTGGAGAAGAGTTTCTACAGCCCTTACTTCAACGTACCTAAGAAAGGTGGTGGGTTGCGGCCAATCTTGGACTTGCGATTTCTGAACCGGGCCTTACACAGACTCCCGTTCAAGATGCTGATGCAGAAACATATTCTGACATGCGTCCGGCATCAAGGTTCATGGCTCTAGACCTGAAGGAATGTGTATTTTTATGTCTCAATATTAGCCCATCACAGACCCTTTCTATGGTTCTCTTTCGATGGCCAGGCGTGTCAGTACAATATCCTCCCCATCGGTCTGTCCCTGTCCCCTCATGTCTTCACGAAAGTCGCAGAGGCAGCTCTTCCCTGTTACGGCAAGTGGGCATTTGCATACTCAACTTCCTTGATGACTGGCTAATCTTAGCACACTCTCGTCAGTTGCTCTGTGCACACAGGGACCTGGTGATCATGCACCTCAGCCGTTTAGGGCTTCGGGTCAACTCGTAAAAAAGAGCAAACTCTCCCCGGTTCAGAGCATCTCTTTTCTCTGCATTGATTTAGACTCAGTCTCAATGACAGCGCACCTCACAAGCAACGCAGTTGGTGCTGAACTGCCTAAGCTCGTTCAGACTGGGCACAGCAGTCCCACTGAAACAATTTCAGAGGCTTCTGGGGCATATGGCATCATCAGCGATTGTCGCGCTGCTCGGGTTGATGCATATGAGACCTCTTCAGCACTGGCTTCAGACTCGAGTCCCGAGATGGGCATGGCGCCACGGCACATACCGTGTGACCCTCACCCCTTCCTGCCTTCACTTACTCAGACCTTGGACAGGCCTCTGTTTTCTACGGGCAGGAGTCCCCCTACAGCAGGTGTTCAGATGCGTCATAGTTACTACAGACGCCTCCCAGTCGGGCTGGGGTGCTGTGTGCAACAGGCACATAGCCGCTGGCTCCTGGATGGGGCCCTGGCTGGGTTGGCATACCAACTGCCTAGAGTTGCTGGCTGTATTTCTTGCCCTGCGCAGATTTCTGCCTTTGATCCGTGGCAAACATGTGTTGATTCGCTCAGACAACAAAGTGACACAAGTGTATATAAATCGCCAGGGCGGCGTTCGCTCTCGTCGCATGTCGCAACTCTCCTCCTTTGGAGTCAGCAGTGGCTGAGGTCACTGCATGCCACTCATATCCCGGGCAACCTTAACACCACAGCGGACACACTGTCACGTCATGTAATGCTCAGCGGAGAGTAGAGACTCCACCCTCTGGTGGTCCAGCTGATTTGGGCTCGGTTCGGCTAAGCACAGGTAGATCTGTTTGCCCCCCAAGATTCCACCCACTGCCCACTCTGTACTCTCTGACAGAAGCCCCCCTCGGCTCAGACGTGGTGGCACACAGCTGGCCATCGCACGCAGAGCTGTAGACATGCTGTCTCCAAACAAAGGCTTGCCCACTGGATCGTGGATGCGTTGGCCTACCATACCCAGGCCGTTCCCACCCCCTTGTGGGAAGGATTGTGGCATCCTTGTGGGCACTGGCCAATAGCACCTCTCTAGCAGACATCTGCAGAGCAGTCTGTTTGGTAACACCCAATGCCTTCGCAAGATTTTACAATCTCTGGGTTGAGCCAGTCTCATCCCTTGTTTTGACAGGTCTGATCACGTAGAATTCGGTAATACGGTTTTGGCAACAGCTGGCCGGGTCTATCACTTGCGCATAGCGCCTTTCTCCTCCCCCGAGGAGAAGACATGTGCTCTACTCCCCCAATCTAGTCCACAAGTCACGAACCCTGGGTGTCCTTCCTCCCTAGCCTTCTGACTCTGAACTCATTGGAGGAAGTTTTCAGCCAGACCCACCACAGACACCGACTTGCTTGTGCTGGAATAGGTGCTCCACAGGTTCTGATTATTCCAATATCTCCTGTGATGTATTTTCCACAGTAAGGTCCCCCTATCGGCGGACCCATGTCTCCCTTGGGCAGAGCTCCCTCTGCCCCCCTGTCGCTGTGTTTGTAGAACTCCTCCCCATCGAGGCAGGACCTACCACCGTGTCACTTCATTGTGTGGCTGGTAAGCCCATGTGACATATTTGCCACATGATAGCCTCCCCTGTTGGACAGGATGTGGTCTCCACGGGTCTCTTGCACCTGCATCACCAGTCCACGTAACACGTTCAGTGTTGTGGTGTTTTTAGATAGGGACCCCTAGTGTCGACACAACGTTGAGTGAGTGACAGAAGGGGAACATCTCGGTTACTGTCGTAACCTCTGTTCCCTGATGGGGGAAATGAGACGTGGTATCCCTCTTGCCACAACACTGTAGAAAATGCATGCTTCCCTCCTTTTATAGCCGTATGTCCGGGGGAGGGGCACGCAAATTCTGTTCGCCAATTCTCATTGGCCTTTTCTCAAAGATAAGAGGTAATCAAGGCTCTCAAGAGAGACCCCTAGTGTCACTACATCGACACACGTGTAGTTCACTCCATCAGGGAATGGAGGTTACGACAGTAACCAAGAGATTTCTCACCCACACATATCATATCACTTCTGAAGATATAGATTTGAATTCAAATTTTCTTCCAGATTTTTCTACATGTTGGAAATAACAGGAAAGCAATAAGCATGGAGAATGAAAAATATAACTTTTAGAATCTAATGATTCACCTCACTTAGCCATTACTTTTATGTTTCCTTTCACTTTTTGGTGTGCACAATTGAATTGGCAAAGATCACGGCAGACAATAAGCTCATAATAGCCTTTAAAACAGTTTAAAAAAGCTGAGGAGCTCGGTCTGTGACAACACAACTTTCCTCATCACACTTGTTGAATAAAACATCAGTCTGAACGATGCTATTAGTTGACAGAGGCTTCTTTCCTTTGCACAAACAAAAACTTTCTCTCTCTCTCTCTAGTTGTTTTTCACTCTTTTCTGTGCCCAGCAGTTTTACTGTAGCTTTGATGCATTTTACATCAGCCTCAGTGTAGACAGCTATCTGTGACCTGTAGAGAGAGACCCCAAAACAGCAGCGCCAAGAATACATCTTCGTCTTCTTTTTTTGCTTTGAATACCAGTGGAGCAAACAAACAGGGCCTAAACAATATGATATATACCACATATCAATTACACTTAATGCCTCAGTATAATACTTCACTGTCTCAACCACACACTGGTTACAAGGCACACACACTGCAGTGGCATGATAATAGGTCGCCATTGTTCTCCACCATCTGGAGCGCTGATAAGACTCGCCTGTGCATAGTTGATAATAGGAGCCAACAGAGGAAAAACAGAGTGTTAAACATTTCCTTGGCCCATGAAAAAGGTTCCATTAAGTCCACTGACCCAATTGAATATTAATGAGCTAATTAACAGATTTATTGTTCTACGCAATTTCTGGAGGGGCCTGTTTTTTTAAGTGCTATTATTTTTTTCTAATTATTTTTTGCACTTTGTATAATTGAATCTTTGTAGCTGCCAGCATCCCAAGCGTGCCTTGGCAACACAGAAAATAATTTAAACCTGCGTGTTGTTTTCTTCTTTCTTTTCCTCCATTCCTTTCATTTCTTCCCCCAACAACAAAAAACAATATGTTTTCTTCTATGGCAATGTGTTTGTAATTAGGCTTTACCCCCCTCCACACTCCGCCTTTTCCCCCATCTTCAACAGCAGAGCTTAGTCCTATAAATTTTATATTTAAAGGGGCTACAATGTTTCTTCCTGGAAGGACCAGGGTGAGGTGTTGGATTACAAAACAGCAATCAGCAGGGTTACACTTGACTGCATCACTTGGAGGGTCTGGCAGAGTTCTTAAATGAGCATTGACAGCTGTGGCTGATAGATAGCATAATCAGCTGATAAAGAGGATACACTGCAGAGATGCTCTCAATGGGATCTTTGAATAGTGCTGCACCAATCACACACTAGGTTGATGTAAAGGTTACCTTGAAAGAAATAAATGCAATTAGGAATGTGAATGATCAACACAGATATAAAGGGGAACTGTAAGCCTTCTGTGGAATCCACCAAATCTTGCTTGTGTTGGCGTATCTGTGATGGATGGCGTACTTGCATGAATGCTTTGCGTTTCAAAGGAAATGCTTTAAATAGTGTTCGATGCAAGGACACACTTCAACAATTGCTTTTTTGTGAAATTGACATGCGACAGAATTTCAATAACTGTACAGGCATGGCGGCAGGAATAATCATGAATGTTCTGACAAGTGCACCTCTGTTTGAAATATACGAGGAGAAATTGTAGGGCGGTTGGGGGGGTTGGGGGGGGGGGGGTTGGGGGTGCACCGGTGATGACCTTTTGATAACTACAATATAATTATTATTGCATTTTTGCTATCTGCAACTTTACTTAATTCTATTTATGCCCAGAATCCAATTCCACCCAAATATAAGCATCAATTTCTTTTGGTTACTCCACCAATATAACTTAGAATAATGAACTCATTTAGCTGTTATATGGAAATAAGGTCTCATTACAATAATTTTGCCTGATGCACAAGCCAGCTGATATTAGGAACAGGGCCCTACAGTCAGAGAGGTTATTATGCTATACATCACAAACTACATTAGGCTCATAAAACCTGTCACCAAAAAGGTTTTGAAGTTTCAGCAGCCGGCCCTGTGGGTTTACATATCTCCTCTAAAAAAGGAGACTCTAATGTATCAACCATATAGAACATTATTAAAGAAAATTATATTTGATGGTTCAGGATTTCCATAGGTGTTAGAGTTTCCTTTTATTTGTATTTTTTTTTTACCTGAATCACTGTATCTTCCGTTCTTATCAGCTATTTATTTCAGTTTTTCTGTCTCAGTTCAGCTGTGTTCCTCTAATATGTTGGTGATATTAAATTGAGAGAGTGTATATATATATATATATATATATATATACACAAACAAATTCACATACAGTATATAAAATCAGACTAATCACACAGGAATATTGGAGACAGGAGGCTGAATGTTTTGTCAACTAAAATCTGTCTTTGCGTGTCAAATTTTTTAACTGCCCTCCAGTGGCTGAAGCTGGAACTATAGTTGCATGCATGCAGGCTTTGACTTACTTCTTTGAATGGATGTGGCATGAAAGGCACAGTGCATCCAATTTAAAATATACATATAAGAGTAGCAACTACATTAATCCTAACCTAAACCCTAAACCTAATGGTACAGAGACCAAAATTGGCCATATGGTGGCACTCGTCTGGAATTAAGTACACTGTGGTTTAGGTGGGACAACTAGGCAATTTCCAGTATGATCACGTTGACCTAATTGTTCCAGAATAAGCCAATGAGTGTGTTTATATGCACACCACTGTGCTGTTAACTACACAAATCTGACACTGCAAGAAAACAGTGTTTACATGAGACTTGAAATCATCAGGGACTAGTGATGTCCAGTTTGTGACCGAATCGTTCTTTCAAAGCGGTTCTTTTAGTGAACAATTTGAACCAGTTCACCAAATCGGACTGAATCTTTTGAAACAGTTTGCACCTTGAGTCAACGCTGATCCACAAGTTACTCTATCTTAACCTGTTTCTCAGATGGGCATGACTGGAAATGTCTGTTTCTGATGTATTGTGCTGAACAGCAGAAAGAATAACATATAAAACATAATGTAAAAATGTTTATGACTTGATTGTTTACCGTTTTATCAATGTATGAAGATGATCTGGTTACAACAGTTCTCGAGTCAACAGTACGCTGATCCGTAGACAGCAGAACTGTTGATCGCTGTGCTGTTGATGAGCATGCGTGACCGTGGACTTAAATGAGTGGGCGAAATGTTTCAGTCGAGAGAAGTATATGAATATGACTAAGTATTGTGCATGCAAATTATATTAGAAGTTGTTATGAGTTGGATGGTTTCTGTAAACAAAAGGTGAGTTTATTAAGACTAGTTTAATCACTTTATAGACATGTAGAACATCTGCGTTTGTATAGCAGTGCCAGTATTGGGTGCTTTAGGTGCAAAACATTCTCTATCTGTCACTCACTTGAAGTTGTGTCGATGAAGTGACACTAGGGGTCACTCTTGGGAGCCTAAGAAACCTCTGATCTTTGATGAAAAGCCAATGGGAATTGGTGAGTGGTATTTGCATGCCACTCCCCCGGACATACGGCTATAAATGAGCTGGCCTTATACCGCTCATTCAGATTTTCTCTTCGGAGCCGAGTGGTTGATGTTCACACAGCTGAATTCCCATGGCTTCCATTCCATTCACTTCTGCTGGATCATTATGCTGCATTACAGCGTCTTTCTCCCCTCTCTGCACTGGTGCACTGCAGAGATCACCCTGGTCGCTTCGGAAGAAACCAGAGAATATTCTAGCTCACAGCCATGCCTCACCCCAGTTCCTTTCTTCCCAGAGGTGCATGAGGAGCTGACAAGGTAGTGGGAGGCACTTTTCATTGCCCGGTCCCGATTTTTCAGCTTCCCCACTCTCACTACTTTCGATGGTGGTGCGGCCATGGGGTACTCGCTGATGCTCCTAGTGGACAAGGTGCTCGCGGCGCTCCTATGCCCACAGACAGACCACTCCGTCCCCCGGTGGAGGGCTGGGAGGAGTATCTTTGGTTTTGTTTACATTTATTTTCGCTGCATGCTCAAGTAGCTGCAGTACACAAACACTCAACAAAAGAGCAGTTTTCTCATTCCCTGTGTCCCATATCCGTGTGCACGGCTGTCATTACGACCAATGTCCACCATTCCCTTTTTGCAGGTTCGGTGCTCCAGCGGCAGACTCTCCGCCCCTGCGTGCCCAGCTGTGGCACAAACTTACCCACGCCCAGATGGTTTCGACGAACCATGGGGATGAAGCACCCCCTCCCCCCTCCCCCTTCCTCGACCGATCCGCTGGTGGGTATCAGGAGTCAGGTTAGTGCTTCGATGTCTCTCGACTCAGCATGGCCTCAGGGCCCAATCCCCTGAGATTGTCTCCTTGGTCCCCCTTGCCTGGAGCTTGAACTTTTGGCTTGCGCTCTCCAACCTGTCGTGATGGCTGGCCCGGACCGTCAGACTCGGCAACGGAATTCAGTTCACCAGACGCACGCCCAGGTTCAGCGGCGTCCACTTCACCTCATGAAGGGCGAGTATGCTGCCACCTTGCATGCGTAAATCGATACCCTCCTACGAAAGGGTGTGATAGAGCCTGTCCCTCCAGCCGACATGAATAATGGGTTTTACTTCATTGTACCGAAGAAAGGTGGTGGTTTGCGGCCAATCTTGGACCTTAGAGTACTGAACCGGGCCTTACACAGACTCCTGTTCAAGATGCTGAAGCAAAGACGCATTCTAGTGAGCATCCGGCATCAAGATTGGGTTGCATTTCGATGAATGGCTAATCCTAGCTCACTCTTGGGATGTGCTGTGTGCACAAAGGGACCTGGTGCTCTCGCACCTCAGCCGGCAAGTGCTTCGGGTCAATTGGGAAAAGAGCAAGCTCCTCCCGGTTCAGAGCATCTCTTTTCTAGGTTTGGAGTTGGACTCAGTCTCAATGAAGGCGCATCTCACGAATGAGCGCACCCAGTTGGTGCTGACCTATTTGAAGGCGTTCAGACAGAAGACAGCAGTTCCACTGAAACTGTTTTAGAGGCTCCTGGGGCATATGGCATCCTCAGCGGTGGCCACACCGCTCAGGTTTATGCATATGAAACCGCTTCAGCACTGGGTCTAAACTCAAGTCCCGAGATGGGCATGGTGCCGCGGGACACATTGCGTGGCCATCATGCCGATCTGTCGTGGCCTTTTCAGACCTTGGGATGACATCACATTTCTACGGGCAGGTGTTCCCCTAGAACAGGTCTTCAGGTGCGTCTTGGTTACAACCGACACATCCAACACGTACTGGGGTGCTGTATGCAGCGGACACAGCCGGTGACTCCTGGACAGGCCAACGACTACGTTGGCATATCAACTGCCTCGAGTTGTTGGCAATACTGCTCATGCTGCAGAGGTTCTGGCCGTTAATCCAGGGCAAGCATGTGTTGGCTTGGGCAGACAATGGTAGCATATATCAACCGTCATGCTGGTTTACGCTCCCGTCGTATGTCACAACTCGCCTGCAATCTCCTCCTCAGGAGTCAACAGCACTTCATGTTGTTGCAAGCCACTCACATCCTGGGTGACCTCAACACTACAGCGGACGAGCTGTCATGACAGGTTACCCGCAAGGGAGAGTGTAGACTCCACCCTCAGGTGGTCCAGCTGATCTGGAGTCAATTCAAGCATACACAGGTAGAACGGTTCACCTCCCCAGAATCCTCCCACTGCCCGCTTTGTTATGCCCTGACCGAGGCACCCCTCGGTATAGACATGCTGGCACAAAGCTGGCCCCCTGGACTGCACAAATATGTATATCCCCCAGTGAGCCTACTTGTACAGACCCTGTGTAAGGTCAGAGAGGATGAGGAGCAGGTCATCCTAGTAGCACCCTACTAGCCCACCCAGACTTGGTGTCTCGGACCTCACACTCCTCACGTCAGCCCCTCCCTGGCAAATTCCCAGAGGAAGGACCTTATTTCTCAGGGATGGGGCACCATCAGGCATACGTGACTAGACCTCTGGTACAGGTACCTCCACTGAGCTGAAAACCTGTGCTCTTGACTCCCAGTAGCGTTCACAAAATGTGTTCGCTGGACGACTTCATCCTAGCCGGGTGGCAGATGAGTTCATGGAGAAACTCGTTGTTGGCTCAGTACACATGTTATCTAAGCCCATTACTGAGGTTGGTGCTCCGCATGTGCTGGTTCCCCGTAGGTAAAACCTTGCGATGTATATCTTCCGCTAAATCATTTCACTGTTGGTAAACTGCATCTTCCTTGGGCAGAGGACCTTCTGCCCCAGTCACTATGTTTGTAGAGTCTCTTCCCCCATTGGGTAGGACCTACCATGGGACTTCCCCACATGACATATTTCTGGCTACACTCAGCAAAACCATGTGATGTATCTCCACTTAAAATTCCGCCCCCTCTCTCTGATCTCTGCGGTGAACCTGCAAGCGCTGCCCCAGGAGGAGGTAGACCCAGCCCTTACGTTGCTGTGTCCGGTGTGTGCTTTACACATCTATTTGGACCTCATGCAGAGCTTCAAAGCCTCTGAGCATCTCTATGTCTGCTTTGGCAGACAGCGGAAAGGAAGCTCTGTCTCCAAGCAGAGGATCGCCCCATGGATCATTGAGCTATAGCTATGTCATACCACGATCAGCACGTGCCGCCTTCTGCAAGGCTACGACCCCATTCTACCAGGAGTGTGGCGGCCTCCTTGGCCCTGACCAGTGGGGCCTCTCCAATAGACATTTTTAGAGCAGACAGGCTGGGCAACACCCAACACTTTTGCAAGGTTCTACAATCTCCAGGTTGAACCAGTTTCTGCCTGTGTCTTAGCCGGAACGAACAGGTAAGTCCGGGACAGACGGCCAGGTGTATCACTTGCATACAGCGCCTTTCACCTCCACCGAGCTGAAGACTTGCGCTATTGACTCCCAGTAGCTTTCACAAAATGTATTCCCTGGACAACTTCCTCCTAGCCTGGTGGCAGACGAGTTCACAGAGAAACTCGCTGCCAGCTCAGTACACGTGCTATCTAAGCCCTGTACTGGGGTAGGTGCTCCGCATGTGCTGGTTCCCCATAGGTAACCCCTTGTAATGTATAACTTCCACTGAAACGTATCCCTGTTGGTAAACTGTGTCTTCCTTGGGCAGAGGCCCCTCTGCTCCAGTCACCATATTTGTAAAGTCTCCTCCCCCATTGGGTAGGACCTACCATAGGACTTCCCCACATGACAAACGGCCACGCTCGGCAAGACCATGTGATGTATCTCCACTTAAAATGCCTCCCCCCCCCACCTCTCTCTGGGTGGGTTGTGGTCTCCGCTGTGTCTTCACCTTGGGAGTGACACCCTCTGACGTGGTCACTGGTGGTCCCAGTCAGTTGAAAAATGTTCACTCTTTTGGGGAGAAAAACAAAAAAAATAGATGGAAAGGGCACGACTGGACTGACCTGCCCCTATTTTCTGGGCAGTCGACTTGTCCCCGAAGAGCCGTTCGACACTCATAACAGCGTTGGGGGAGGTAACGTGTTGGCCTGGTGCACTGGCTATGAGGCACACAGTAGTCTGCCCGTCTCGCACCGCCAGTTCACGTAACACAGTTCAGCTAGTTGTGGTGTTTTTGTAGGGGACCCTTAGTGTCACTTCATCGACACATCATTGAGTGATTGACAGATAGGGAACGTCCTGGTTACTTCCATAACCTCCATTCCCTGATGGAGGGAATGAGACGTTGTGTCCCTCCTGCCACAACGCTGAACTACCTGCTGAAATGGCTGAGACCTTATTCTAGGTTCCTCAGGACAGAATGAGCGGTATGCATGGTAGCTCCTTTATACCCGTATGTCCAGGGGAGTGGCATGCAAATACCACTCGCCAATTACCATTGGCCTTTTATCAAAGATCAGAGGTGTCTCGGGCTCACAAGGGTGACCCCTAGTGTCACTTCATCGACACAATGTCTCATTCCACCCACCAGGGAATGGAGGTTACGGAAGTAACGAGGACGTTAATGTAGGATGTATTGTAAGATCACTGAATGAAACACTAATGACATAAATATAAACATACTTATTTTTCTAACTTAATTATATAAAATCTAATAATCAGCAATATGCGCTCACATATGCTTTATTGAATGTCTTTGAGTGTGCATTCTACAGTGGCAGCATATTAGCAGTATGTACAGTGACGTCTTTACGTGATGATGTAAAAGAAATGGAAGCTTTAGCATAAGTTCTGCCAGGAAGACTCTATTGTTACGTCACTCATTACCTTCTCATCTATCCAATCGCGTTCTAGGGGTGGGCGATATGAGCTAAAATTCATATCACGATATTTTTCACTCTCCAGACGATATCGATATTATATTGCGATATGAGAAAAAAAATTGAAAAAAAAAAATTGGAATCACATTTTAGTACACCTTAGTTAAATTGCAGGCAAAATATGTATTTTAACCTTATATAACTAGAAAAAGGTGAGGGATTGCATTGGACATAGATCTGAAAATCTTTTTTATTGTGCCATTGTTTCTCTTTCTCCACAGTTTGAATGGGTACCATCAGAGGTGTAGTGGTAAAAAAAGAGGTGGGTAAACTATAAATTCTGGTGGACCACGACGTGGTCACCCGGTAAGGTGGGCCACTGCCTACCGGTGTATGTGTATCCTGATGACATCGCTATAGGCTATCATTTGATGGTACTTCCAAGGGTATCACTGGTTGTTCCCTCATCATAGGTCACACAATCACTATTCAATTCATACATTCATTTAAGTTCTTGTTAAAGAGACTCAAGAAGGAATAATATTGTTGAAATCTATAAAGTTTACTAAATGACAAAACAGAGAGAACTAAAATATTTAAGAGAGATAGAGAGGGAGGCTTATATCCAGGGCTGCTGGCATCAGAAGGAGGGCTGCTGTCTTGACGGCGCTTAAAAAATTGCTGGATGTCCATTTTTACAATTCATTCATCATTACATGTAGGCAGTAGTGCGGGAAGGAGCCCCCCTCGTCATAGCATCAGCTTGTGGACCGCCTTGTGGACTTACATAATTTTGTAGCCTACTTAGAAATGTGAAATAAAAATAAATAAATTAAAATAGACATAACATATTGTGTTTGATAATGTAGTGAGTGTTCAAGCAACGGATAAAATGAAATAAAGTTTGAATTTGTCATGCTTGGTTTGTTCCGATCAGAGCATGCGCGGAGAGCGCATTTCTGAATATTCCGCTCCGCTCGCTCATTACGCTCAGGGTCGCTCGCTCAACCCAGAATGACCTGCTGGTTCGAAAATATGTAGAATAAGGGCTGCCTGCCTCCGACTAAAGTTTTTTTTTTCTAATCGACTAGTAGTTGTTCATTTTAGCCATTAGTGGACAAATCGACCCCTATATTAATTTAATTACTTAAATAGGCTATACAGGATGGATGAGCATTAACGTAGCCTAATAGAGCCGCACTCAAGCGCACGCCCGCACGCATAAAGCTTGCCACAAAGAACCGGCGAAAGTAATTATTAATGTGTCAAAAATAGCAAGGAGACATTTAATTGTTTATTAATAAACTGGTGTTTTCTGTGTCGCTGCAAAGATGAAGTTGACGATGCGGACCTACAGGCAGTTGGTTGATAAAACATTGATCAAAATTAAGATACAATTTATACAAAACGAAAATCTTTTACAAATATTTATTCTACAAAACAAAACTCAATGAAGCATTCAAAAATCATGTCTTATGTATACTTTGGGCTAGTGACTGATGAATCTTGATGCAGTCTGCTGCTTGCTGGCTACGCAAGAGATTGGTCAACACTGACAGTAATGCAGCGCAATATGAAAGACTTCGTCTTAGGTTTAACAACCTATGAAACTAATAATGAACAATATAAAACTAAAACGGCATAAGCTTAATTTAAAATGGCTTAGGCACTATAGGCTATTTAGAGGTGGATAAACGCAATTTAGAGGTGGATAAACGCACTTTGGAGGTGGGTAAACGCTATTTCCGAATTTTAGGAGGTGCGTAAATGGCGTTTACGTGCGTTTAGCCTCCACTACATCCCTGGGTACCATGTCCTTTGCTATGTGATGTGTTATGGCACTTGTTATGTCTTTCCACTTTTTGCTCGTCTTGTCATAACGAGTACCGGCAGCGAATGAAGACTTTATTGATTGCTGAGTCAGAGTGGGAGCCGTCTTCGGGCGTGCTCCGTCTCCGGGAAAATCTGTTGCACGCATTTGGGTGCATTCCTCATATTCGCGGGCATGCATGGTTTTCAAATGATTAAATAGATTACTGGTGTTTCCACCTTTAGCTGCAACAACACGGCGACACAACTTGTATAGTATTGCTTGTTGGTCGATGTCGGAGATTTTGAACCCAAACCAGTTCCATACGACAGAGGAGCCCCCCTTCTTTTTAAACAATTCTTCATCGTGCTCTTCAATAGGACTTTCTGCGTGTTCACTCATCTTGTTCACTTTTGCAGTGTCTATTATTAAATCTCGCTTATTATTGCTGCTGTGTGTTTGAGGAGCCATGTTGTGCTCTATTAACTTGGACTGGAGTGTTGCCATGCTCTGTTTGATTATTAATGCCTGTGCATCGCGCGAGTTGGACTAGAGGAAAAGGTTAAACGTTCAGTTCAGCTTCAGCCTCGATTCTGTATTGCCATTAGTAGTGCTAAAAGTTGCAAAGAGTACAAAATTGACCAAAACAATAAAACTGCAAAAAAAAAAACATTTTTGAATATCTAACGGTATCCACGGTATCGCAAAATCCATATCATGGCATAACATAATACCGGTAGTCACGTTCATACCGGTATAGCGCCCACCCCTATCGCGTTCTAACACTTGCAGTATAAAAGATGGGTACTTACACATGTCCGAGTTCACAGATGCTGATGCTTTCGTTCTCCTCCACCCTCCCCACCACCAAGATGATCCCTTCCTTCCTACACACCACCGCCAGGATGGTCCCTTCCCATACCTCACTGGGGGTCGGCTGTGCCCCTGCCTTCATCGCCAGGCAGGAAATGCAGAGTCCGGATCCCCGGATTGCGAGCTACGGATGGGGCCTACGCCAAAGAACTTTTATCTTTATATTGTTTGCCGAGCTGTAAATAAATGGTTAATTGTTCAGTATTATTCTCCCGAGTCTTTCTGGTAGAACTGGTGAATGTGTTTCTTGAACAGGTTCATTGAAACAAATCATCTGAAAGAACCAGTTCGCGGAAAAGAATCAGACTTCTCATCACTATCAGGGACCTCATGTATAAAATTTGGCGTAGATTTTATTCTGAAAGTTTGTGTATGCACAAAAGTCTGATTTTGTGTACGCACAAAAGTTTTCATATTTAAGAAAACTTATATATACCAGAACCTGCGCACAGTTCCTTTTACAAATCCCAGTTTGTGGAAGAGTGTGTGTACATGAACATACTTTATTATTCCTGTCTCCTCCCTAAAATAACTATACTATACATGGAGCTTACAACGCATGTTTTTACTATGCATAACCTCATCCATATAATGCCAAGTATAATGTAAAGAGAAGTCTTCCATTACTAATATTTCCGTTTTACATTTTATATTTTAATGTATTTTCTATTAGATATGTAAAATTAATATAGCCTAATAATAATATAATAACAATGATTCATTTTATTTATAGGCTCCTTTCACGACATTCATGGTCACCGTACAAACAGAGCACAAAAAAGTCAACCATGAAAGCATCAACAGTAACAACATTAAGCAAACAGTACTGTGATATACAATAAAACATTGGAAGATACAATTTATAAACACTAAGCATGCACAATCATAAAAAGCCTGTTTAAAAAGGTGAGTTTTAAGACGAGATTTAAAAGAATAATTTCACTGTTACAAATGTCCGGAGGAAGGGAATTCTATAAGGGAGGCGCAGTGTAACTAAAAGCTCTAGAACCCATAGTATTCAGATGGATATGTGGCATGACAAGAAGAGTTGACGAGGGAGATCTGAGGGTATGAGTAGGTGTATAGTTATGAAAAAGATCAGAGAGGTATGTGGGAGTAAGATTATTTAAGGCCTTGTATGTAAGAAGCAAGATTTTGAAATCAATTTGGTACTTAACCGGAAGCCAGTGCAAATGTTTAAGAACAGGTGAAATGTGTTAAATAGAGGGGGTTCTAGAAATTATATGTCACTACAGAGTGTAATGCTTGGTGCCCAAGGAGTGGAAAAGAGGAGACACAGGAGTAGAATCTTTCAAACTTTAATCATAAACACTGGAGTAGTTAATTTGCTGGAGTGGAAACAAACGCTAGAGTGGAAACAAATGCTTGAGTGGAAACAAACATAACTCAAACCGTGTCCGTTCAAGGGCTGACAACTAATGATCAAAACTATAGGGTATATATACACAGGGAACATAATGAGGGAATGCAGGTGGGGATAATGAGGAAGTAATTAGGGTAGTGGATGCTGGGAAACATAGTGCTGGGATTAGAATTAGTCTTGGGAGGGCGGTATACAGTAGCAAGGATAGTGGGAATTGATACATTGATTTTAAGAGCAATATATTCAAATAAAGCAAATACAGGCAGAGGTATATGGGATAATATCCACTTCTCATTGTGAAGTATCGCGAGACACCCTCCCCGACAAGAGACACAGGGTTTACGAACGTAAACATATCCAGGAGGAATGGACTGATTAAGATTAAAGAAATCAACAAGCTGCAGCCAGGTCTCAGTCAAACAGAGGAAGTCAAACTTACGGCCAGACAGGAGATCGTAAACCAGAGGTCCCTTGTTGGTGAGAGATCGAATGTTAAACAATCCAAAAGAGAGATTGGCTTTACCAGTTTTGTTGCTAGCTGACCCGGCTAGGTTGGTTAGCACACTATGGTCAGTAGTTCACA
Source organism: Moxostoma hubbsi (assembly GCA_032164185.1). Classification (NCBI taxonomy): domain Eukaryota; kingdom Metazoa; phylum Chordata; class Actinopteri; order Cypriniformes; family Catostomidae; genus Moxostoma; species Moxostoma hubbsi. Next base: position 36,731,772 of record JAVLUX010000003.1, on the reverse strand, counting down.
CAGATTTATTTGTGTGATGTCGATAAGATGACCAAAAGGACCATATTGGGTTCGTGTTGTCGGTATTGTAGCGCCGTCGGGACCCACGGTGAATGTATTTCCAATGAGGTTTATACACAATATCCAGATAGAGATGTAAGGCTTGTGGAGGTTCTGAGAGGCAAGAGCGCAAGCGGAACAAGTCCGCCTCCGTATAACGCAGGATCGACACCACTGGATAGTATATCCTGCACCTTTATCAGCGAGAAACATTGCTGTTGGATCCGCACGGCACATTTCCAGCTGGCGTCTCTCTCTCTGCACGCTGTGCAGTTCACGCCCCTGGGCGCTTCGACAGCGCTTCTTTCTGTTTGAAAGAGTGTTCTCCTCCTAAAAGAGTATATTTTCTCTAAAAGAATTTGAGTTCCCACTCATAAAAGAGCAATACACAGCAGGCGTTGAACGTCCTTTTCAGGACGCATCTTTTTAAAGATGTCTTTCCGCCTCTGTGTAGTTCCTGGATGCGGTTGATATCTCTTCACTTCTGACGGTCATAAAAGCTTCCTCGCGTGCCTGGGCTGCGATCACACGCAGGCAGCATTTTATGAATGGGTCATGTTCTCAGTGCGGGAACATAACCATGGCAACATTGCGGTGGCGCTTTTTTTGTCATGAGAGAAAGCCACTTCAGCCGCCCCCCGCGTCGTTCCTTCTTCCCATGGGATTGAGGTTGATCCGGCTGGCGATGAAGGCGATTTGGGGATGACCACAGGCTCGGTTTCGCCGGGTAAATCCCCACGAACCACCCGCCCCCCAGCATGCTTGTTTGCTTCCGTCCGAGCTCGGGAAGAGTGCGGCTCGCTTCCCGGCCAGCCGGCATTTTCCCTTGAGCTCCTGGAATTGGATGACGACATCGCCGCTGCATCGGAGAACGTCACAGCGGCGTCTGATGCTGATGGCTCGCCTGGGCTGCCACCTTCAGGTCTGCTTGCCCAGTCTGAGGCTGATTTGCAGATGTCCGCTATGCTTTCCCGGGCCGGCGTGAGCGCAAGGCTGGACTGGAGATCTCCGTCCCCCCCTCTCGGCTACTCGATCGGTTCCTCGGGTCACAGCGCCGCTTATAGCCACGCCCCCCTTTGGTTCCGTCATTCCCGGAAGTGCATGACGAGCAAACGTGGTCGGAACCGCCCTCCGCTTGTCCACTCTCACTACCCTGGATGGCGGAACTGAATGGTACTCCTCTCCAGAGCCGTAGAATGACGTCATCACTGACCTCAAAAGTCTATAGCACCACTGGACAGGCCATCCGACTCGGCTCCGCGATTCAGTTTGCCCAGCTCCCGCCTCGTTTCAGCGGTATTCGCTCTCCTCTAGTGCTCGGCCAACAAGCCAGTGCCTTACGAGCAGAGAATTTTTCACTGCTCCTCAAGGACGCGATAGAGCCCGTCCCTCCAGCCGAGATGAAGAAGGGTCTCTACAGCCCTTACTTCATCGTACCCAGAAAAAGTGGCGGGTTGCGACCAATCTTGGACTTGATTCTCACCTGCGTTCGACAGCTAGATTGGTTCATGGCGGTAGACCTGAAGGACGCATACTTCCACGTGTTTATTTTGCCGCGACACCGACCCTTCTTACGGTTCACGTTCGACGGCCAGGCGTATCAGTACAAGGTCCTCCCCTTCGGCCTGTCCCTGTCCCCTCGCGTCTTCACGAAGGTTGCAGAGGCCGCTTTTGCCCCCTTTAAGGGAAGTTGGCATCCGCATACTCCTACTTCGACGACTGGCTCATTCTGGCCCACTCTCGAGAGTTACTATGCGCTCACAGGGACCAGGTGCTCAGGCACCTCAGCCGTTTAGGGCTTCAGGTCAACTGGGAAAAGAGCAAGCTCGCCCCGGTTCAGAGCATCTCTTTTCTCGGTATGGAGTTAGACTCGGTCTCAATGACAGCGCGTCTCACCAACGAGCGCACCCAGTCAGTGCTCAGGTGCCTTGCTCGCTTCAAGCCTGGCACAGCGGTTCTCTAAAACAATTCCAGAGGCTCCTGGGGCATATGGCATCCTCAGCCGCGGTCGCGCCACTCAGGTTGATGCATATGAGACCGCTACAGCACTGGCTACAGACTCGAGTCCCGAGATGGGCATGGCGCCATGGCACGCATTGTGTGGCAATCACCCCTGCCTGTCGTCAGACTTTCAAACCGTGGACAGACCTCTGCTTCCTGTGGGCCGGCGTTCCCTTGCAGCAGGTGTCCAGACGTGTCGTGGTAACCACAGACACCTCTCGACTGGGTTGGGGCACCGTGTGCAACGGGCACGCTGCCGCTGGCACCTGGAAAGGTCCCCGGCAGCGTTGGCACATCAATTACCTAGAGTTGATGGCTGTTATTCTTGCTCTACGGAGGTTTATTACACTAATCTGAGGCAAGCACATTCTGATTCGCTCAGACAGCACTGCGACGGTAGTGTTCATAAATCGCCAGGGCAGCGTGCGCTCTCGTCATATGTCACAACTCGCCCACCATCTCCTCCTCTGGAGTGAGCCGCGACTCAGATCGCTGCTCGCCACTCATATCCCTGGCAACCGCAACACGACAGCGGACACGCTGATGTGACAGGTTTTGCCCAGTGGAGAGTGGAGGCTCCACTCCCAGGTGGTCCAGCTCATTTGGGACCGATTCGGCAAGGCACAAGTAGACCTCTTTGCCTCCCAGGACAACTCCCATTGCCCGCTCTGGTATTCCCTGACGGACGCTCCCCTCGGGACAGATGCGCTGGCACACAGCTGGCCCTGGGGGCTGCGCAAGTACGCATTTCCCCCAGTGAGCCTTCTTGCATCGGTGCTGTGCAAGATCAGGGAGGACGAGGAACAGGTCGCCTTGGTGGCCCCTTACTGGCCCACCCGCACCTGGTTTTCGGAACTCATGCTCCTCATGACAGACCCTCCCTGGAAAATCCCCCTGAGGAAGGACCTTCTTTCTCAGGGACGGGGCACCCTCTGGCATCCGTGCCCAGACCTCTGGAATCTCCATGTGTGGCCCCTGGACTGGACGCAGAAGATCTAGTAAATCTACCACCTGCTGTCATAGATATGATCAATCAAGCCAGAGCTCCCTCAACCAGGCAACTCTACGCACTAAAGTGGCGTTTGTTCATGAATTGGTGTTCTTCCCGAGCCAAAGACCCACAGAGATGCGCAGTTTGGTCAGTGCTTCTATTCCTGCAGGAGAGACTGGAGGGGAGGCTGTCCCCCTCCACCTTGAAGGTGTATGTAGCTGCTATCGCAGCCCACCACGACGCAGTAGATGGCAAGTACCTTGGTAAGCACGACTTGATTATCAGGTTCCTGAAAGGCGCCCGGAGACTACATCCTCCCCGGCCTAACCTGTTTCCCTCTTGGGATCTCTCAGTGGTCCTCTCGGGCCTTCAGAGACCCCCATTTGAGCCGCTTGATTCAGTCGAGCTCAAGGCCCTCTCCTTGAAGACGGTCCTCCTGATCGCGTTAGCCTCAATCAAGAGGGTAGGAGACCTGCAAGTGTTCTCTGTCAGCGACTCTTACCTGGAGTTCGGTCCAGCACTTTCTCACGTAATCCTGAGACCCCAACTGGGCTACGTGCCCAAGGTTCCCACGACCCCTTTCAGGGACCAGGTCGTGAACCTGCAAGCACTGCCTCGGGAGGAGGCAGACCCAGCCCTTTTGTTGCTGTGTCCGGTGCGTGCTTTGCGTACCTATGTGGACCGCACGCAGAGCTTTAGATACTCTGAGCAGCTCTTTGTCTGCTTTGGCGGATGGCGGAACGCCGTCTCCAAACAGAGGCTAGCCCACCGGGTCGTTGATGCTATTGCCTTAGCCTATCATGCCCAGGGCGTGCCCCTCCCCCCCCTGCAGGTCCGAGCACACTCCATTAGAAGTGTGGCGTCCTCGTGGGCACTAAGCCACGGCACCTCCCTAGCAGACATCTGCAGAGCAGCGGGCTGGGCAACACCCAAAACCTTTGCCAGATTTTACAATCTAAGGGTTGAGTTGGTCTCGTCCTGTGTTTTGTCAGGTCCGAGCCGGTAGAACTCAGTAACGCGGCACAACCGACCGGGTGTTCCGCTTGCATCTTGCGCCCTTCACCAATGTGATCCAGTGTGCCTTCTGTCCCAGGTCAGCCACTGAGTGTCACTGCCTGGATGCTTTTTCCTCCCTAGCCTTCTGGCCCACAAATTCAGCAGAGCAACTCGCGGCCAGACCCAGTACGAGTCTTAGGGCTCTGTACTGGGGTCGGGCTCCACGGGCATAGTTCCCTCTTCAGGCTAACGCCCCATGATGTATTCTCCGCGGTATGGTCCCCCTCTCGGCGGACCCGTGTTTCCCTCAGCCCCGCTGCCTCGGCCCCGTGTCTGTAGAGTCCCCCCTTCATTAGGCTGGACCTACCACCGCGCCGTTTCCCATGTCCGGCTTCACAACCCTCGTGGTGTATTTGCCATACATTACCTCCCCCTGGACTGGGCAGGGTATGGCCTCTGCAGGGTCTTCCCCTCCTGAAAGAATAGGAAATCTGCAGGCCAGACATCTACCTTGCCTCAGCGCCTGGCACACTGGCGCCGACGAGTTTTGAAGATGCCTTCTTAGGCCTCTTCCTCAGTCTCTAAGCCGCCCCCTGCCAGGTGTGTGGAGCAGGGTTAATGCTTCGAGTCTCCTCTTAGCACTGCCCAGGCTCCCCAGCCCCCCCCCCCCCCCGGGGAATGACCGCCTTCCCCGACATAGGCTGGGCCCCCAGCCGCGGCTGTTGGGCTTGCTCCCATGCTAGCATGTAATACCTTTTTCCCCCAGGGGTGTGGGAAAACCTAAGGTGGATATGCTAAAACTCTTTGATGGGGCGTTGGGGAGGGCGATGTGCATTCAGTTCAGGTGCCTCTAACACGCAATAGCCTGCTTTGCCCCTGCTCCGACAGTCACGTCACATGGTCAGTGCGTGCCTTTTTTATATGGACCCCTTGTGTCACTTCCTTCGACACTACATCGAGAGAGTGACAGAAGGGGAACGTCTCGGTTACTGTTGTAACCTCCGTTCCCCGAGGGAGGGAACGAGACGTAGTGTCCCTCCTGCCACGGCACTAGACCTAGCACTGTAAATGGCCATGCTTCATCCTTCGGCTCCTCAGTGCAAAATCCTGACTGGCATTCGCTGCCCCGCTTCCCCTTATTCCCGTATGTCCGGGGCGGGGCATGCAAATTATGTCTGCCAACTTGACATTGGCCGTTTCTCAGGTTCAGAGGTACGATTCGGCGTCCGAGAAGACCCCTTGTGTCACTTCCTTCGACACTACGTCTCGTTCCCTCCCTCAGGGAACGGAGGTTACAACAGTAACCGAGACGTTTTGGCACTACCTTTAGGTTAATATTAGACCATGGAAAAGATACCTATTTAGGATGCATCAAGTATGAACTACTGTACCTACCCACATTCAGTAATCAAATTTGAGGGATCTTTGTTTGACTATGACCAACTGCTATCTGTTAAATATAATCAGTGGACAGTGGTGTGGAGATATGGGGTTATTCAGTTATAATGCCTTGCTTTAAAGAATGTTTGCATAATTTGACACAACTAGAACTACATGATCCAAATGTTATTTGGAATTGCGATACAATCATTGCTCTATCGTTGCCTTGTAAGCGTCAAGGAGAAAAAAAGCAGTGCACTCGGGCTAACATTTCAATTATGGACTTCATAATTAAAATAAAATGGAATATATCATCACACAGCTCTTCTATTTTAAAGCAATCAGGGCACAATTTCCATTCGATTATGAACACAGTTTACGACTATACTGGGTGCCTATTGAAAGCTAATTAATTTGCAGTGAGGACAATTATCAAGAAACTCATCAGTTAGCACTGTATTAGAGTTGTTGTTTTTTTATTTTGCCTTTATCCTAATTTCATTCTCTCAGTTGGAGTGCTGGGGAATAAGGCTTATGTAAGGCCTCTGAATATCAGTGAACCATAGCTGTGCAGAGGGAATTGAGTTGTTGGGGTGGAACTCCACTTCCTCTTTAGTATACTATTTCCCAAGCACAAGCCAACTGACTTGCCTTCTTGTATGCCTGGCTGCCTTACAGCTTTAAAACTACTGTATTGAATGGTCCACATATTGCTCCATTATTTCAGTACAGTAGCAATGCAAGATGGACTAAAGAGCCATTATCTGAGTGAGTGAGACCATCTAAACTTATTACATGTGTGACCTTTAAAAACCTTTCCCCATTACGGATCTCAGGTGAGAATTTACTGGAATACATTTTTTATTCTCAGGTTGATGGAGACCTTTCGCAAAAAGGAATGGATGAACGAATGAGTGAAAGAATAGCCTAGTCCTTTGTGAAAAATTCTCTCATAAAAAGGAGCTGCTGGAGATGGGTAGGATTTTAAAGCAACTCTAATACCTCTATGTCCCTTCTTCACAAATTAAATATACTTTGAACAGGATATGCAGTGGAAGATGCCGGAGTATTGTACTTAATCAAGGTAGAAATACAAAGCCGTTACAGGTTCCCCAAAGGATCACATCAAAAGGTGCATCCCACTTTGTGTGCTATTTAATCAGTTAAAACACAGATGGCAGCCTGCCTCAATTAATTAATCATATATGATGCATCCAGTACCTGTGAGCGGAAAGTGTGTCAATGCTACCGAGATCTAATTTGGATCGCAATGTACCTTGGTATTCCTCTACAACAAAAAGACCTGCAGTTAAACAACATGTTTCATTTTGCAGAAAGTGCCAAGCAAAGTTAGTGCTTTGTGAACTGCATTGTAAAAGTTGCTGCAATGCACAGCCTTTGAACCTCCTTATCCCCCTCTGACTGACAACTTCTCTCTCAATGAATAACATTGCTGATGCTTACTCTAGATGTATGACTTGAATTTCATTTTAGGCCCATTAGTCATGTACCTGAGGGATATAAAAACAGAAGATATGCATATTATGTGTGTGTCTCTCTGTAAAAAATGAAAGGCATATCTGCTTCAAAGCAGAAAATTATTTTATAATTAGCCTGTAAAATTCTCTGATGGCAAAAATTAAATGAAAAGGCGGCTGTCAACAGACTTTTCTGTCTCCAGTTTGATGAGCTTTTTGATTAACTAAATTTCTGAGGGAAAAAAGGAAAATGTCACCTTTAAAGATCTCACAAACCCTCCATATTAACCCTTTTTATATCGTTAGATTTCCAGATAATTAGAACTTCACAGATGGTGAAGTGAATCTGCATGTTATTCTGAAAATGGCTAATAGTTTACCCAAAAATGTGTCATGATTTACTTGAACATCCTGCCATTCCAAACTTGTGTTCTTTCTTCTGTGAAACACAATAGGAATTTTAAAGGATTTTGTTAATTTAATACAAATGCAGTTGATAGTGACAAATTCAAATCTTAAAAAGGACCCAAAATGGTCATAAAACATCAAACAAAATATGTGTATACATGATACATAAACTTTCAAATCTTTTGAAGGCATACAATTAGAGGTAGACTGATATATGGGTTTTCAGATTAATCAGTGATTGGCAAAAATCTCTTTCTTGCTTTTGTTTTTCTATAATTTCTCTGTGTGATTCCTGCTTGTTTATACTTAAAAGTCCCACGTTATGCACCAAATATTTTTTCTGGTTATTATTGCAATTTTGATTGAACAAAAAACGGCATCTGGTGTTTTATTCATTTTGGACTTTTTTCTTTGCTCGCCATAATTAATTTTTTGACAATGTATAAACCGATTTTAAAAACGATCTGAGGATTAATCAGTTATCGACCTTTCCCACCACCTTAGTTATTGATATCAGCAAAATCCACTATCCGTTGACCACAGGTTTTGGTGAGAAACAAGCCAAATTTTACGTTATTTTTAAATGAAAAGCCTTTGCATGTGTATGTGAAAAAGGTAAAAGCATAAATGACACATTTCACAGGAAATATCTTGCATTTCAGATTGTTTCTCACCCCCAAAAATTATATGCCTTCAGTGGACTTGGATTATGAGTCACATGGACTATTTTTAAGAAACTTTTGGCTATTATTGCCATTGTTCGGAAATCAGAGATTGCAATATTCTTTAAAGGTGCATTACGTTTCAGAAACACTTGTGTTAATTAATAAAAGTGAACTGCATCCAGCTACCTGTTGCTTGTGCTTGCGCTCGTGCACACACTCCATAGGGATGAAAGCATCGGCCAAAACAATGACGTAACGTACAAAGAGATGACGTGATTCACCGGCATCATGCTGACAGATGAGGTAGCATAATTAAAATTTAACAGTTGTGATTGGTTTACTAATGTCACATCCTCTGGATTTTCCCTGCAAATGCGACCCGCTCCCTTCGCATAAAATTCAGTCGACAGGCTTTAACCTAGGAAGTTCGGGAAGGGCTCATTTTTTAAGTTGCGATACAAGCTGTTCAAACATTGGCAAAAAAAAAAGGTAAATATTACATGAAAATTATTACATATTGCACCTTTAAAGTATATTTTTAAAGAAAAACATATGGGTTTGCAACAACAAAATAAATTATGTCAACATTTTCATGTTTGGGTGAGCTAACCCTTTAAGGAGCATTTAAGTCTTGTTGGAATGCTAAGATTTGAATGCTTGGTTTGGGAATCTGTCAACTCCCTACTGTACCAAGACTGACCAGGTTTGGAGCTAATGTAGAGATATTGCTGTTGGCTATGATATGACAACTCTGTTTCCTACCACTTTAAACACCTGTGCATGATTACCTGCTCAGGTTTTTTGCCACCACAGATTTGTTGCTCTCTAGCTAATCAAACTATTTTGGAAAGTCTTTTCAACTTATAAAAATAATTACATTTCCACAAAAGCACCATGAAGCATATTTAATGGGTTATAAAATTAAAGGTAATGATTGTGGACATGGGGCCTGGAGCAGAGAGGGAGAGAGAGAGAGAGAGAGAGAGAGAGAGAGAGAGAGAGAGAGAGAGAGAGAGAGAGAGAGAGAGAGAGAGAGAGATGATATGTTGTAATACAGCAGCTGTGTGGGCCTGTTTCCCCATACTAGCACTTCTAAAGCTGTGTCAGGGTGGCCCTGTCATTCTGAGCTAGGACTCACATACACACACATATACAAGTGCACACATTGCATATCAACATATAATTCATTTCTTCATATACATGACATGCTGATATGCACACAGCCCAATGTAGACAAATATTTCTCTCTCTCACACACACATCATCTCTCTTGACTTCAATCTTTTACACACACACACACACACACACACACACACACACACACACACACACACACACACACACACACACACACACACACACACACACAACACACACACGTACTAGTTTCTAGTCAAGTTTCTAATTCTAGTTTGTTTCACTAGAATTGTGGAAGAATTGTGAGAACATCTAATAGATGCAATGGTTTTTACACAGAGGTTATGATATTTGCTATATCCGACCCAAGGGGTTAAATTGGTATTTTCAGTTGTATATTTTCTATAAAACAAACATTTCCTAAAGAAAAACAAAAAAGGAAATATAATAAATGCTCAATCATACTTAAAGTTACATGTACAGAATTAAACTTTTCAGTACAAAGATTTTCATGTACTGCTCTAGAGAATGGTGGCACTCTTGAATATGCAGTGGTCAGCAACTGATAAGAACTGACAAGTAATGTATGAAATGGATCAATCAAAAAACTGGATTGGAGCATACAAGAAATGAAATCAATTAAAATTGTGTGTGTGTGTGTGTGTTTTGGTGCTAACCCCTATCCTAACCCTACACTTAATCCTACTCAACCTGTTCATATCAGTAGAATTAAATCAAAACATAATTTGGTTGACTTCAAATTTATTAATCCCATAGGGGCAATTTAGTTTGGGCACAAAGCAAAACAACAGACAAGACAAATAAAACAACTTCTTCTTTTGACTGCTCCTGATCACCACAGCAGACCATCTGTGATCCACATATTTGACTTGGCACAGGTTTTACACCAGATGCCCTTCCTGACGCAACCCCCAGTGGCTGAGAGACTCTCGCTCATCTACAGGGCAATTGAGAGTCTCCATTTCACTTAACCTGCATGTTTGTTGGTGGAAACCCACACAAACACAGGGAGAACTCCACACAAAAAGGCCCAGTTGAGCAGGGCTTGAACCTAGGACCTTCTTGCTGTGAGGTGACAGCACTAACTACTGAACCACCAGGCCTTACAAGACTTTCTATTGTAAGGATCCGTATAATATACACAATAAAATTGTAAATAAGTGACCAATGTCCGATATCTTCCAAAATCAGAAGTAGAGTCTGAAGTATAACGAAACCAAACGCACACGCGCACACGCACACACACACACACACACACACACACACACACACACACACACACACACACACACACACACATACATATCAAGATTGAAGTCTAACCACCATCACTCTTTATTCAGACTGATGATGAACTTTCTTTATGTCTCATACCTCAAACTCCACCAAGGCTCAATAAAGTAGATTTATATTTCAGGGGTTCCTGAGCTCCACTATGGAAATGACACATATACAACTGCAATTACGCTGATCCCTTGTAGTCATCTCCTGTGATCTATAGAGCACTCTACCTCTCCATTTCCTGTCTCCCCTCCTGATGTCAGCTAGAGCCCGGAGGCAGCATGTACCCTGCAGATGGTGCTGTTTTAAAAAGGATGGTTGCATGAAACTCTGCTCCTGTGCTAAATTCTTACTGGTAGCACTTCTTAAAAAGCTGGCTAAAAGGGTTAGTCAGACGACTACACCATTAGTTTGTGGAGTACAGTGGTGGTTACAGCTTTGCAGTCATTTTCTACTTTATATCTCGAATATGTCCTCTTAAAGGCATTGCTATAGTGTGTGCAATCTCTGAACAGCAACGGGAGTATTTAGACATCGTCGGTGGCTATTCTTTTTCATAAAAACTGATATTGACGAAAACATCAACAAGCTAAAGTCCCCAGAGGGTGGATCACAAGTGTTATTGTGTCATTAAGGAGCTGGAGGACTGCAGTGATTGAGTACACTGTTTGTGCATTAGCAAAGTGTGGCTGTGGTTAAATAAATGTTGCATCAAAGCCGAGTCAATCAGCAACACATGCAATTATACCCAGCTCACCTCCTCCCAGCACAGGAGCGAGGCACTCTGTGACCCCAGTACTGAGAAATAATTAGGAAAAAATTTAGAAAACACAGTTCTAAAAAATTCCACACCGGGAATCAGCTTCAGAAATTATGGTTTATTTATATTATGTGGTGACAAGGCTGATTTGAGTTGAGGCAACTACGTGATGTTTGTGTTGTGGTGGTGCACTGTTCGCTGGATTTGAGAATGAAATATCTAACTGTGTACTCCCATTTTGAGCTTGAGCTCACATTGCTCTCTAGCTTGTATCAGTACTTAGAGCAATAGAGGACCACATCAGCCTGGAGAGAAACTTAATCAACAGTAATATATACACTGTGCCCTGAATCCATTCTCTATATCCAACAAGGTGATTTTCTCTCTCTCTTCCTCTCTTTACAAGAAAGAGAAAATCGCACATCTAATGAAATCCAATTTTATATTTCATTCTGAGGAGCACAATAAACAAGAGAACAAGCAGTAAATAAGCTTTTCAAAAAGCTGATTACCAAAGCAATTTATTGCCAAGTCCAAAACCATAGCAGAGCAGAGATGTGTTGGGGATGGATGGGGTGGTGGTGGGGGGCATTAATTTCTCTCTTTTACCTTATTTTGCTGCTGTGTTATTTTTGGTAGAGGAGGGGAATGGCCAGGTGTGTGTGAATGTGTATGAATATATGTATTTATGTGTGCTTGGGAGGGGCTCAAGTTTTTCTATATGATTTAGTTGTCTTGTGATGAAAAATAAAGAAGGGCAAAAAAGGGGTTTCAGATTGGGGTTAGTCCCGCATCCATTACAGCAGTAAATGAAGTGGAATTCAAGGCTCCTCCATTACCACGGCCTTCTTTCATTGTTCAGATTCACTTTCCATACAGCAGAGTCCCTCTCAAACCCAAGGCTGATTGCAATAATGACATTTTTCCAGCCACAATAGTCCCAATTTTTCCCTGATTGGAATACATAGCCAGTGTCCTTAAATAAATGGGACTCACCTGTCCCTTGCCCCCTCTGAACAAAGGTTTCTGGCCCATGCTTTGAGACAAACTGTCTCCTAGTTGCAGCTGTATCATATTATTCTGTTGAGCTCATTTACTGGAATAGAAAAATTATAATTTCATTGTATTGTTTGTGTAGTGGGTTCACTGATATGGCCATGCTATTCATGAGCTTTTCATTATTGGATTAGGATTCGAGATGTCTGGTTGAGCATATCTTTGTCCTCCAGGATTGAAAATGTATATTCATCAAACTGACTATACATATATCTGTTTGTCTTGATTTTAGATGCACGTTCATATTTGGGATACATTTAAAATTGTATGTGTTATCAGCATTCAAAATAGTGCCGTCTTGCTTGACTGGGAGACAGACTGAAAAAAAAAGAGAGGCTAATATCTAAAGAAATATATTGAGCCAGTATACGGCACGGGAAAAGTGCACAGCACAGATTATTCACAGTTATATAATGTATTGGGAGAGAAACAGCCGCTTCTCATTTAGGTCACTTATCCCTCATTGTAGAGGGGCTGTATATTTCATTGCTGCTGCAGCAGCTTAGAGGATACTTTTCAAAGCAGCAAATAAAAATTGGCTAAACTTCCAAAATTAGCACTTCAAAGTCAAACATGATTTAAGGCGAGGGAGAGAGAGGGGAGGGAGGGAATGTGACTGAAATTTCTTGTGTGTTTGTGTGTGTGTGTGTGTGTGTGTGTATGTGTGTGTGTGTGTGTGGCAGGGGCTAGTGTAAAAAAACACTCTGTGTAGACCCTAAAACCAATTTCTAGGCAAATTGGTTTAATTTAAGAATGAGATCATAGAATAAGCTAAATGCTGTGAGGGCAAGTTTATACATTTCTGCATTTATGTCAGCTGCAGTCTGTCCATTTGGAAGTGTATAACGGGAATAATTTTACCCAGGGGTGCACAAGCAGGTCAGCTTGCTATACAGCTTATGTTTTCAAACTAACATACACATTCTACAATAAAGTACATAGTCTCAGTCCGACAGATTTTGAATAACTTCCGATTTTTTCATCACTTTGCTTAAAACTTGACATAACTGGGCATATCAGGAACTAATGCCTAGTTGGAGGGGAAACAGAACATCTTTATTGATATTACAGTATAGGATGATGAGACATCATTGGATGAATAGCAAACCTAGTCCTCTGCTATGACCTCTGTCCAATTAGGGGCTTCATCATAACGGAGACATATTCAACACAGTACTGTACACTGTGAAAAATGGTAACCTCCAACTGTTACTTTTAAGGAATATTTCACCCAAACATGAAAATTCTCTCATTTACTCACCCTCATTCTGTCTCAAACTTGTATGGCTTTCTTTCTTCTGAAGAACATAAGCAAAGATATTTTGAAGAATGTATTGGAAAATGTATGTGAGATGTTTTTGTCCATACAGTGCAAGTCAATGTGGTCCTAAATTTTCAAACTCCAAAAAGGACATAAAGGCAGCATAAAAGTAATCCATACGACTTCAGTGGATTAATCCATATCTTTTGAAGTAATACAAATGTTTTGTTTGAGAAACAGACCAAAATGTAAGTCTCTTTGGCACATTCATGAGAGAAGCTGATTCATACACTTCCACATACTTGACGCATGCACAGAGGACTACAGTATACAAACCAGACACAGTTATCCAAGTTGGGCTATTTTTAAAATGCAGACACAATTAGAATGATATAGTCTCTGTTTATATATATATATATATATATATATATATATATATATATATATATATATATATATATATAGTACATTTTACAAATATATATATATATATATATATATATATATATATATATATATATATATATATAAACAGAGACTATATCATTCTAATCTAACATCTAAAATGTACCATTGTCACCAAAAGCTTGATGATAAACATTAGAAAATTAAAATGCAATCTCTTATTGTTTGAGATTGTTTACCTGAGTATCTGCAGTGTCAAAGCACTTCCACACATTGTGCCAAATGTCAAGATTTATTATAAATAAGGACTTAAGTTTCTCACCCAAAACTATCATATGCTTTATAGGGCATGGATTAAACCTCTTGAGTCGAATGGATTACTTTTATGCTGCCTTTTTATCCTTTTTGCTTGAAAGGTTTGGACCCATTGACTTGGACAAAAATGTAGAACTGTATTTTAGGTATGTTACGAGATTTAAAGGGGTCATGTCATGCATTTATTTTTTTTTTTACTTTATTCTTTTTCTTGAGGTTCACTTATAATGTCAGTAAATGTAATAATATAGTATTAAATGATCCTTTTTCATCTATTTTTGGCCTCTCTAAATCTTTAATATACATGCCCACTGTGTTAAGATTGTGCAAACACCCCCAACAAAACTTGTGGAACAGTTTTTTCCAAAAACTAAAATAATTAATACATGCATGCGATTTACAAAATCCACAGAAAGCACTCAATCCAGGCAATCCTTAATAGCTATGTCCCAATTTATGGGAAGCACGCATTCAAACTACTTCAGTTGTTCCGATTGAAATAACAATCAAAAACGTCATGGTTACTGTTGTAACATCCGTTCATCGAGGGAAGGAACGAGACATTGTGTAGAATGAAGTGACACAAGGGGTCTTCCTGGGAGGCCAAAAGTACCTCTGAACCTGAGAAAAGGCCAATGTCAAGTTGGCAGACAGAATTTGCATACAACCTACAGTGGTAGGTCTAGTGCTGTGGCAGGAGGGACACAACGTCTCGTTCCTTCCCTCGGGGAATGGAGGTTACAACATTACTCACTTGACGTTGTGTTGAATGAAGTGACACAAGGGGTCCCATCTAAATTGCCACGCACTGACCGTGTTACGTGAACTGTCGAGACAGGTGCAAGCAGGCTACTGCATGCTAGATGCACCTGTGTCGGCTGCACGTAGCCCTCCCCAACCCTCCCAAAGAGATGTCACCTTATGAGGGGCGGAACAGGCGCTACATGACTAGCACGGCAGCTGCAGCCTTTTCTCTCACTATGTCTCTCACATAGGACGTGAAGCGCCTGGGGCTATCTTAAAGCTATGAAACGCGTCGGGGAAGGCGGTCTTTCCTGGTCCTATTCTTTCAGGGGGAAAAGACCCTGCGGAGGCCACATCCTGCCCAGTCTAGGTGGTGGTAACATGTGGCAAATACACCACAAGGGTTGTGAAGCCGTACGTGGGAAATGGTGCGGTGGTAGGTCCAGGCTAATGTGGGGGACTCTACAAGCATGGCGACCGGGGCAGCGGGGCTGACCAAGGGAAACGCGGGTCCGCCGAGAGGGGGACCGTACCACGGGAAATACATCACGATGAGTTTGCCTGAAAAGGGAACTAAGCCCGTGGAGCCTGACCCCAGTACAGAGCACCTGTGACTCGTAGGTATCTGGCCGCGTATTGCACCGCTGAATTCACTGGCCAGAATGCTAGGGAGGAGAACATCCAGGGAGCGACGCTTAGTGGCTAACCTGGGATAAAAGGTGCACTGGTCAACTTGGTGAAGGGGGCTGTGTGCAAGCAGAACACCCGGTCAGTTGTGCCGCGTTACCAAGTTCTACTGGCTCGGACCTGACAAAACATGGGACGAGACCGACTCAACCCTGAGATTGTAAAATCTGGCAAAGGCATTGGGTGTTGCCCAGCCCACTGCTCTGCAGATGTCTGCTAAGGAGGTCTATGGTTTTCAAACCCGCAAGGGGGCGGGCACAGCCTGGGTGTGATAAGCTAAGGAAACAGCATCAACGACCCAGTGAGCTAACCTCTGTTTGGAGATGGCGTTCCCTTTCCGCCATCTGCCGAAGCAGACAAAGAGCTGCTCAGAACATCTAGAGCTCTGCGTGCGGTCCAAATAGATACTCTGCGTGCGGTCTCAAATAGGCCGGGTCTGCCTCCTCCCAGGGCAGCTTGCTTGCAGGCTCATGACATGGTCCCTGAAAGGGGTTGTAGGAACCTTGGGCACGTAGCCCAGTCATGGCCTCAGGTTAGCGTGAGAATGTGCCGGACCGAACTCCAGGCAGGTGTCGCTGACAGAGAACGCATGCAGATCCCCAACCCTCTTGATGGAGGCTAACACGATCAGGAGGGCCATCTTCAGGGAGAGGGCCTTGAGCTCAACTGAATCAAGCGGCTCGAAGGGGGGGTCTCTGAAGGCCCGAGAGGACCACAGAGAGATCCCAGGAGGAGAAAAGGCTAGGCTGGGGAGGGTTCAGTCTCTGGGCGCCTTTCAGAAACCTGATAATCAAGTCATGCTTTCAAAGGGACTTGCCATCTACTGCGTCGTGATGGGCTGCGATAGCAGCTACATACACCTTCAAGGTGGAGGGGGACAGCCTCCCCTCCATCCTTTCCTACAGGAATGAAAGCACTGACCGAACTGGCTTCAGCTCGAGAAGAACACCAATTCGCGAAAAAACGCCACTTTAGGGTGTAAAGTTGCCTCTACGACTGCAGGTGGTAGATCCACTAGATCTTCCGCATCCCGTCCAGGGGCCAGACGTGGAGGTTCCAGAGGTCTGGTGTGGCAGCGGGGGCGTGGTCAAGCGCCCGTCCGAAGGGAGAAAGCGGTAAGGGCGCTTGCACCTGAGCTAAATTATGTCTAACACCTGTCTCTAATTTCAGTGAGTATGGGGAGAGCGGCATAAAAGAGCACCAGTGCCTCCAGTCGAGAGAGAGAGCTGCCAGTCCAGTGTTGGCATTAGAGAGCATTGATAAGCTGTTAGATTAGTCCCATAAGTTTATGTATAGCACGTTTTGCACTACCCCCTGTCTGTCTACTATCCGTAATTAAAAAGCCCTTACCTTTGTGTTGAACCCTGTTCCCGTGTCCTCCTTTCTGTGAATTCGTTACATCTGGGTATGGGTGTCAGAGGGTGCCCTGTCCCTGAGAAAGAAGGTCCTTCCTCAGGGGAATTTTCCAGGGAGGTGCTGTCACGAGGAGTGTAAAATCCAAGCACCAGACCCGGGTGGGCCAGTAAGGGGCCACCAGGATGACCTGTTCCTCGTCATCCCTGATCTTGCACAGCACCGGTGCAAGAAGGCTCACAGGGGGGAAATGCATACTTGCGCAGCTCCCGGGGCAAACTGTGTGCCAGCGCGTCTGTCCTGAGAGGAGCTCCTGTCAGGGAGTAGCAGAGCAGGCAATGGGAGTTGTCCTGGGAGGCAAAGAGATCTATCTGTGACTTTCCAAATTGGTCCAATATCAGCTTGGGTATTACGCTTGGCGTCCCAGGAACACCCCTTGTGTCACTTCATTCGACACATGTCGAGTGCGTTACAGAAGGGGAACTGAACAAAGTCGGCATACTGTTGCTCCCAAATACTTATATTATTAGGAATACAAGATTTGATGATACATTAATGCTATATGAAACTGAGAACAGTGAAAGTAATCCAGACTTACACAAGCTGCAAATGTAAAGGGTTAATAAATCTGTATCCAGCTGTTATGGACAGTTAACTTGGTGTTTGCCTCCCATCTAATGGGAAATATGGGATGTTTGCAAGGTGGGGAGTCACACCCCCGATCATTTCACCAGTCGACTGGGGAAAGGTATCACCCTCGACTGTTTTGCTGCTTAAATATAACATAATTCGTGTCCTGACACATTTATTTTGGCAAAAATACGGGACTTCCTTGTTAATACGAGAAAGATGAGATGGAAGCTTCTAGCTTGTACTACACTGTTGTCTTTTGTTGTACTCAGCTCTCTTCTTACATAATAAAATTTAATCTTATATAAATATTTTGAGAGCAATTATGTATTTCTTTAAGTTACTGTGTAATAAGCATGAGCCGCTCTGCATTGGAGTCCTCATTATGGTTAATTTTGCAATTAAAAATGGCTGACTGTGCAGTTCTTTACATATCAAACAATCACAGACAGAAACAGTAGTATTAAATTTGTTGCTCACTGGCATTGCTGTTATGTCCAGTATAGTTGTCACTGCTCCATCTTTCAAATTTAAGTTTCTTTGCAAAGTCTGAATCATAATAGTTCTCAAAAGAATCCATAGATAAATGTGCAGAACAAAACATATAATCCCACATTGATCGATCAGGAACTTATCTATTCTTTGCTAAGGGTTGAACTAAATGTCCTTTAGAAGGCTATGCAGAGTCGATAAATTTCCACAGCCAGGTATCTTGCTGTGGAGGTGGTCATGCATTAATGAAGGCCCCCAAGTGACGAACGGAAGTAGAGAACAAGTGGTTTTTGCAGGCTGGTGTCATTAAAGGCTCTTTTTGTACTAGGGAGGATATATTGAGTTTTGAAAAATACTGTATGTTTTTTCAGTACAGTACTATACAAATTGAGTACAACTCAATTTCAAAAGAAAAAAAATACATTTGATTCCTCATGGTAGGACCACTTTAAGACACATCTAGTGGTGGCTGCACAGAGATATGCACTTGTCAATACACTGACAAGGCACCTGTAGTTTTGATTATACACTTTTTACCTTTAAATTACCATTTATGCTGCATTCCAAGTTGGATATTCCTACTTGATATCCAACCATAAATGCATGCCATTGCCTGATGCTCGGAAGATAATGTGTAAGGAAACAATTAATTATTACAATTGTTACACTTCCGTTAGCATAGCAGGTGGTTGACTGTACAAAGAGATATCTCTTTGTAACCCAATTCAGAAACAATCTGCAATGCTAGCATTTATGTTACAGGTGTACCTTTATCTAAAGAGAGTATAATTTACCATGTTTTGGACACCTGTTACTCTGCAAACGTTTGTTAGACAAGCTTTAATATCATGTAATGTAGGAACTTTTACTAATGTATCGATATTATTTAATAAAAGTGAATGTTTATCATTTATTTTGTATATCTCCTGGGTGCCAACATGTTTGTGTGATGTCACGCACCTTCATCTCGGCGAAATCGGAGTTTAAAATTTCTGCACGACTTTTCAAATTATAATTATGACTTCAAGTGGCATTCCATTGCACTTTTCCCAGTAGGAAGTTGGAAAATCCGACTTTCCGAGTTCAGTGGAATGCAGCAGAAGTACACTTACGATGAGTGTACGTAGGTGTAGGTGTGTGTATGTGCGTTTGTGAGGTAATGCTGCAGCTGGGGAAGATCTGGGTGTGTAGTTGTGTATGTGGTCTTTTCCTCATTATTTTTATCGAAAATGAGCAATCAGGCGTCTTGCACAGAGGCTGATTGTCTCCCTCTGTAAATCAATTCAGGGGCCGCAATTAAAAGGTACTCTTATGTGGTGTAATTGCTGTCTCGCTAATCCTTTATTTGCACACCTGCCGGTGAGTCTGAATTTGTAATGACTTTCTAATTAATGCACAATGTACTCTTGATTTATTTGTTAGCAAATTATGTAGCTGGTCTGCTTCTCTGCTGGAGCTGCTCTTTTCAGAAAACCTTTCTTCATCCACAATATAAGCACATTCTCAACAATTTGGGTGGAAATTTTTATGTGTGTGTCTGGCCTAAAGGTTAAAATCCACATGTTTTCCATGTGTGGTTGTAAATATCTTGTTGATACAGGTGGGAAACAATGTTAAAAGTTTATGATGATTTGGCAATTTTTTGGCTGCTTTTATTCTTTGACTTAATAGCCTGTTATATTTACATGTGAAAATTAGCAGTTTTATCACTATTGTGCTGATGACAGAAATTACATGACAAATCACACTTTGTGATCAGAATGGTACAGTGTAGATTGGAGTGATATATAAAATTGTTTTGTTATATAAAAAACAATTTGTGAAACCTATTTAGTGTACATAATATTACTTACAGGTGCTGTTCATATAATTAGAACATCATCAAAAAATTTATTTATTTCAGTAATTCCATTCAAAAAGTGAAACTTGTATAATGTATACATTCATTCCACACAGACTGATATATTTCAAGTGTTCATTCCTTTTAATTTTGACGATTATAACTGACAACTAAGGAAAACCCCAAAATCAGTATCTCAGAAAATTAGAATATTGTGAAAAGGTTCAATATTGAAGACACCTGGTGCCACACTCTAATCAGCTAATTAACTGATTAGATTACTCTAAAACACCTGCAAAGGCCTTTAAATGGTCTCTCAGCTTTCCAAAAGATGACCATTGACATCTTGCACAAGGAGGGCAAGACACAGAAGGTCATTGCTAAAGAGGCTGGCTGTTCACAGAGCTCTGTGTCCAAGCACATTAATAGAGAGGCGAAGGGAAGTAAAAGATGTGGTAGAAAAAAGTGTACAAGAAATAGGGATAACCGCACCCTGGAGAGGATTGTGAAACAAAATCCATTCAAAAATGTGGGGGAGATTCACAAAGAGTGGACTGCAGCTGGAGTCAGTGCTTCAAGAACCACCACGCACAGACGTATGCAAGACGTGGGTTTCAGCTGTCGCATTCCTTGTGTCAAGCCACTCTTGAACAAGACACAGTGTCAGAAGCGTCTCGCCTGGTCTAAAGACAAAAAGGACTGGACTGCTGCTGAGTGGTCCAAAGTTATGTTCTCTGATGAAAGTAAATTTTGCATTTCCTTTTGAAATCAAGGTCCCAGAGTCTGGAGGAAGAGAGGAGAGGCACAGAATCCACGTTGCTTCAAGTCCAGTGTAAGGTTTCCACAGTCAGTGATGGTTTGGGGTGCCGTGTCATCTGCTGGTGTTGGTCCACTGTGTTTTCTGAGGTCCAAGGTCAACGCAGCCGTCTACCAGGAACTTTTAGAGCACTTCATGTTTCCTGCTGCTGACCAATTTTATGGAGATGCAGATTTCCTTTTCCATCAGGACTTGGCACCTGCACACAGTGCCAAAGCTACCAGTACCTGGTTTATGGACCATGGTATCCCTGTTCTTAATTGGCCAGCAAACTCGCCTGACCTTAACCCTATAGAAAATCTATGGGGTATTGTGAAGAGGAAGATGCGATACGCCAGACCCAACAATGCAGAAGAGCTGAAGGCCACTAACAGAGCAACATGGGCTCTCATAACACCTGAGCAGTGCCACAGAAATATATCAGTCTGTGTGGAATGAATGAATGAATATAATATCCAAGTTTCACTTTTTGAATGGAATTACTGAAATAAATCAACTTTTTGATGATATTCTAATTATATGACCAGCACCTGTATAACATCTGGCATCTCTTTCACAGCTACAACAGTCAGAATCGAATAGAGTAAAAGTTAAAGGTGAAGTATAGCAGCAGTTCTTTTTAAAGGTTTAAACAATTATACTGTATCAACACAACCTACCTCCTTACCCTAAACCTTGATACAAGCCATTAGCTGGGTTTCCATCCACATGTTTTTTGTGCATTTATTGCATAAATTCTGCTGGATGGAAACTCCAAGATGCAAATAAAATCTCCAAAATGCGTATAATAAACTTATAAGCTCGCTTGAGTTGGATAAATGTTTTATTCGATAAGAAATGCGCATAAACTATAACAGAAACACATTTAGTGGATAAACTCCTTGAACTGTGCCAAAGAGAAGGTTTATTGACACATATATAATATTATAATATATTATAGATCTGCATGGCAAAGAAATAAAGGAAGGAGGATCACACACATAGTGCTCGCAGAACTGTGTGATGCGCTGTCACTCCCAGACATGAGACAAGTTCTTCTAGTGTGTTTTGTCTGTGTGCTCTAAGCCAAAAGTATTTTATTATTAAAAGAATCTCAGTGGCTACAATTTCTTCATAAGTGACAATTTTGTTCTTTTAAACAAACTGGATGGAAATGCAGCTCTATTTGCATATTGTTTTTTTCATAAATTAAATTTGCTACTTGGATGGAAACAACTACTTATAGGGTAATTTCCCCGAAAGTGTGAACACTGGAGCTCTGTGGCACCATCAATTTTGTGTTCTGTTTTTTTGAGCTTCCTGAGTTTGAGGTGGGAATATCTGTTTTCCGACTAATGAAAGGTGGGAGTGTTCATGAAGCCTGTTTGAAAACAATAATTATTTTTTACATATTGGTTTGGCGTTGCTAGAAGCACAAAACTTTCACACTTAACCTTTAAAAGTCTTAGAAACCGTCATAAATGGACCTTAAAAATTTACTTCTTTGAGCATTATTTTTCAAAAATGTAATTTAGACAGCCTTAAAAAAAAAAAAAAAAAATGTATGGTAATTTTTATTTTTTATTACTTTGTGCCCTTTTAAGTTAGAAGTTTCAAAGCACTCTGGGAACTGAGGAGAGTTTCCATACGAATAGCACGAAAGGCTCCATTTGGCAAAACTTTAGCAGAGTCTGCTTTAAGTGTTGGACATCTATAAATTAAATTTCAATATGCTGTAAGACCCCAACTGATTCCCTTTCCATTTCTTCCCCACAATGAATGAAACTAATTGCTTTAAATGGCAGATACTCTGTGAAGCAGCTCTCCTGTGGTTCAGAGCTCATAGAAACAAGAATTACCACCAACAGATGAAAATCAAAAGTAATGGGACAGAAGATTGTGTCACCTCAGTCGCAATCCTTTAATTGCACTTATTTTGTTCATGAAAGCCATTCGGAATACACTACTTTTGAGAGAGCAGTTTAACGGTCACAATGCCTCTGTGCCATAGAAACACTGAAAAACACAAGGTGGCATGACAAATTGCTCTAAGTTTTTTATATAACATGCTGTTATATTTCTCCAGACAACATTTCATTACGAGTCCTTGTATGGAAAACCTTGTTATATATTAAAAATGTGTTCTAATGTGTCAAACATGAATGCAAAATATAATTTGGTCATCATTGGTAATGATGAGAACTAATGGTTATAAAAGTGACTGTTTGAATGCATTTGAATATTAAATACCCTATGATAACAGAGTCCTAAATTAGGACTTCAGTCAGAACCAGGTGACTCAAGTTTGACAAGACTTTACTTGTTTAGGAATATGCAGGTCTGTTGTGGTACAACAACAACAACAATAAAAACAGTAAGTTTTTCAGTTTATTTGCTTTATTTGAAATAAGACCTTATTTAATTAATGTCAAAACAACGTGTATTAGTCCTTCAGCACTTAAAATATGCTGTTTCATTATGCCATTTCTGTATATAAAATTTTAATAATTTATTATATCTTTGTTGTCTGATAAATGATCTTGAAGCTTCATCCATTTTAAGAGAGTTCAATAATTACATTGTTGATACATGGGCCAGCATCTTCAAGCTTTGGTTTTGGGATCAGAAAACAAACTCAACTATGAACATTTAAGAATCTTTTTAATTCACACTGGTAATAAAATTGCATTACAGTTTCATAAAATAAATGTTCCAGTTTATAAACAGACTGTACATACTCTCAGAGAAGCATTAGAGAGAACAAGAGAGAGTTGGAAAGAGAAAGTAAGAGAAAGTGAAAGACCAAAACAGAAAAACAATCACAAAAACCATACAGAGAATACAGTGCACAGCTAAGCAGGCACAACTGTACATCAAAACATGTAACTGCTTAGTATTGGGGACAGGAAGGGCCAAAAGTAGTACATTTACAATGGAGTCCTCAGGGACCAATAGGGCTTTTACTGTAAAAAGTATTGCAGGCAAGCAGACAGATGCTCTTCTCTCTAAGTGCAGCAGAACATCCATCGCACATAAGCATGTGTATGCATGTGTGTGTGTGTGTGTGGACCAAGAGCTACCACTGCCATCGTTTGATTGGCTATTGAACTTGTGTCTCAAAGCTCCCGTTAAGCTGGCCCTCCTCATAGTCCATCTGACACAGAATCATGTTATTCTTTAGGAAAAATTTATCACCTACGCAAAACCTGCAAGAGAACCAAAAAACAAAAAATGTGTGGGTTAACAAATAAGGATTTTCTCTTGAAGCAGACAAGGCCTATTCACACCATGTCAATTTTTTTTTTGCAAGAAACCCCCCCCCAAAAAAAATACAAATAAAAATTGGGCAGTAGCATATTGTAAAATAAAACAATTCATCTCAATGAACAAGTACACACAGACTCTAAAATATCATACAATAGAGAGCTGTCAGTTTTTAATTCAGAGATTAAAGATGATTTATTATTATTTGGATGGCAAACAATTCCTTCAGGTATCTGAAGATTTTCAAGGAATTATGAAAATTTGACATTGGAGTTTGAATAGTTTGTGTGTGAAACTGGTTTATGAACATTGTGTTCATGTCATTTACTACGTGGCTCGTTACATATAATCGTAGTAGTAGACCTAAAAGACAGTTAAATGGATAGTTCTCCAAAAAAATGAAAATTCGCATGATTTACCCATCATGCCATCCCAGGTGAGTTTAACTTTCATCTGCTGAACAGAAATTGACATTTTTAGAAGAATAGCTCATTTCTGTAGGTCCACACAATACAAATGAATGGTGACCAAACTTTGTAAGTACCAAATGCACAAAGGCAGCATAGAAGTATTTCACAAGACTCCAGTGGTTAAATCTATATCTTCAGAAGTGATATAATATGTGTGGTTGAAAAAGATCAAATTTAAGTCCTTTTTTAGTATAAATTCTCCCTGCCCGGTAGGTGGCAATATGCATGAAGAATGCAAATTGCCAAAAATCAAAGAATATGAAAGTGGAGGTTCATAGGTAAAAGGGAATTGGTTTCTCACCCACACTTATCATATCGCTTTGGAAGTCATATGGATTAATTTTATTCTGCCTTTATGTCCTTTTGGAGCTTCAAAATGTTAATACCCATTCACTTGTATTGTAAGGACCAACAGAGATGTTCTCCTAAAATCTTTGTGTTCTGCAGAAGAAAGTCATACACATCTGGGAAGGCATGGGGGTGAGTAAATCCTGAGAGAACTTTCATTTTATGTTGAACTATCCCTTTACATTTTCAAATGTGAAATCAAAAGATCAAAACCTTCCTCCGTACACTAAACCTACCAATAGTGTTATAAATGTGAGATTAAAACACAAATGCTAAATCTACAATGCCATTTTAAATGTTTAGGAATTATTATCTGCCCTTTTACTCTGTGTAAAAGGAAAAAAGTAATTGTTTTAGCGCCTGCAGTATATAGATTTCACAATGAGCCACGGTAAAAATCGTTTTTCCAAATGTAACAATTCTATAAGATCAGGTTTGTAAATGAAAACTCAGTGCAGTAAAAAGACATCACTGCATGTACTTGCTACTGCTTACCAATATCACATACCCTATTGTTTCAGTATAGACCTCAAAGTCTCTTGTGATGCAGCAATAAGGCGCAGCTTTAAATTAAAATAGTTTTCAAAACAAGTGGCATTTTTTCAAAGGAGGACAGCATTTGGCACTCAATGAAAACATGCCACAATTCCTTTTCCCAGGGATACGGCACCACACCAGTTTCCAAGGAAACCCCACCACAGAGCTTGTTTTCCTTATGTTGGGGCTCGATGTCAAAATATAAATTGTTAGCCTCTAAAGAACTTCCCATGAAATTTCATGCCATTTAAAGAGAAAAAAATTCCATGTGTGCACTGCATTTTTACATTTGATAAGTTTGCATATGAAAGCCATGAATGCTGTAAAGACAATAGAGTGACCATGATAGAAGCTTTGCCCATAATGTTTATTATCAATCAGTGCCACACCAATGGGGCGTGTTGGCAGAGGAACAGAGCGTAGCAGAGAGGAGCATGGGAAAGCTGGGCTGTTCATGCGCCATTTGTTAGCGACAAGGTTTCACTCACCAAACTTTATTACACACCTGGTGCTCACCAAATGTGCCACTGACTATTTATTCCTTCTTCCTAACAGATGCATTATTTTGTTTGAAGTAATTCTACATTAAAGGGATAGTTCACAAAAAAAAAAAAAAAATCATTTACTCACTGTTATTTCGTTTCAAACTCGTATGACTTTCTTCAGAGGAACACAAAAGGAGATGTTAGGCAGAATGTTAGCCTCAGCCAACATTGTATGAAAAAAGTCGCAATGGAAGTAATTGGTGACTAAGGGTAACATTCTGCCTAACATCTCCTTTTGTGTTTTACAGAACAAAGTCGTACGTGTTTAAAACATCAAGAGTGTGAATAGACTGAATTTTCAAGTGGTATATATAATATATATGTCACATTCAAACAGCATGAATCATCTGGATCCTTTAGAGAAAACTGTACTCAATTTATTCTACCTCTCAATATTTCTTGAAAGTATTGTATTTGCGGTATCTGTACTGAAATGGTTGATCATGTTTGTATTTACCCCAAGGCGTTTGGTATTCTATGAGTCTAGGGTGTGTATGCATAAAGGCTTTTGGGAATGACACAAAAGTGTTTTTTAGTAGTAGGTCACACACTAGAGCATTTAAGAAACTGTCACACTCCTTTGCTCCCCAGGAATGTTTGGAGGGATGATCCTTGAAAGGTTCATTCCGCTGGCCGCTTAATTTCCTCAGCGAGACACATAGCAGTGACATGCTCAACTTGGCTGTGTATTGAGTAAGAGCTTTCTGGCTGACTGTGTTCAACAAGGCATTCACAGTTTGATCAGGCTTGGTATTGGTCTGGCAACGGTATCACCACTGAAGCGCTGGCTAATTTCACTCAGCTCAAGTCTATAATCCTGCTTCTGGTCACAAATACAAACCCGGACAAAACACGTGCCAGACTGTTTCAAGACAGAAAGCACAGAGCAAAAAAGGGCTAATTTAATGTAAAATAAATAAATAAAAAATAATAATTGGGGCAATCAAAAGATAAGATCTTGGAGTGATTTTTGCTCCTTATGTTTTGTTCCCCTTCTGTTACTCACTCGACATTGTGTTGAAAAAAGTGACACAAGGGGTCTTCCTGGGATGCCAAACCTACCTCTGAAACTGAGAAAAGGCCAATGTCAAGTTGGCAGACAGAATTTGCATGCCCTGCCCCGGACATATGGGTTTAAAGGGAAGATGCCCGCTATGCTTTCCCGGGCCGCCATGAGCGCAGAGGCTGGACAGGAAACCTCTGTCCCCCCCTCACGGTTACTTGGGTCAGGGCGCCACTCATAGCCACGCACCCCCCGCCACGCACCCCCCCGGTTCAGTTCTTCATCCGCTCTCACTACTGTGGATGGTGGGGAGGCCCACGGGTACACGGAGGGACCGCCCGGTACTACCCACCAGAGCCTGTAGAATGACATCATCACTGACCTTGAAAGTCTACAGCGCCACCAGACAGGCCACCTCCGCCCTGCATGCCATGGCTCTCCTGCAAGTTCACCAAGTCAAGGCACTCAAAGATCTACACCTGGGTAGTTCCGACCCCAACGTGCTGCAGGAACTGCGCTCTGCCCCCGACCTCGCTCTCAGAGCCACGAAGGTCACAGCACAGGCACTCGGGCGGGTGATGGCCACCCTTGTGGTCCAGGAGCTTCACCTCTGGCTGAACATGGTTCAAGATGCATAACGTTGACAAGGCACGCTTTCTCAACGCCCCCATCTCCCAGCTTGGCCTCTTCGGTGACACCGTCGATGACTTCACCCAGCAGTTTTCACTGGAGTCCCCTTACAGCAGGTGTCCAGACATGTTGTGGTGACCAGACACCTTTTGACAGGGTAGGGGCACCGTGTACAACGGGCAAGCTGCCGCTGGTCTCTAGAAAGGACCCCGGCAGCTTTGGCACTGCCTAGAATTGTTGGCTGAATCTCTTGCCCTATTGAGGTTTCTCCCACTAATCCGGGGAAAGTACGTCTTGATCCATTCAGACAGCACCGCGACAGTAGCGTACATAAATCGCCAAGGCGGCATGCGTCATATGTCACAACTCACCTGCCATCTCTTCCTTTGGAGTCAGCTGTGACTCAGGTTGCCGCACGTCACTCACATCCCTGGCAACTGCAACACGACGGCGGACGTGCTGTCACGGCAGGTTTCGCCCAGCGGAGAGTGGAGGCTCCACCCCCAGGTGGTCCAGCTGATATTGGACCAATTCGGCAAGGCACAGATAGATCTATTTGCCTCCCAAGACAACTCCCACTGCCCGCTCTGGTACTCCTTGACAGGAGCTCCTCTCAGGACAGACGCGCTGGCACACAGCTGGCCACGGGAGCTACGCAAGTATGCATTTCCCCCAGTGAGCCTTCTTGCACCGGTGCTGTGCAAGATCAGGGAGAATCAAGATCAAGATCAGTCCTTTCACACTGAAAGAATAGGACCAGGAAAGACTGCCTTCCCCGACGCGTTTCATAGCTTTAAGATTCACGTCCTATGTGAGAGAAATAGTGAGAGAAAAGGCCACGGCTGCCGGGCTTGCTCCCATGCTAGTCACGTAGCGCCTGTTCCCCCCCTCAGGGGTGCGGGGAACCTAAGGTCTGTATGTGACATCTCTTTGGGGGCGTTGGGGAGGGCTATGTGCAGCCGACACAGTTGCCTCTAGCACGCAGTAGCCTGCTTGCACCTGTCTCGACAGTTCACATAACATGGTCGGTGCGTGCAGTTTTTAGATGGGACCTCTTGTGTCACTTTATTCGACACAACGTCAAGTGAGTGACAGAAGGGGAACGTCATGGTTACTGTTGTAACCTCCGTTCCCCGAGGGAGGGAATGAGACCTTGTGTCCCTCCTGCCACAGCACTAGACCTACCACTGTAAACGTCCGTACCTTATTTTCGGCTCAGTGCAAAATCCTGACTGACACTCGCTGCCCCTCTTCCCTTTATGTCTGGGGCAGGGCATGCAAATTCTGTCTGCCAACTTGACATTGGCCTTTTCTCAGGTTCAGAGGTACGTTTAGCGTCCCAGAAAGACCCCTTGTGTCACTTCATTCGACACAACGTCTCGTTCCCTCCATCGGGGAATGGAGGTTACAACAGTAACAATGACGTTTTTTTGTGTGTGTGAAGCATTAGCTTTGTCTACCTTTCTAGATTTTAAAGAAAGACAATCTTGCAGTGTATTATTTTGTTGTGATCTCTTTCTCTCCTCACCTCTGGTTAC
Organism: Moxostoma hubbsi; assembly: GCA_032164185.1. Taxonomy (NCBI): domain Eukaryota; kingdom Metazoa; phylum Chordata; class Actinopteri; order Cypriniformes; family Catostomidae; genus Moxostoma; species Moxostoma hubbsi. Next base: position 36,702,701 of record JAVLUX010000003.1, on the reverse strand, counting down.
AAAGCTGACAGGCAAAACAGTCCAAATGGTAAACATTATCTCTGGCCCTCATCACCATTTCAAAGGCTGGGATCAGTTTACTGCAGGCTGCACAGTTCCCCGTCGTACCAAAGAGCCTGTGTGAGAGAACACAAAGCATATTTAGGCTACTCACTCTTACCTTTCTTGGTCTTTATGCAATCAAACAACTAACCAGAAAAGGCAAGAAAAACAAATTGGACATCTAATGCAATAAGTAAATCCAGCTTGGCATATATTAAGTATATTTTGTTAATGAGGGTACAAACCAAGATGTTAATTCTTAGCTAATGATCTAATTAAAACGATCACATGGTTCTAATCCCCTTCTTCAAAGAGTTTTGCCTAGCACGTTGCAAAAGCAATGAAAACAGGTCCGAGTCGAACAATTGAACAGCTCAAAGCATTTCCCCCTCTTGCTTTTAAATCCAGAGTAACTAATGAGACTTTGCTCAGACCAAAGCCAGCTGGATTTTACATAAGTAAAATACTATAATGTAGTTTTATGTAGACAAATACTATTATGTTGTCAAAAGTTCAAAAGATTCCCTTGCAAGGATATTTCCTCTGTCCACTTTGTCTCATTTCCTGTGACCTGGTAAAAGCTGAGAGAGATCTAGAGCAGGGTGGTGGTTGGATGGAGGGTTATTGGTTAGGTACGCAACCTTGAGAGGAAAGTAGATGCTCGCTGAAGCACAGAAAGGGACACACTAAAATTTCTCAGCTGTTCATTTAAGCTTATTAGATGGGACACAAACCATCAAGGTCACAAAAAGAATAACAGGCATCGAGGCAGATCACTTTCCTCCACACCACCAGATGTCATATTTATATTTTCAAAGCCCTTGCTTTGATTTTTAATTTGGAGATTCAAAGTCAGAGATATAGATATACATGCACACAAGAAGAAATGGAGGGGGGGGGGGGGGGGGGTGGCACAATTCTGCCTTTTGAAAGTTCTTGGATGGAAGGAGGGACTGAACAGTTTCTGCGAGTCCATATTAGTCTCTCTCAACTGCTCGCCCTGTGTCACCACCAGCATCTATTCAGCAGACCCTGCTGTTAATTAGAGCAACAGACCCAAGCCGAGAACAGTCTTATAGTGGGAGAGGGCATGTTGTTATATCAGATAGGCGAAGTGTTAAGAGCCATTGTTAGATTTGGTTACTGCTCCAGTAAAAATTGTTTGTGACACTATGGCACTCTGAGGAGGTTGTGCAACCCCACTGAGGTGTTGCCACTTGAAAGACTTCAGCTTATTTAAACAATGGCTATCAGACTGCTGCTTTATTCCAAGGTCAGAGAAAGTAACTAATAAAAATAATGTATACACAGTAAATAATTTTCATTTTACAGTTAAATTACATATTATGAATGTTGTTAATTTGTATTAGTATAGTGTAATGTAATAACAAAAAGGTAATGTACAAGTGCACTTTTTTTAAGAGATGCAATAAACAAATCCACACAGATCCAAATGCATTTATTTCTCTCTTGGGGAGCTGTGCTGTTCCACACAGTCTAAAAAAAGTCACTTTGGCAGCATATAACAGAGACCATGCCAAATGATTTGCCTTCACAGCATTTGACAGGACAACACTTAACTGTGGTTTGGCATCTTGAGAATGCTATTATACAGTAGTTGGGTGAGATGTATCTGACATTCTTCGATCTTGAAAAGTTCTCAGATAGCAGGCTACATAGTCCTAACGCTCACAGACTCACATACTGTACATGGCTAGAGGCAGCAGGAAGATTTAAGAGTCCGTCTGAAGGGCCATGTTTTCAAAAAGGGAACAGCACACAGACTGTGGTCGAGCACATTTCAAATGCCATGCCTTAATGCTGGAGCTTCTGAAAAGGTGGTCAGGAGTCCCTGGGGATCGCGAACAATTTCTTATGGCTCACGTCCGACATGTTGCACAGCATGTTGTTACAGATCACATCACAAGACCCATTTTCCCTTTTTTCCTAAGTCATGTCACAGAAAGCACAGAAATGGTAGTTTGAGAGGGTTGTTACAATCTTTTTTATGACCTTTTGATTAGTTTAAGAGCACAGGACGCCTCTTAAAAGAGAAGGAACTCCACACACACACACACACACACACACACACACACACACACACACACACCGGTTTCTGTAAAGAAATCTTAGGTTAAATGGTAGTTTTTGCGGCACCGAGATGGCCGGTCTCAAAATGGTGACTTCAGTAGTGGTTAATTTAAGTAGTGGATTGGGAGGTTACAGAAACTCATTTGGAAGGTCACCAGCAAACTTTGAAATAGAATGCCTTGGATATTTAGGCAATATAAAGTGAAACCAACCATTTTATCAACAATGCCATTTAACATGTTATTCTTTGCAAAATGTGCTCAAGGACTTCTAGTGATTTTTGTCGTTTTTGAATAATTTTAGTTATATTAATAGTCTCTTTGTCATTACAAGCAAACTTTTAAATTGTTTTCTTGAAAACAAAGCAGTCAATTTTATAACGGACACTTGTGATAACATTAAAGAAATGCTAAAGTGAGAGGAGAGCTCATTTATGTTATCATAGCTCTTCCAAACTAAATTGAAGATCTCAAAGTCCCCAGCACACTAAACAAAAAAGAAAAAAGAAAAAGTGTGACAATAAAAGGAAAGGAGAACAGGGCTTTTCACTTCATAATTTTGTTTGTGTTTAACTAAACTTCATTATTAAAGCCAAAAAAAGTTTTGTATGATACCCTGTGGCTCTGTGTAGACAGGTGTTTCACTTCTGGTCTTTCACTTCTTCTCCTCTAAAGCTGGTATCAGCTTCCTTCCCTTTAATGTATCTCAATCATTGTACTTCAGCTGTTTTACTTGTGTTGAAAGAAACGGAGATACATGACTGTATGTGTGAATTGGTAAAGTTATCAACAGACAAGTGTATTTAGGTATAGTGATGTTTCTTTAAAAAAAGTGATATTGGAAATAAATAAGGACTGTTTTTTTTTTTATTCTCAAACAATATGACTGCTTTCCTTTTTCTCATGGTGATAGCCAAGCTTGCTTAGGAGACTTTTTTTTTTTTAAACCCTGAATGATTGCTGAATTTTATCTCCTTTTTTAATCATACTCATATGTTGGATAGTAATGGATGTGTCATAATTAAGCAGGAGTAATCTACTTTATATTTAAATTAAAAGCACCTCACTTTGATTCGTAAAATGACTCATGTGACTAATGCAATGGTTTAGAAAAATAAAATAATTTCAGGCCTGTGGTCAATGCAATTAAACACAGAGGCACTTTGGCAGTATATGGTGAGGTCAGAGGAATCTTGACCCCAGCAAAACACATTAATCTATTATTGTCCACACTAATGAAAGAGTATAGCCTAAAAGCTTATAAATCCACCATTTACTGATCTAGTAAGGAAATGGTCAGAGTTAGTTTGTGTTGAGGCTGATGTGTGCGTGTGTCTGTTTAGGTGTGTGTGTGTGTGGGGGGGGGGGCTTCATTATGGCTCTACAGTGCTCCTGAAGGACAAACGCAGAAGGAGCGCAGCTCATAATTAATGTGTGCATGGCAGGGCTCCAAAAACCAGGCTGAAAATAAAAGAAATGCGTTTGATCCACCCGCCCATCTTTAATGAAATGCCTCCCTGTATGGAAGGCTAATTCTGGGTGAGATTTCAGCTTCATTAGAAGGCGAGAGAACTGATTCTGAATCAATGTGCTGGAGGTGTAGTTTAGGTAGGACGCCGTGCTTGAAGTCTCAATCCCCTATGTTAAACCAAACAGTCTGAAGCTGCCTTGCACTGTCTGCACAGAGAGAGGGATACCTCTTAATTTTGTTCCTTAATAGAATACATATCCAGCACCTCCAGGCATTAAATAGCATGCATTTGTCACAGGCTGAACTGCAGATGAGTGGGCTTGATTTTATTAGGACATCAATGCCAGTACAGTGGCAACAGGTAGCTCGTTTTGTGCCGTTTCCACAACTCTTCCATTTTTCCTCTACTTTTATTTCCTATGATGACCAACCAAAAAAGGGGACTCAAAATTGTCTGTCAACATCAAAATACCACAGTCTAAAATAGTGGCAAAATAAATTGTATTATTAAATTTTTTTTAATGTTTTCCAATAAAATAAATAAAAAAACATTTTATTAGAGGCAAAAAAAAATTGTTTTCAGAGAAACGTAACAATTTAGTAAAGGTTTCCCAATGTTCCTATTGAGGTGCTGGTCAGGTTAGTCCTATAGTGTGTCTTAACAGCACTAATTCAAAGAGGGAGGTTATAAGTGACAACAACCCAAACTGAATCCCCCACTGGGTAAGGCCCAAGCTTGTGGAGAGAGCAGCTTGGGGATAAATGGCTAGATCTGGTTAGAAGACCCCAGGGACTGGGATTTAATGCCCAGGAAATAATCATGTTTAATTTAGCAAGCAGATGGCTCAGAAATAGGAGGCAAAACAGATCCTTAGACCTGCGGTTCTGCCACTCAGCTGCCTATAGTGAGATGAAAGTCCAAACATCACTCAAAAACAGCAGTTTATCACTTAACTCTGAAAATTGGCAAGACATCACATCCATGTAAACATTTGAAATCTTTACCTGCAAAACATAAACATTCACTACAAGCTATTTTTATCACACAACTGGGATTTAATTGGAACAATCAAAGAGTCTAGGTCGGCACACCACAATGAGGAAACAACAAGCATTTAAACAGCTGTAGCACCCTCATGAAAACAATTTCCAAGATAACAAATTATCTGCTAATCCCACAGATAAACGCAACAGGAGTGAGAGAACACAGGAAGGAGATGGAAAAGGTGGCAATCATCGCCTGCTAGATGAGGGTGTACTTTTCTGAATGTCATGAAGCCTGAGGTGCAACAAGCCCTTTCTGCTGTGGTAGCACTTTAAATTGAGCGTGTTCTTACCTCAGGTAGTCCCTGCGACAGAGGATGAGATTGGCTTTAGTGTAGAGGGTGGAGCCCACCTCCCCCAGGCGGCAGTCGCAGCAGGCACATTTGAGACAGTCTTCATGCCAGTATTTGTCCAGGGCCTTGAGCAGGTAGCGGTCTTTAATCTTACGGTTGCAGCCGGCACAACCCTTCTGTTTTCCTTTGGGCTGGACGGAGAGCATCGGCACACCTGTGGCAATACGGAAACAAACAGAGAGCACTGTGATTTACTGCCTGGCTTAACTGGTGACTTTTCATTTTCCATGCTTTTTGATATGGGTGGCAGCAACCCCAAAGCAAACGCTGTTTCATATGCATTAGCAGCGACGTTCTTCCGTGCAGATTCAGGCACGTTAGTCACTTTGGACTACATTCATCTCGCTGCCCCCACTAGAAAAGAACAGATGTTATTTTTGGCATGCAACATACACAGTTTAATGGGAGTTTGAATGCATCTCTGTGTTGGAATGCCCCAGGACCAGCTCTATTTAGATAGCTGACAGAGGTATTTATGTTGTTTGGAAGATTAGCCATGGCCCTATTTCATCAGAATGAAAACTGTTGGCCATGCTAAAAGCCTCCCGTGGGCTTTGTTTGGTATAGATCAACATTAACCTTTTACAGCACTGTTGACCGCAAGAAGGCTGCTCTCAGCTTCCATTGAGATATGGTGTGGCCTAAGTGGCTTCCACACACAAACACACGCTAAAGCCCTATCTCCTTTTACACTTGCACTCACGTTCCTGCATTGCAACCAGTGAAGAGTAACCAAACCAGCTAAATTGCCCTGCTGTCACGTAGACTCCCCCCTTTAAGCATGCCTTTTAGCCTCCTAAAGGACAAATAAAGTCCATTTAATAACTGCACTAAACACTAATAGTCTATCTGTGGTCTGATATTTGTGTGTGGACTAAAAGCTGCCCCCGGGCCAAAGCTGGTAACACTGGCACTCGGCACCCCTCTGCCAGCACTAACAGGTCTGCCACAGCTGAAAGCGCAGGACAACAGCTCTTAAGACACTCTCTCCCACACTGAGCTATTGATCCATCTAATAGAACACACAGCTAAACTGGCACTCTCCCTCTCTCTCTATATACCTCTCTTTTTCTCTTTGCTTTCAAAACACTTTTCTCTCAAAAAGCCCCGTGTGATGCCCCCTTCAACACCCCCCACCCATCCTCGCCCAATCGCCAGTGTATCAGCCACGGATGGTCAAACCGTTAAAATGCACATACAATGGAATTATATGGGTCCAGTTCATAAACGTTAAAATAAATGCTGTTTCAAAGGAATAGCCACAAGATGTAAACAAAGGAGTTAACATGATTTAGTGTGATAAAATCACTTACTAAACTTATCTCAGTACAGTTATATCCAATACTGGGATTACAGGGTTTACTAGTCATAAAGTGGTTATATTTGACACAGATAATTTTACACAGATATGGTTAGTAAGCGATTTTATCACAATAAAATGATGTTAACATGTACCTGTATAATGTTTGTGTTTTGTGGCTATCATATTGAAACCATGTGTATTTTAATGTTAATGTTTTGGCCCCATTCACTTCCATTTTAAGTGCCTTACTGTAATGTGATTTCTGTCATTTTTTTTAAATAATCTTTATGAGTCAATTATTTTTTGTGGTAATCACAATGGCTGTCAATTGAGCTTGTATTGAACCCAGGACATTCATTAACCATTTATCAGTTCCTTAGCAGGTTCCTTCCCTCAGGTCTACTGATGAAATGGCAAAATCTCCATTGAGACATTCTACATGGTCATATTTGTCTTTTGTCATCAATAGTATTATTTAATTATTGTGATAATTATTATCAAACACAATATTATCTGATCTCTAACTTTATGTATTTGAGATTAATAAAATGTATGCCTTTGACATCACACTCATTTCATCATACATTTTCCTGGTATTGTGATGTTTATATAATGCTTGTGCTTGGCTGATTGGGAGTGCATTGGTGTATGAGGAGATGTCCGTTAAGAGTATGCTGATTGTTGAGTGCAGAGGTCACATGCAGCAGCTCTTGTTCTGCCCCAGCTTTAATGTCCGGTAATGGCTCTACTGTACATGATCATCAAATGTACGCCAGTGGGCATGAACTCCATTATCCAGTTCCCTGCATGCAACTAGCATATTAATGTTTTTGTATCCTCCCCTTACTGTACTAACCTCAAATTTCTCACACTGTACTTCCAATATCCATGTTTATTTTAGTACACGCTCGTTCTCTCACTCTGATGTACATGCTCATTTATTTGATCCAGATTTGTTCAGTGATACTGAACGGTCCACACATCAGTGGTGCTATGAATATAATTAGCATTTCCTGTTAAAATAAAATAGGTAAAAATATGAGGGCACTCAAGAAAGAAAGAAAGAAAGAAAGAAAGAAAGAAAGAAAGGAGAGATTGTTAGTTAAATTTATGACTTGGATGTGAATAAAAGCTCTGGTGGTATTCAGCTATCTTATTTCTTTATCAGAACTGGAAAAAGAGGGAAGCTAATTGGTCTAGATGGGAGCCATCAATTAGTGGCATGCACCCCCCTCCTGTCTCTTCCCCCGCTCCCCTCCGGCCTCAATACGGGCCCCTCGAAGCTGCCGCATTAGGATCACAAAACTCTCTATAAATACCAATGTTCAGTATAAATGAAGGTAAAAAGCCTTTAAATTGAAGCCACACAAGCTGAGGGCGGTCGTTTTCTACCTGCATTTCATGGCTTGTTAGAGGTGCACTCTGCAGGTATGCCAACAGTGCTCTCCTGTCAGCCTTCTGCGGAACTAGAAACAGTCTTAATGAGAAGAGAGAGAGAGACAGCTCGTCTGTAAGAAAAAGTGTGTCTGTGTTTGTACTGTATGTGTGTGTGAGAGAGTACAAGCTTGGGAATAAGGTTCTTTCAGTTCCCGAAGGGATGGCACAAAAATCTTTAATTTGCCTTTTATGACAGCTAATTAGTTATTCTATTCAAAATCTTTGCTTTAAATAAGATAACTAATTATACACAAAGGTCATTTTCCCCACATATAATTGGTTTAACCCCCCACCTAACAATGCATGCTAAGAAAAAGTTATTGAACAAATTCAGGTTTGTGGGTAACTGAATGACACCATCAAGGCGTTACAGGTCTCCTAACCCAGATTCAAGCCTGCTGACTCTCATGTCTCACCAATTAGAGCAACCTCCAGTATGAGTGACTAGCGTTATATCCTGTCTGAGCTAATCAGAGAAACCTCTTATTGTCTCATCAAATAGATAGGGGGTTCTAAAAGCAAACACCAACTATGTGGCCTCAGCATGTTTTAAACCTAAAACGACAAACCAAATGACTGAATACAAGTGCATAATGTTAACTCTGACATCAGTAAGCTGGTATTTTTGGGTTTATCCAGAAGACTGCACCTGTCATCACTCTTTGCACAGTCTGGGATCTTGCTGGTAGACCCTTCCCCCATTTTTGTCCAGCAGAACAAAAAAGGCAACATTATAAATGGAGATGCAAACTGAGGAGGCAGATCCCACTTAATCCAATCCATTTAACAGATACAAGTGCAGCTGACCTTCCGGTGTCATTCCATGTCACAAAAAAAAAGCATATCCTGCCATCTGCCACTTGATTCATATCATGACAGAAGACCAATTTTTTTCCTTCAAGAGGCATTTTTGGCTTGTCAAACATTTTTCCCCAAACAAATAAAAGGGAGGGAAAAATAATAATTTGCTATTAATAACTGGTGTGCTCCCTGTCATCCTCTTCTTTTCTGCCCATCCACCCTTTAAAGACTTTCTCAGTCTAATATGTACAGATTTTTGCATTTGAAACTGTCAGACCATGTACTGTACAGTACTTTCCGTTATAAAGATAGGATCCAAATTCTATGTGGCCTTACTTTCAAGTTCTGTTTTGCAGAGATCAAAAAATCTAATCAATGGAGTACCCTTTTGATGAATTTAAGGTTTAGAGTGAGGAAAAAATTGAGCACAATGAATACAGCACAATTATCACATTTTCACAGTAGATGTAGCTTTGGAAAAAAAAAACCTTTGTGGTCCGATTCTTTTTCTTCTATTGTAATTTCGATTGTTTTGTGTTGTCTTTATGAGAACAATTCTTACGAAACCGGTCAAGAAAATTTCCTGGTCCAACACTCAAAAATCATAAAGAAAAAAATTTTTCAGCAATTTGTGCTACAGTAACTCTTCTGTGGGATCGAACTAGACGAGTTAGCTTTCGCTCCCCACGCGCATCAATGGGCCTTGGGCAATGGACACTTTAGAAGTTCTGTATCTTCCTCTGTTATGTCTGTCTTCCTGCCCATCGTCCTAATTGTGTCTCAGGTGTTAATCTTCTTGTTAGCCCATGTGTACAAATACCCTTTTATTCTTTGTTCCTAGTCGGTTCTTGTTTGCATGAGTTTGTTTACCTTATAATAGTAGTACTCCCTTGGTACTGGATTTCATTTGCACAGATTTTAATAATAAATTCAACAGCATCTTTTTACTGTAATTAAATAAAAGAAAATCATGTGTTATGAGAATCATCACTGAAAATCTGGCAATAGTAAAAGCTAAACCATTCGGAAGTATAGCGGTAATGTGAATTTTGGGGTAAAATGTGTTTAAGTGTCCTGAAAAATGTCCATCCATCCATCCATCCATCCATCCATCGACAACCGCTTATCCTGTGTACAGGGTCGCGGCCTGGAAAATGTGTCAATGCAAAAAAAAAAAAAAAAATTCCAAAACAAAGGCTTCATTATGCAAAACATTATTTCATATTTTTGTATTGCTTTTCTTGGCAGGTTTCGTGAGATTCACCCACAACTGGAAAACATTATGATGCAGAGCTCACTGTGGTGCAGGGTCACTGTTAATAAAACAATTTGATCAATTAGTTTGAGACCTCAGTGTAAGGCCTCTCCATGGGGGCAGGTGAAAGGAAGTGCAGAGGTATTAGGGTTGGGTGGGAGAGCAGGAAGAGCTGTTCCTGATCGGGCTATTCCAAAAGACTGGCTATAATATGCTCTCTTAATTTAACAGCCACATCATCAAATTCAGGCACACCACTAATTATGATATCTATAGGTTTAATACAAAAGCCAATTAGATGTTCAACTACCCAAGAATCAACATTGCTTTGTGCTTTATAGAGTCTGCATATGAATCCCACAATACCCTTAAATTAACCTCAACAGCATAAAGCATTACCGTGAGCATTACCTCAAAACATCTGAAAAAGGGACCAATTTAGAGGGACAATGTGCTGGAGACTTGGACTGCAGATGTATAAGGGATTACAGGCAGTCATCTGTTGCAAAGCTATTGGTATGATTTTTGAAGTAAGACTGGCAAACTGTTTTCAATGACAGGTGAGTTCATAATGTACAAATAATATGCAATACAACATTTTTATTAGGTCAAAATGTAACATGTAGAGCCATATAATACTTGATAGAAAGAGTGCTAGTAAAATGCAAAAAAAAGAAAGAAAAGATTTCTCAAATAGCTGCATGTAATGGAGGTTAACCAAAATGTGTTTTTTAAAGTCTGATGCGGATGCATCTAAATAACAAGGTGGCTATAAAAAACATAATATAATTTAATGATAGCATCGGAGATGTACACAATTTATTAAAGAACACAAAAAAAAAAAAAAACACTTAGAAGGGATAGTACTATACACCCAAAAAAGGTTATTCTCATTTTGTTCCAAATTGTATTAATTTTCTTTTTTTTTCATGTAACAGAAAAAGGAGATATTAGGCAGTACGTTAACTTTTATTGCATCTTTTTTCCATACAATAGAAGTAAATACTGACTGATGACATTTTGCCTAACATCTCCTTTTGTTGTTTGTGGAGGAAAGAAAGTCATTCGGGTTAAGAACAGATGAAGGCAAGATAATGACAGACTTTTAGGTGAACTATTTGTTTAAGCTCAGAGAAACCCATCATTAAATTTTGGAACTGACACAAGGGAGAGCAACCACTTCTGTTAATCGAGCAAGCAGACAGTTATTGGCCCATGCTAATAATTTCAGATATTATAGATTGTTCAGCCTGGCTGATATAAGCCAGATGCTAAAATAGGTATGAGCTTAGATACACTCATCGGTTTAAGGTAGTACTGTGAAAAAGGCAGGAGAGTGTGTTGGAGATGTGTACCATGGATGAGACGGATTGGACCAGAAGGCCACAGTGTGACAAATGAAAGCTGATCAAGCCATGGGAGGTTGTGGTCTCTGATTGAGCTCAACCATTTGCCAGAAGAGAATCCTGGTGGTGACAGGGATGGGAGAGGTCTGTGATTATAAATTATTAACTGCATTTCTTCAAGGCATGTGATGAAGATGATCTCTGTGCACTTGATAAGGACATCCAACTTGCCCTGAGAGAGGGCAGATCTAGTCCAGATTTACAGATTTCCTTGCTAAATGGATGAGATGCTGATATTTAAGGTCTTTGAAATGAAATAGTACCTATTTAAAATAGATAGTGCTGCCAGCCACAGTATTTATGATAACTGGTGGCTGGTAAGGAACATTTCCTGAAGATTACCAATTCCGTGTTGAGCTATAAGTTTCAGAAGCTTTCAGGACACACATTTGAAGATAAACATGGGTTGTGTTATCAGCAGATTTTAGCAGTATCACAGTGCTTACATTAGGACAATACTAGATGTAATAGAAATGCATGTTTTTTTCCCCCCTTTCAAATTAATCTCAGACTGAAATGTCTGAATATCTTTAAATGCATGTACATACATGATTAGGAATAATATGGTTCCAAATCATGGTGCCAAGTTAGGATTAACCCTTATATTGTGTTCCGGTCAAAACTTGACTGATCATTTATTTCTTCTTCTGAAAACTAGATTATTTCATCCAGTTGGAATACACTTCAATGACTTTCACACTGGGCACTCAACTTTAGACAATTTTCATAAAATTTCACCTTGTTACACCTGTGGTTTTCCCAGTCTAAAGTGAATGTAAAGTAAAGCCATTGGATATGAATGGATTAGACTACAAAATACAGAAATATAAGTGTTCAGGAGCATCCAAATCCTTTAGATGAGCACATATGTGGATATGTGTTTGCACATGAGATTTTTTCATTTTTTATAAATTTGCAAAGATTTCAAACAAACTTCTTTCACGTTGTCATTATGGGGTATTGTTTGTAGAATTTTGAGGAAAATAATGACTTTAAAAAATTTTGGAATAAGGCTGTAACATAACAAAATGTGGAAAAAGCGAAGCGGATTTCCGGATGCATTGTATCTCTCTCATCTATGTTTTAACCAACTCTGAATATAATGGTTCTCATAAATGTGAAAATTATGAGAACAACAGTTCTAATTTGTCAGCAAATTAAAAAGCATTATTTAGAAATTGGTAGGATCAGATAAATGCATTGTAAAGTCCAGATTATATGCTTTAAAATGACACCTTTATTGTTTAGATCAAGCAAGTAGTTAATTGCTACATGTATTTTTTTTTCTGTAGTGAGTGCCCCCCACTACTATAAACGCAGTTCAATGAATCCTTCTAATAAAAATATATTTTTTAAAATAATGTTAAAAAAAAGAAGTAGAAAACCTGTCATAATTACTAAAAAAAATAAAATATTGACAAAAAGATCCAATGCAAAATCTTGGGATAATGTATGCAATGAGAGAGATTTTTAAGACTGTGACAATCTACGCAAGAATTTGTCAGCTGTGCAGGTTTATGGGGAGCTGAAGCAGGTGTCCTGCCATTGTCTGCAAGAATCATTCTTTTTAAATCAGTCCACACATCTGGTAATAATTTCAGGTAGAATATGCCAGCAGAAACCCAGACAAATTAATAAAAGACAGTTGATCCATCTTGATAAGTCCAGACCAGAACAGTCTGGTACATATTGATGCATGGGTTCGGTAGACATCATGTACTTTTAAGCACAGAGTGGGAGAATATGTACAGCTACAGCTTGTGGGCAGATTAGTCAATTGTGCAATGATTTTGATATAATTAACACCCCCAAAAAAGTTGGGCTAAGGAGTACATTTGACCAAAACAAAGAGGGAGGAAGAGACAGCAAGTTAAAAAAGTGAGAATCAGGACTGGCACGACCAGTGTAGTTGGAACGAGGGTGCCGTTCATTAATGTAATGCACTTTTGCAAACTTAAGCAGCCTGCTACCGCTAATGAGCCCTGGTGAAACGCAGTAGCGCTGCTCCCTCACAGTGACCCTGGCACTGCCTGGGATAAGGGAGGGTTTTGTCTCTGGGAATAATTGCTCTTTTTAAATGTTACAAGTGTCCTGACCCCTGCGGTCGCAGCCACTTTCCCTGAGCATAATTACTTCTGATCCTGCCCAAATGAGGCAGCCATATTAGGCCTGCAATAACGGCGGCCAGGCATCAAGCGAAGCAGAGTGGGGAGTCTGGGCAGAGCGGAGCCTGCAAACAGGGGGTTTCTTTTCTCCAAGCCCTGCCGGTCATTTCCATCATGTCAGAGGTGCATTTCTTACACTTGCAGTCAGCACTAAGTCCCAAGGTGCGCGCGTGTTTGCTTGAGGAGATTGAGAGGCTTACTAAACACATTGTTTTAGTAAGCCTTCCTTTTGCCTTCCTAAATTTTTGGCTAACAGATGCGATCCAATTAACGGATAACTTCATTAGCTTGTGTGCATTAATTATTTTTATTTGCTCCACACTTTATCCTATTATTTTAATTTATTCACATGGGGTTAATTAAAAGAAATGTATCAGCTATCTAATTAAATTAATTACTGATTATTTCGGAGATGTGCGAAAACTGGCAGTGTTATTGCAGGAGGCAACTTGTTCAAACACTTTGGCTCTTGCTTTCTAGCATGGTGAGAAAACAGCTTTGGATGGTGAGCTGACAACAGACCAGCATCAGAAAAGCTAGCAGTTGAGGTGAACTGATGCTGGGGTTAGAAACCCCAGAGTTTAAAAATAAAAAAAATAAATAAAAGGAACAATCCTTATGTCAGTGTATGCCAACTTCCCTACTATATAGTATGCCATAATCAGTAACAAATTAGTAGGATGAATGCTTAATTTAAAAAAAAAAAAAAAAGTGAAGGACCGAAGGAACACTGGAGTTTCATAAAAATTAGATTTTTTCCCCAAATGTTTACACTTTTTACATCTGAAAATTCCAAAAATCATTCTTAAGGAATTTACAGACAGCGACTGAGCAACACTTTCAGAGTGGATCCTCATTTTCACCTCACAATAATGGAATGATATAATTATTAGATATATGATTGTTGCTACATCTATTACTATCTTAAAACTAAACTGTCACTAGAGGTTAATTTATTTGCATGCTGTTAATATGCACATAGTTTTGCCAGTATTTAACACCACATGTTAGCTCACAAGAAAAAAAAACTATAATTATTCGAAAAAAGTTAAAGTTACATGGATGCTATGTGGAGAAATATCTAAATTATGCTGAGCCCATGAGTGGCCTTCCCTCAATATCTTTAAATACTCAAGCCATTGTTATAAATGATGGCAAAAACAGAGAAAACACAGCATTGTGGCATATGATAAACTACAGTATAATATATATATATATATATATATATATATATATATATATATATATATATATATATATATATATATATATATATACACACACACACATACACACACACATACACATACATACACACACACAGTGAGGAAAATAAGTATTTGAACACCCTGCTATTTTGCAAGTTCTCCCACTTAGAAATCATGGAGGGGTCTGAAATTGTCATCGTAGGTGCATGTCCACTGTGAGAGACATAATCTAAAAAAAAAAAAAATCCAGAAATCACAATGTATGATTTTTTTAACTATTTATTTGTATGATACAGCTGCAAATAAGTATTTGAACACCTGAGAAAATCAATGTTAATATTTGGTACAGTAGCCTTTGTTTGCAATTACAGAGGTCAAACGTTTCCTGTAGTTTTTCACCAGGTTTGCACACACTGCAGGAGGGATTTTGGCCCACTCCTCCACACAGATCTTCTCTAGATCAGTCAGGTTTCTGGGCTGTCGCTGAGAAACACGGAGTTTGAGCTCCCTCCAAAGATTCTCTATTGGGTTTAGGTCTGGAGACTGGCTAGGCCACGCCAGAACCTTGATATGCTTCTTACAGAGCCACTCCTTGGTTATCCTGGCTGTGTGCTTCGGGTCATTGTTATGTTGGAAGACCCAGCCTCGACCCATCTTCAATGCTCTAACTGAGGGAAGGAGGTTGTTCCCCAAAATCTCGCAATACATGGCCCCGGTCATCCTCTCCTTAATACAGTGCAGTCGCCCTGTCCCATGTGCAGAAAAACACCCCCAAAGCATGATGCTACCACCCCCATGCTTCACAGTAGGGATGGTGTTCTTGGGATGGTACTCATCATTCTTCTTCCTCCAAACACGGTTAGTGGAATTATGACCAAAAAGTTCTATTTTGGTCTCATCTGACCACATGACTTTCTCCCATGACTCCTCTGGATCATCAAACTTAAACTTTGGCAAACTTAAGACGGGCCTTGACATGTGCTGGTTTAAGCAGGGGAACCTTCCTTGCCATGCATGATTTCAAACCATGACGTCTTGGTGTATTACCAACAGTAACCTTGGAAACGGTGGTCCCAGCTCTTTTCAGGTCATTGACCAGCTCCTCCCGTGTAGTTCTGGGCTGATTTCTCACCTTTCTTAGGATCATTGAGACCCCACAAGGTGAGATCTTGCATGGAGCCCCAGTCCGAGGGAGATTGACAGTCATGTTTAGCTTCTTCCATTTTCTAATGATTGCTCCAACAGTGGACCTTTTTTCACCAAGCTGCTTGGCAATTTCCCCGTAGCCCTTTCCAGCCTTGTGGAGGTGTACAATTTTGTCTCTAGTGTCTTTGGACAGCTCTTTGGTCTTGGCCATGTTAGTAGTTGGATTCTTACTGATTGTATGGGGTGGACAGGTGTCTTTATGCAGCTAACGACCTCTAACAGGTGCATCTAATTTAGGATAATAAATGGAGTGGAGGTGGACATTTTAAAGGCAGACTAACAGGTCTTTGAGGGTCAGAATTCTAGCTGATAGACAGGTGTTCAAATACTTATTTGCAGCTGTATCATACAAATAAATAGTTAAAAAATCATATATTGTGATCTCTGGATTTTTTTTTTTAGATTATGTCTCTCACAGTGGACATGCACCTACGATGACAATTTCAGACCCCTCCATGATTTCCAAGTGGGAGAACTTGCGAAATAGCAGGGTGTTCAAATACTTATTTTCCTCACTGTGTGTGTGTGTGTGTATATATATATATATATATATATATTTTTTTTTTTTTTTTTTGAACTATTCTTATTTATAGCTCTACCAGACAATATAAATCCCAGTTAGGGTGACCACTATTTAAATTCTAGTCTATTATTGAGCCCAAAATCTTATTCTTGTCTTCAAACTTATTAAAATAGAAAAATTACTAATTTTAATCAATTTATCAAATTATTTTGTGAATTTTTGGTAGGGATTCCCATAGGGATACTTGGGGAATCATGCTTGTGTCTGATGTAATTATTCAGTTCAAACAGTGTAGACAGTCCCATGCTTTTGCAGCTACTAGTTTTTTTTCTTGCCTTGCCAAACTCTTTCCTCTCTCACCGTGATACACTCATCTTTCCTGACAGTAATGCTATAAATGCATTTCTGACATGGTCAGAGATTGTGTATTTAATGTAGTACAGAGCAGATATAGCAAGTTTCAGGTAAACTTGTGGTGCCCTGTTGTTGTTAGAGAAACCCAAGAGAAGGAAAAAGGAGATAGCGTGTAATAATAGCGTGATAAAAATACTTTTAAGTCTGTGATTAAAGAGGTGACTATTATTAGCTGAATTTATGTTGTAAAGTGTTTATCTGGAAAAATAGCTTCATTGGAACATCTCATAGTGGTTGAGTCAGTGTAAGAGGACCTCCCAAGAGCACAATTCCAACACTGAGTAAATAATTTTTGTGGTTGTTGTTACGTCAAATAATTGGGTCATGGGACAATTCTCACTTTCCAGTATGCCGCATGTTTGGGAATGTACTACTCACTTGCATACCTAAAATAACATACAGATACCTTTTTAACGGTCAAGATGTACATTCTTCATCATATGCGATACATACTCAGACAGTACGTGAATTCAGAAACAGCTAATCAGTGTGTGACCCCACATCCAGCAAATCAACAGCCAACATTCTGGACATTTCTTTCTACAGTATACCTCAAGTGACATTTGCTTTAGGTCTTTGTGCAGACAAACGTTGGAGACTGCATCCCACTTACTGCACCAGAAGGCACTGTCAATATCCCCCTTCCCATCTTCATATATATGAACTCAATTAATTTTTCCTCTCTTTTCCCACAGATTGCATTTGCATTTGCATCTGAATAAAGAAATAAATCCATCTATTCTCCCTCCAGATCTTTTCAGAATTTAAGAAAAAAGGGGGACAATCTTATCTGCTACTTCATGACTCCTGGCAAGAATGTAACCATTAGCACCGTCAGAGCCTCTTTCTGCCATCCGTCGCACAATGATGCCCCAACACATTTTAGCAGATATTAAAAATGCATTTGGCTAGGCATAAATGTGGGCGCTCTTAAGTTTGTCACTCCCAAGGTTAGGGAGTGATGAATGAAATTACCATCTCCCCAGAAATTACTGCACATTTAGGGTTTCAATAGATATGCCAGAAGACAGGTGTGCCATTCAGAACCATGCTTCAGGCTTTGGAAATGGAGGAAACAGAATGCAGCTAAAAATCCATTTGGGCTCCTTTTAAAGCTGAATAATGCAAATCCACCACAGGGGGTATTTGTTTGGAGTGTGAGGCATCTGTGTCGTTTGAGCACTCTCTCAGGTGCCCATCTCCTAATGGGGTAAATAATGAAGCAGGGTTTGGATTGCAATAGTTACACCCCCCCCCCCCAACCGGCTTTTTGGTCCAGCAAAGTAGATTGGGGACTAGTGGTTACTGTACTAGACTTAATCAGGTGGATATTCCATGGCGTTAATGGCTGAGGGAGATATATTACTGTCATATTACTGTAACAAGTTGTAATTGATAAGCCATTCTGATATTACAGTTCCCCCACGAGTCATTGTAGAACGTGAACTGGAGGGCATGTTTCCAGTGTCAATCTGAATGAATAGATGTTTCAGACACTCATTTTTCAGTCTTGACACTACTCAATGACCAAATTCCTTTTCCACCACCTTGAGCCCATGAGTTCGTTTGTGTGTGTGTATATACACACACACGAGTATGCGAGATTACTTGTGACTAACCGTCTCCATATCAGTACTCTGAGTGCTATTATTGAATGACCAGACTATCTAAGTTTATTGACGTGGCTAGAGAACTGGCCACTGCATTATGAGGTCCAGCCATGCACGGGAGACTGTCACGTTTAAGTGTGTCAAGAAATGGGAAAATTGGTGGCCTGCAGAAAAGAGGACTGGACACAGCATTATTCGGCCTGTGCGGTTTCTAATTTCAATTAAAACCAAGCAGAGTGGCCAAGTGTCTGGACCACAGCTGCCACTCTAATGGATCAGAACCCTCACACTGAGCATTGATTAAATCAGCATCGCAGATACTATGTCCTTCCCCTTTTAGGAACAATACAAACTAACCAGCAATCATTGCCTTTAATTAGGCATTCAAGATTGTATTTATTGAAGGTCAGCCAATGAGTTTTGGAAGATAGAATCTCATTAGGTGGATGAGTTTCCATTTGCCAGCATGCCTCTGGTGCTTTGTTAAACAGCATCTTCCTTTTGTATATCCTGTGGCTTTTTTATTAAAAGAATATAATTTAATTTATTAAAGAAAAATTTAAGATTTGTATGGAATGGGTTTACACAGGCCATATTGGATTTCTCCCTCCCAACTATTTTGTAAGTGCTTTACTGAAGATTGTTATTATTGGTTTATGGTGTATATATGGAGGGTTTATTGAACAGGGAATAGTTTTAATTATGTTTCCCAATAGAAAGTAAATACCCTCAGGCCTAAATGTTGCCTTTATTTATAACAAACTATGCTCAGCATTAATATGTCAGCATTATAATATTGATGAATAAAACCCTTAGCTTTAGTATAAGTTATGATAACAATAACAAATGGTTCTGTTTTTCATTAAATGGCATTAATACCAATGTAATAAAGAAGAGAATAAATGCTTAAATATTTTACATTTATGACTCCAGAGAACCGAATTTATATTCCTTTTCAAAAATACAGCACAATAATATCATATATGAATATGTGTGTGGAGGTTTAAGGGGCAGCGAGGTGGGCCCCTGTGTCCAAAAATTACAGTCTTCAAAAACAATTGCTCTAGTTTGACTACCTTTCTCACCACAGGAGTGATTCATAAAAATCTCATCTTGATCCAAGTAGCATTAACCATTTCATAATTAATCTCCCTGCACTACACCATTCAATAGTCTTTTTCAGCTCCACTGCAAAACATGCAATAATGAGAAAGTTAGAACTTAAACTGCACACACATGCTGCACACATCCAAACATGCAATAAACATATACTCCATGGCAAATGCTTTCAGCACACCAGCAATCGTATTGGACACAGATATACAAATTCGCCCATGCACAAGGTAAACATGTAGCCACCCAGGTGTCCATACATGCACTTTTTTTTATTAAGCACACATACCCATTCCCCTAAAAAAACTTAACCACACAACCGTTATCAGTGTGAGCATGCAGTCCTCCAGTAAACACACTCTAGTAGACATGTGTCTAGGGAGCATTTCAGGAGAGATTAAAAAAAGGCCTTCCAACTAACAGAGATAATGGAAGATCAATGTATATCAATATGGAAACATGCATGCATAAACAGACCTGGTTACAATTATGCTTAAGATTTTATTTCCACATTTATCATTCATAACCCTTGCACATAAACATTCAAAATGCAACAGTGCTACTCCTTTGTGCATCTAAATCCCTTTCAGAAGGTATCTTTTCAGTGTTCCATGTTTGAGTTGTGATATTTACTGGATAAAGATAGCGTGTTGAGGTGAGCTCACATTCATGGCTTGATTTTAAAAAGGCAAGACTAATGAATGTCTATGATACACCAAGCTGCACTTTCTAACTTCATTAGACCCAAATGTGGATATCAGTGTAGATATCATTAGGAAAGGTTTTAATCAAGCTATAGTATGTGATAAGGTTAATGAGGAGTTTATAAAAGTCTCTCTGGCGGAGAGAACAAGCAAGCAGTAAGGATGAGACCTTAAGCAAAGTGTGCTAGTCATGTATTTCATTAGCATGGTCAACTGTACTTTTTGTTTATGGTGAACCTTTTAAAACCAGGTCATACCAAAAAGCATTAAAAACTTGCTTGTGAAGTTGCGTGGATATGTAGGTCATCCGACTGTTCTTAAGCTATCGCTATAGCTCACAGTTGGCTGTATAGACGCATTCCTAGAGTTGCACAGGACAACTGCAAAGAGAGATGAAGGGAGGGGGGGGGAAGAAACAAATAAAAACAGAAATGGAAGAGGGACTGATGAAATAGAGCCAAGTGTGACGACCTACTGCAAGAGAAGCAACGTATGTGTTAGGGAGAGAGAAAGTGGTCGCACATACAAAACTCAATAGATGAAGCAACTCACCCTTGCAGCGAGACGCGCAAGGGAGAGGTGCTATGACAAGGTGACACAAGGGAATAACATGTGGTCTAAAGACCAAAGGAAAGTAAATTAAAAACCACCTAGTGTAAAATCATCGATATGTAGCTGTATATCCCCCTTTCAGCAGAGCATATGTACTATTTCTTGGAGCATATTCACTGGGAAAATCGACCGTTGTACATGCTTCCAGAGCAATGAAGCCCTTGCATATCCCCACAGTCAGACATTTGTACAGATATTGTAACAAAACTGGAAGTGCTTTTTCTCCCATTTTAAGTTAGTTAAAAAAGGCTAAACATGATTTTGTTTGAGTAAATGCTGTGCGCGCACACATACACACAAATTGTTTTTGGCACCTCTCCCTTTCTCACGTTCCTTTTTTCCCCTGAACATTGCACCTGTCTGCATTCATCTCAGGACTCAAGGTGAAAGATAAGATTGCTCCAAGACATTTTAAAAGGCAGCATAAAAATGACGATTCATCTTACTGGCGGCATGTCTGAGGATGTTATAAAAGGTTTTCCATGTTCCCAATGCCTCAGTGATGGACTGTACGTCCTTGGAGCTTTTCAAAAATCCCATGATTATGGGAATTATTTAAAAACATACCAGTATCTGCAGCTTTACACGAGGAAATGGAAGGATGATGGGAGGAATTCTCATGGATATGCTGTTGCGATGACCATATGGATGCAACGTGAGCCTTACCCTGCTCCCTTGATGTTTGACAGAGTGTTTGGACATGTAAACGTGTGATCTGGTGCGCGTCTCATGTGCAGGCTGTGGATTTAATAAAAGTGCTCTTACATAACACAGCAAGGGAAAGTGATTGAGCTGTTGAGCTGATCTGATGAGTGCAGCCATTTGCATCAAGAGACAGGTGCATCGTTCCATCCCCAGCATACCTCTGTCTAACTCGCTCCCTCTATTCAGGCATATGTGTTTAACATTTCAACTTCTGTGCAATGTGTCAGACCATCATACAAGGGCACTACATTCAAACAGTCATCAAAATAGAGCATGCTAATTTAAAAGCACACAGAAATGGCAGATCTCCACATTGAGGACACATCAGTTGCAGACACAGTATATTGGATTGTAATTGCATCAGGAGGAAATGTTTATAAAGTAGTAATTTCTTCAGGCTTAAGCAATATAAGTGTCAGGAAAACAAGCATTAGGCCCTGAATCCAGGCACAATATTGCAAGCGACCCAGGGCAAGAAAACATTTATGTAATTTCAATATTTGAAATTGGCAAGTTTAATTTAGAGAAAGAACAAGCATATATGCTGAGAAAATAGCAAATACAAGGGAGAAAATTACCTGGCATGAGGTGAAAAATCTTAAGGAATGTATAAAAGTAATCTTCAAGTGGAAATTCGGAATCAGCCCACAGAAAGGGGAATAACAGAAAATAAATATTAGTCCACTTTATATCAATATAACATTGCTACAAGACAGATTTACCATGGTAACTCATGAAAAGAATTAAGAAATTCTTATTTCAAAATAAAAACTGGTGCCTGAAGCCCCGAATTTTATTGCAGCAGACAGATCAGGGGTCTAGTAACATTGCTTTTCAAATATGTGTTATGAATGGACAGATTCCATTGGAAGGTGGGCATGCAGGGCTCATAAATTGAACAGGAAAATGTAACCAAGAATTTATCATCAGGTTGAAGAATAGAAGGTTGTTC
The DNA here is from genome assembly GCA_032164185.1 of Moxostoma hubbsi. Taxonomy (NCBI): domain Eukaryota; kingdom Metazoa; phylum Chordata; class Actinopteri; order Cypriniformes; family Catostomidae; genus Moxostoma; species Moxostoma hubbsi. The sequence goes on along the minus strand of JAVLUX010000003.1, from coordinate 36,680,287 downwards.
TTCTCTTCTGCAGGTTCTTAGGGAGCCCAGTGTTGCGAATGATCGATCCTGAACAAGTCCACAATGAGGACCCAATTATCCCTAGCATTTGTAGCAGATAGTTTTAAATAACTTTAAGGAAAAGAAAATGGCTGAATAGCACATTTCTCCAGAGAGAATTAAGTCAACTGAGAGATTATTTTATTTAAAAAGGTAGAACTGAAAAGGAGTAGTGCTTGTGCTATACCTTGAGACATGAGTCTTGATAAAAACATAGGCAAGTAATGAATGGTATTTACAATTAACTCTTAATGGTATTCAGCTACAATGGAGTACATAAACGTGCAACCAGCACGTTTTTCCACAAGTGTCAAAGGGCCTATTCATGTTAACAGAGGCGTATATGGGTGATGTGAGCAAATGAGGGTTTTTCTTATGAACGTGGTTAAATTATGTTATACAGGCATTTATTCTCTCTTCATCTCTCACACACAAAGATGTACCATGAAAATTATCTGGATTGATTTATTTAGAATCAGACTTATCTGAATATCGGAAGCCTGCGTTAGTTAAACGTGTGTGTGCACGCGCACAGGTCCAAGCTGCCTCCCCATGCCTGCCAAAATGCCAGCGCAGTTGGTCGGCACCAGCAACCAAAGGGTGAAGCTTTTAGGCAATGAGCAGCAGGTGATCTAAGCTTTTCTGTAAGTCCTAATGCTCCTAAAAGCCACTCTCCCTGCTTCTGTAATTGGGCATCAGTAGTTAATGTAGTATTGACTGCATTACATGCTCCTGTGCATCCTCTCCTACTAATGCCATTTGCATCACCTTGTACATTTACCATATTGCTTAGCCAATAGCTGTTAAAAGCAATCTGAATCATGAATCATATGGGAACTTTTAGCAAGACAGACATCCAAAGAAGCCAATTTACAGTTGAGTTAATCTGGGTACATTAGCGCAACATGGATTGAGCGAGACAGACCAATTTATGTTTCTACGACAATCCCCTTATTGGTTTTTAGATGGGTTAGTGAATGGTTGGCTCAAAGAGATTTGAAATATCCATTTTCAGACACAAATATGGGGCTGAAATGCAAACCATTACTTTTGAGGTGGAAAGGGCCCCTGGCTAAAACTAGTAGAAATGTGTGTGATGAAAATATTCCATTGAAGATGACAAGGCAGCATGCATACACACACACACACACACACACACTAAGGAAATGTATCAAAGTATAAAAATAGCATTCAGTACAGATTTACGCCTTGCAGGTGTTTGTATGAAGCCTACCAAAAAAGTTGTCAGCACCTCGAGTTCCAAAAAAAGTTTCTAAATGTTAGATAGAGACTTGTAGTGTTCATAGGCCTACAGAAAAAAAGAAATTAAATGTTGAATAAACTTTAGGCCCATCAGTAAGGGCAAAATGCGCTCACCTGTAAACGGAGGTCAACCGGTGCTGATAAAACATCTCTGTAACTTCACAGATGTAATCCCGCGCTGATACTGTTCGGTTCTACGGGTTTCAAAAGGGCAATAATCGTATTACGGAACACTAACAACAATAGGTTAAAACATAAATACCGTAATCTCCTCGTAGCCTCTCGGAGTATCATACATGCTTTCGTTTGATATGACAAATGGACTCGAGCATGAAAGTGGCGTTCCGAAAGAAAATAGACGCCAATACCTGCCCTCTGTTGTTGTCCTCCCTTCTTTTTAGTCGTTACGAGCAAATAAAGAACTAACAATCAGTCTACTCACCCTCTTCCTTATCTAACACCATCGTCCTGAGGAGCGAGGAGTCCGGCTCCAGGCGATCCGCTCTCGGCTCCAGCACACTTCAGCGCTCGCCACGCGCGTCTCTTGAGAAGAAATTGCTTCGCAACAACAATGTAATAACCGTCCGCGTTGCTGCTGCAAGCTTTAATTACACGGGCTCGTCTGTGTGGTTTTCCGCTGTTCAGTGACGGAAACCCATGTAGAGAATCATACGCGTCTGCTATTGCGTTATTTAATTTATTTTCGGTGATTATCTTCTGCGATGTCCCCCAGTTGTGCGCGTCAGTAATATCCACGGGCTAAACTGCGAGCACAATTAACGGTGTTCAAACTACACAGACACCACGGTGCATTCCATGCGAAAATGAAACAAGCCACGAAAACGATTGGACTAACTCAAATCTAATCGCGCACGGTCTTCTAAACACCCGTTTTCAGCTGCTGCGAAGAAGCTATGTAGGGGTATAAACGTGTTCCTCCCAGTTCTTATTTGCTCCGAAACTATAACTATATTCAAGAAATCCAATTCTGAGGCTGACAACTATGAAGGGCATGCTCGCGCTGCCTTTCTCACCAAATTTATGCGCTCTGCTTGCTCTTGCTCCTGAATACACGCGCAGCACTTCCCAGAGAGCCACAGATTCCCCTGTTAATTAAATCAATTCATTATGCTCAGATCTGATTAGCAGCCCTTCCCCCCTCTTTGAATCAATTATTCAATACACAAACATAATTGCTTGTGCCAGAGGTGTCTAAGAATTAGCTTATTTAACTCCAAGGACACTAATTACCCCTAGGGCAAGAGAACTTTTCTCATTAATTCTGACAAAACACAAAAGCACAGCTAAGGGAAAGTGTACGTACGTGCATGTTTGTGATTGAGTGTGAGAAGTGTTTACGTGGAATGCTCACAGGAGGATGTGTGTGTACATACACAGACATGTATTCTTGTGTGATTGTGGTGCATGTTATAAACAGTGAAAAGAGGTTTCTTTGCCATGGTGTGTTTTGAACCTTTCAAGATAAATTTACACAATTTTCATGATCTAATTTCCTCACACTCTACAGTGTGACACGTTTTCCGTCCCTATTTAATTGTCATTATAGTTTTTCCATTGGATACGTATGATCATGAACAGACAGACCCATTTTCCATACCCAGATAAAAAGTCAATTTGAGAGCGACAACACAACAGATGTGCTGTGTTTTGATTAGTGCTGAGATAGGAGGCCGTGTTTGGCTCTGTTAATATAATTGTTAGCTGTTACTTCGCTGATAAAAATGATACTCTTACATGGTGGGCAAATGAATAACAGTGCTTCTACCTGCCCTGGGGAGACTCTTACCAAATCAAGGCACAGATCCACCCAAGATTAACCATTAGGGAAGATGCAGAGGTAAAGAGTGATCTGTTTGTACCAATTCTTCCTTTACTATGAAGTCCTAATTGCCACCTGATTTAGTGTTCAGGATAAAGCATCAAAGCAGTCTTTAACAGGGCTGTGCATGCGAGACATCCCTGTCAAGGTAGAGATGAAAATGTGTCTCATTTAATGTCTCTCCACTTTCTGGATCTCCTTGAAGGTGATGAATAGACATAAATTATGAAATTGTAATTTATATCTACTCATAAGACATTAGGTTGAAAATCTACCATTCCGCCAGACATCCTTTCATAGTTTAATTCAAACTACTGACTCTAGCAACCTTAGCGGAGTGGGACATTGCCCTGCCCTTAAAATTAAAAAAAAAAAAATTGGAGTCTCTGCTCTCTTCCTCTCTCTTGCCTGACATGTCTGACTTTTCATTTCTGCTGTCTGATAGATGGATGACTTTTGACCACAAATGTATGTTTGCTGACCTCTTGCAGAAGTGAATGACACCCAATTAATCCAATCACATCAAACTGGTGGAACAAGGAAAACGTGGCCCCTTGTTGTTGAATGCTGGGTTACAAACAGCCTTCTGGCATTTAAAGGAATATTACATTTTCATTACAAGTTAAGCTCAGTCGACAGCATTTGTGGCATAATGTTGATTGCATTAATTCTTCAGTTAAACCTTGTGTATTATTTGAGCTGAAAAGTTGTTTAAATCATATTTTTTTGATTTTAGGGTTTACGGAGTTACATCGTCAAATTTACATAGAAAATGTTAGTAGGCAATTTTATCACACAACATCATGTTAATATCCATATTGTTTATGTCTTGTGGCTGTACTTTTGAAACACTATGTATTTTAACATGTACAGATTGGCCAAATTCACTTCCATTGAAAGTGCCTCACTGTAAAGTTGTTTCCAAGGGTAGTCAGTCCACTCTGTAGCCATCTTGGGAACGCTCCTGGGCAGCTATTTTCTGTTGATACAAGCAGCATGAAAGTACAACTCCTATCTACTTGAATGGGGAAAGACCAACATCTCCAAAATGCTTGGTCAAAATTATGATCAAAGAACATATTTCAAACAGCAGTAAAATCTGACAACAATGGTATCAGAAATTGTGCTGCTTTAACTCCAATCACACTAAAAAACGATATTATTCATACCGGCCCAGCTAATGCACATACGTGTTCTCAAGTTGACTGACAGGCGATGTCTGTATTTTAAAGCTGGTTGGGTCTTTTACCTGTAAGGTGGAACTTAAGCTTCTACATCCGCCATAGTGGATGTTCCAGTTTTTCCCATTATACAAGTGCTCTGTCTCGGACTAAATATTCTCTGCTCACCGTAACCCAGATTTTTGCTTTTTTAAAGAAATGGAGGGGCAAGTCGAAATTATTGTTTTTGTGGTAAACATCAAGCCACAAATGCTGTCAACTGATATTAATTTGTATTTATTCTGGAATATTCCTTTAAGTGGGAAACAGTATAATGACCACTGAGTGTTTTAAATAAGAGATACCACATGCGAAGTATTAAGACACATCTTGCACATACAGTAATAAGAGATCAAAAAGAGAGCAAATGGTACCAACAAATAAATAAATAAAAATAATGAGCACTTAGTTATTTTGTGTGAAAATATTTTGGTCAACACATAATTACAAAAGTTTACCAGAAGTGACCACTAAAGTCCCTTTTTTAAGGGTCATTTATGACTGATAGGTTAGGTGTATGCCTACAGTGGCTCATCATCAGAAATCTGTCTGAAGGACACATCAGGTTGTGCTTCATATGTCTGTGCTAGCTTATTAAACCCCCAGGAATAACTTACACCAGTGCAGTGACACAAATCATGCTTCCCTTCTGTATTGATGGTCAGTGATGGAGCTATCTATTGTTTCTCTATTATTAAGAGGCCTAGTGTGCAGCCCTGTCCCTGTTCTATGCCACATTGATGCAGGGTCAGTTGTGACGGGAAACCATCATGGAGTGTGGGCCTGGTGTTGCAGAGTTAATTAAAATTCATTTCTGATTGGGAATTAAATAGGCCCATCTATTTACTGCTGGGGCTCACATACAGCCAGTTCAAAAACACAGCACAGTAATTAACCCTATAATCAGACAGCACAGAGTCGAGTTGGATTCCCATTTATCCTGGGGCAAACAATCAGTGAATGCTGGAGTCAGGCAGAGGTTGAACACAAACCTCTCCTATATTTCATAATGGTTAAGCTGATTATAAACCAATATCAGACATGGTGCTTTTTGTAAACTGTACAATGGAAAGTCCTTAATGCTAGAAGGAAAAACTTATAGAGGCCTGTTGTGATGATATCTGGATAAATGAGAAAAATTATGTACATGAAAGATGGTGCTGCTTACACTTTCTTAAATTAATTCATATACTAATTGAAAGTTGTCCTCATTTTCTTTCATTTGATGGGCAGTAGGCCTTCTCAAGGTGTTTTATTTAATATGTGAGAATTAAAGAATTGATGCTTCATTGCAGATAATCATCTTGTGATTTTAATTGGTTTCTCAGTATGTTTTATGATTTCTGAGCACATCCTCTGTGTTCTGGCTGTGAGTGGAAATCTCACTTAATTTTGTGATTCACTCATGTTGCGAAATTATATATATATATATATATATATATATATATATATATATATATATAAGCAATATTTCTAGTGTTCCACAGGACTACTTCAAGTTTTATGCAGCAGATAGTTGTTTGTTTATTTTTCTGACATGGTTTATGTAGCCCCTCCTAGTGGCTGGATAATGCAACAAGACCAACTTTACTCTCCTTCTGTCCTCTCTTTTCCTCTTTCCTGACAGACTTACCACTTGAATATGCTCCACTTTGTTTGATTGCACAAAACAGCAGTTTACAGTACATCTACTCATTCCAAATGGGACTAGTCAAAAATAGCTTAGGTGTCATTTGGGGGCAAAGAATCCTCTTCCCAAACATTTAATCCAACTTTAATCCCAGTCATTAAGAATTAGACATGCAGAGCTGTCCGGCCGTGCCTCTAAATTACAATCAAACGGTTACCAATTCACAAATTATTGATGGTAGATTCTCTTTTCAACAGCAAATTAAGGATATTAAGAAAGGCTTTTAATGCAAAAGTGACTAATTAACCAACGGATGGGAAATCTGCAGCCCAGATATCAAAAAAGTGCTCGGCGCACATTGCAGAAACACAAGGGAATCAATTAGTTTAATTATCAAAACAGCTAATTAAAATTGCACAGTTCCTAATTAGTTCTTTGCTTTTGCCTCTAATTGACAGTATGGAGATAAATGGGCTGCAGATGAAAAGAGAGAGAGAAAGTGGAGAGGAGAAAAACAGGAGAAACTTCTGTGGAATATTTATGCTGACTTTATCGCTGTCTGTGTGGCAGCCCTTGAAAGTGAAAATTAATGACCTTAATTCCCAAACTGTTTTCCCTCTAACGGTGCTCCCCTCCATGCTCCTGGTACACTCGCCTTTGTATGGGGTTTGCCACCCTGTCAACTACAGGAATGGGAGAAAAGGAGAACTTGGGGGTGGGAAAGAGACACTGATTCTCCTCCTAATGTGATAGCTCCCACCTAACAATAGAGAGAGATGAAAGATTGGACCACATGTAACCACTGGGAGCATTGCATCATGGGACTGCAACTTTGTTGCACTTTTTTAAAGGGCTTCTGTCATATTTCCATGGACTAATTTGTCCCATAAATAGAGTACTCTGATGGGACACAGATAAAAGATATTTGATGGAAGTAGAATGATTGCTCCAAACTTTATTTCTTCTCGCATTAATTTTCCAATGGAATTACCCATATGAGCAGTGGGCCTGTATTCCAAATCAGAAAGCAAAACGGAGACAAGTTTGCTGTTTTTTGTGCCACTGCATTTCCTGTCATCGTTGCTATCTATTTAAAGGAAGGATGGAAGGATGCAAACTTTAATGAAAGGTTTCACCAGGGACTCTTTCTACCAGATAGGCTTAATATTTGGTCCTGTTTTCTAGTAAGGCCCAGACCTGGCTGGTTGTAATCCTGCCTCTCTATCCCCTCGCATGTCACTGTCACAACAACCCCTTTCACGTTAGGAGATAAGCATCTACTAATCAGTTTACTGAGGGGCCTGTGTTAAAATGTAAATTGCATTAATGCTCAAATTATGCATTATGGTAGGCAGTGATGCCTGGCCCCTAGCCTGAATAATGTTCCCATCATTTGGATACAATCTTTTAGGTTTGTTGTTAATGCACACTGATTTGCCCTGGTCTGGTCAACATCAAATGTGATACATCAGTCAGCTGGTGTGTGGGACATCACAAGAGAGTTGCCATTTCTGAATTAGTAAGAGAGAAGCTTTTTAGCATAGTTACTCTAAAAGGTAGTAACATGTTGGTTTCTTTTGCCCAGCACTCGCTCATGGAGAAAGACATTTCTGCTTGTTGCATTAATATTTCGGTGCTAGCAGTTGGAAAATTGCATAGGTATTAATTTACTTGTAATACCAGTGAGTCAAAGTGGATTGCCTGAAGAGCTTTTAGGAACAACATTCGAAATGTGATTTATCTGTCCTCCTCTTGTCCATTTCAAAATTGCACCCTGAAGAGACCCTCATGTTGCAGAGCTCTCTCTCTGCCCAGAGGAACCTGCTACCGATGGCTAACAAACACACATTCTTGGCTAATTGATTGTCTTCTGTTTTATTTATGGAAAGCCGGTAATTAGCGGCCAGCATAATGTACGCCCTTCATTAGCACACGGGTACCACTATGGATTTCACTGCTTTGTTTTAGATGCACACACCATTAGAAGCAAACAAAAGATGAGAATTTATTAGTGTGGGATCTTGTAAATATCCTTGAAAACTCGGTGTGCCTTTAAGGGAGAGTACAAGGCCCGTAAAACTTCTGTCAGCATTTGCTCAGTGATTCCATTCGTGAGATGGAATATGTTAAGGAAAAAGTGGTATAAATTTAATTTTAATTGTTTTGTACACACGCCAGTGAAAAGGAACTGATTGGACACAGTTCACAGACAGTATATTAATATGTTATTTTCTTATGTTAATTGGTTTGCATAATCTTTCTCCGTGCCTGATTTCAGAGTACCTGGCACTGAGAAGGGGCCTAGAGAGAGAAAATCAGGCTCTCTGAACATTAAATAATAATGCATCTGCAAGCTTAAGGTGTGTTCAGTTAGCAGAAATCACATTTTTATAATTCATACGCCAGCTGTTTCGATGCTTTCGAGTCAATTTGCTTCCCTGCCTGCATTTAATGAAATCTTGTTACTGGAGAATTGACTGGGTCTGAATTGAGATTTTAACACCATTGACGATGCAGCATGGAAATGCACACTGGTGGGAACTTTTAATGGAGGATCTTGTAATCAGAGGACACTTGTATTCAGTTTTCTTACAATAATGAATTTCATCAAATGCTCCAGGCCGGGCAGTGTGTGAGCGGCTCAAATTTCAAGGTTTTTGACCATCCCCGTTTGAGACATTCCTCTGGGAGAGTGTGATTACTCAAGTTTAGCAGTTTATTGCCTCATCTTTCAATAGCCACTGAAGCACAAAATTCTCATCTAGGTTACTCCTTTTTTTTCTTTAATATAAACTGCAGAACAGCTGGTGACATCCAAGTGTAGCATTGTGTGGATTGCTATTGTAATGAATGCTTTCATTATCCAAATTTGGATAACAAAAGCGTTCATCACAATAGCGAGCCACATAGTCATTATTCATCAATTATATATATATATAAAAAATAGAATGAATACTATCACAATCATCATTATTCTATAAATACAATACATTTAAAGAGGTTTGTCAAAAAGTGTCACATCTTGTGCGCTGCTGGATGGCTTACATCACTTCCTTCTTCCTATCCCTGATCATCTTCAGACAAGCACCACATTTCCTGCTCTTCTCATGGTTGACCATTGCTCTTCATTAAATCATAGTTTCATGGATGTCACAGGAAGATGCAATTTTTCTCTGAAGACTTTTTGAGGGCAGCCCATCTTCTTTCTGGGGATCATACTGTTGACACTGGGTCTGTAGCAGAGGCCAAATTTGTCCATGTTCCCCCAGCCATCCTCCTGGAGGTCTGCTGCAGATCAATCACTGCAGAGTTGCTCCCACTGGGACTCTCAGTAACATCCACTGATTGCTTTCTGTGGTGGAGGCTGTTAAGTGGGAGCCACATGATGGGCTCATGGACAACACTTAACGCTCAATCAGCAATGTCCAGACCTATTTCCAACTGCATTCAGAGGCCGTCCTACACACCACACACATTTAGTTGGAGAACCATTCAGGTGGACAGAAGTGTTTAAGAATCACCAGCGAGAGAGTGGTGAAAATCAGTGGTGGAGAGTGAAGGAGGGTTGCAATGGACAAGGACTTGAGAGGATCCATGTTATTTCATATTCAATGGTGAATGTTTGGTCATTATTTATAATAGGGTAGATTTGAAAGTTGATATTTTGTTTTGAATGTTGTTTGAGAGCATGACCTTCAAAGAGTCTGTGTACGTTTGAGCTGGCACTTTGAGAAGAGCTTGTCTTTTGGATTGGCAGGCATTCTGTTGTCTCCCTACCAATTTAAATACAGCACAAAAACATTTACTCATACATAAATGCTTCATATCCTGCTCGTTTTAATAGACCTCACCACAAAATGGAATGGAACATAACATACCATCTCATTAAATCAAAAAAGAACTTGTACTTGTAACATGTTTTATCCACAACTACGAATTCAGTGCAGCACTTCTGAAATCGCTGAGAATGGTCATCAAATGCAAAAGTTCAATCTGTACTACATGCCTAGCTTTAAATGTATTGTAAGTGCCTCCATAGAGCAGATGAACCTCTAATAGCATCCGTGCTATCCGAGAGAGCTACTTGAAGTTTTCCCATCGATTAAGGATTCCATTGACTTCATGAACCTTGTGCCTTCAATCAGAAAAGAAACCAATAAATGATCATCTCCCAAACAGATGTCTGGCCCAGACTACCTATAAATTAATTGATCTGCTCATCTTCCACAAATGAGAATATGGATAAGTATTGATATGACTCTTAACATGGTGATGGATCAGGAATAGTGTTAAAACATGATCAATTGACCAGGACATGATCACAGGAAGCAGGCAGCCCCCATCTCCATTTTATAGAAGCATTTGAAGGGATGCGGGTCTGAGATATGCAAAGTGATAAAGGGATGTTTTTGTACAAGTACAGTTTTGGGAAAGCTGAATGTGGGCTGTTAATATAGGCCTATAGTTTGAATTCAACTGTTAGTAATCAGTTTTAGTAAGAGAGTTGAATGATTAATTTAATTTGATTTAATATGCAATATAAACAAGAAAGATAGCACTTAGAGGAGCACAGAATTAATCTCTAAAATTACTTTTGTGTTGCTGAAAGACAGTCTAAAGTAGGAGCATTTGCTATTGAGTATTTATGTGCCATGAAACTCATTTTTAGTTTATTAGGACTATTCACTGGCATGGCTCAATTCACTCATGCTCAGAAAAAAGATTTTGGATATCTACAAAATTCTAAGAACAACTGCTTATTGAATAGAAATTGAAACAATCTCTTCCCCTCTAATCTCCCTCGATTTGGTTGTCAGAAATGTTAATCTTTCATGTGGCCTGCAATAATGAGTCACCTTTATTGGTCAAAGGCCATAATCATTTGAGCTTTTGCATTATAAACTAATTTCTGCAGACTGGCATTGTGATAGTGGCACAAATAATAAATCATAAATGTGTCCTCCTAGTAGATTGCATTGTAAATGTCAAACCACACAGGAAATTGTAATTAAAGAAAGGAAATTGCCTCAAAGAACCACCTGATTTTAAAATGAGCTAAGCATAGAATTCTGTAAGCGTTTAATTATGGTTCAATTTGCCAAGACTTAGTTTTTTCCTCCTTTTGTTCATTTTTCTCTCTTGGACTTATTATTCTTTCCACTTCTTCACAGTCACTCAGTGCGAGTTGCTGAAAAGCGGATTAGGGAAAGAGCTTAATTCTCTATGCTTTCCTTCACAACCAGAGTGATTATTTTGTAAAATATTTTGTTCTGTCATCAGCCTGCATTTCAGAACCAATGGGAGAACATTACACCTCCAATTTCTTGTTTGTTTCTTTTGTGTTGACATTTTTTGCTATATTCTCATCACATTAAGGTATCCAAATGTACACAAATCATCTATTTTTCTAATGAAATCACTTGGTAAATAGAGAGTAAAGCACACTTCCTATGAAATCGGAGAACAAACTAGTGTGACATCATTAATGACAAGATCTGGCCAAAACGATTGTGTTTTTACATTCATTTTGGTGGTTTATAACAGCTTCATCGCAAACTTTCAGGAAGACTTCTTACTGGCTGCTAAACACCTTCTTACCGCTTAGAGTTATAAGCGAACAGGTGCAAATATACCTACATCTGTATGATCGTTCATGTAGAGACATTTTACAATACAATGTCATCAGATTATTTCTTTTTTAATTAGTCTACAAAAGGAATTTAATCTACTCAGATACTCTTAAGTGCCCAATCACCCTATTGTTATATGCTGCTTCACTCATGTGCCCAAAGAAAGAAATGTCTATCATACTTTTCTTTCTGTATTCTGCACTATTACCACTCTTTTATACACCTATCTTTTCAGTAGTAACAGCGTCATCATAAAATACAATAACAGAGTGTAAACGGTGCACTTTATGGCCGTGTATAGCATGCTAGCGCATTACCGGCATGAATTAAGAATGTAAACGAGAAATTACACATTTTATACTGCATATGTATTTCATATATTATATCTTATATATTATAAACACAATCCCAATCCCATTTGCAATGCGAAATATATTAAATACATAAATATATTAAATTGTTTATTGGAAGTAGGAACAATAAATAAAAAATGTATCGCAAAATAACAAGATACATGCATATATATATATATATATATATATATATATATATATATATATATATATATATAAAATTAGCGTTATAGTATAGGGAGACTGCATCATAAACAGTGCTTCATTTTGTTAGCCATGATTATCTGAAGTATGTGCCATAATTTAACAACCTCAAAGTTCATGACAGGTCTGTCTTAATAGTTTTATAAGTAATCGTAAAAAATCTATTTGTCTATGGAAAAAAAATCATCACTTACTTCTGGAACCCTTCAGTTATGCTCTTTACCAACAAATTGTTTTTTTTTTTATTTATTTTTTTTTTTTTTTTTATTGTGAGTAGCCTATTGAATATAGTAAGAAAAACAGCAATAGGTAAAAGGAATCAGTCTTTAATCATCTGTCATGGGTTAATTTATGACAATTAATTAGAGTCAACATTAGAAATGGTTAGTAAATAATACCAAATTGTAAATCTGATATATTTATAAACACTCCAGCCAAAAACTCATAAGACATATATATTTGCATGCACCATTGCAAAGAAAATGAACATTACCTCCAAACCCCAGTCACTGCTACAGAAGGCCACCCTCTGTCTCTCTAACAAACAGCCGTTTATCTGACATATCAGAAGACCTCATGTAACCACAGGTTGTGGTGGAGGGGTGTGACAGATAGCAGTGAGGAGGTTTGAGAGAGAAAGATCTGGTCTTGAAGTGGGTATCTGCACACACTTTTCTTAGTCCTGTGCAGCGATGTCAACCAGCCCCTCTGCGAGCCAGGCTGAGTGAGAGGAACAACAGAATTTTCAACTGAGAAGATCAATTATAGATAGAAGGAAATGAATGGGAAAAAAATATTTAATAAATTATTGAGTTGATGTCTTATATCATCTACAAGAGCATATGAAAAATTAGATTGTGTATTTGGACGAAACTGGATTTTTAAAAGGGCTCAGAAAACATATTTAATTAGAAGAGAAAAAAGTAGTGATTGATAGGCAGTTACGCAAGGAGGAAAATTAATAGGTGGAAGAGAGATAGTAAGACATGTGAGAGAGAGAGAGAGAGAGAGAGGGAGAGAGTACATTAAAAAGGGAGAGCTGCAGTTTAAAAAAACTTTCTCACACAACTATATCGCCATGTATCCCATTTAAAACAAACATAATAACAAAGGAAATCAGTGTGTTAGTTCCGAATATTTTTCCACCCAAATTCGCACTCAATATGCTGAAATCCATACAAGGGCCACCGTGCAGCAAATTTTAATGCCCCGAAAATTACCCATGCTGTGCCTTTGACGTCACATCCCTTTTGATCTCCAGCTATAAAAGAACAATGTTTTGGTCTCAGTACAGCAAAAGGAATATTCCGGGTTAAATACAAGTTAAGCTCATAGACAGAATTTGTGGCATAATATTGATTACTACAAAAAATTATTTTGACTCGCCAATCCTTTTCTCTAAAAAAGGCAGAAATCAAGGTTACAGTGGGGCACTGCATTTCCAATATCGGGCCGAATGAGGTTGTGCTAGTGCATGCCAGTGCTGCCACCCCAACATTAGTATCCCTATTTATAAAAAAAAATAAATAATAAATTACATTGTGTAGGGCTTATTAATTTCAAACTACCTTAACTGAACCAACAACACAAACCTATTGAGTGAGTGACCACAGAGCAGCCAATCGTGTGATAGATTATATCAGTGGCCAATCACGGACGTGCTGTGCTGCTGCAGTGCATGTTCAGTGTTTGAGCACTCACGGCGCGAGTTGACCCATGCACACAATTACAACATGGACCGATGTGTGGAATAATCGAGGTAAAAGATTAATATCTCAGTTGTTTTTAAGTCGTCACTGCTGTATAACAGCAGCAAAATTGACTGACTTGCTATAGCTAGTAAACAGTGTTACAACAAACATTCTGTTGACTTTCAGTAATCAACCAACCTGTTGATTAGTCACTTATAGTCAGTTAAATATCTACTTGGGACTATGAAAATAAAGTGTTACCCTTTTTATTAAAATGTGCCAACCACAAGCTGTAAGGTAATAGTTAACATAAGTGACTCACTTATGTCACAAAGTTCTGTTGTTGAGCAGAGTGACACAGTAAGCAAACATCAGTTCTGAAGTACATTCTGAGTGTGGGTCTTTTAATGTGAGTCAGGCAGAACATCACATCTTAAATTTGAGCCACTGCACCTTTTCAGTGCAAAGCCACCACTGGGCTTCACACCTGCTGTATTTCTTACAGATGCTTTTATAAATCATGTGGATAGCGACTAGTTGACTACAGTCTGACAGCATCGACTAGGCTAGTTGTAGTAAACTAGTCTATGCAACCCCTAGAGTGAATTAGAACCCGGAACTTCAAAAAACTAGAAGCAAAAAGCCACCACCAAAGTTAAGAAAGCAAATTTATCACAATTAAAATCATGTTAAAACCCAAATTGTTTACGTCTTGCTGCTATACTTTTGAAACGTTGTTTTAATGTTTATGGATTGGCCTTTACCATTTTAAGTGCATCAATGCAACCTTAGATTTTTGTTTGTTTAAAAGAAATGGAGAGAAAAGTCAAATGTAACTTTGTGGTAATCAACATAATGCCATATTTGCTGTCAATTGAGCTTCATTCTATTGAACCTGAAATATTCCTATAAAGTTAGTACCGCCTTCGGGCTGCGGTACCTACAGAGCGATTCCCTCACTCCCTGGGTCATTCAGCCGGTGTGTGCCGTTCTCACGGCACCCCAGCCCTACATCTCTCCAGTCCCGGTTTCCTGGACGCAGCTCTCTCGCCTCCGGCCCCGCGACTGTCCAACCCCGGCAGGCCAGTGCTGACGAGTTTCGACGACGCCCTCTCGGGACCTCTTCCTCAGTCTCTAACCCGCCCCCTGCCGGGTGTGCGGAGTAAGGTAAGTGCTTTGAGTCTTTTCTCAGCACCTCAGCCTCGGGATGCTTTTTTGCCTCCCGACGCATTAATACCTGCTCCCCCCCGTGCGGTACGTCAAATGTGATCGTCCCCTTAGTCCCCCTCGCATGGAGTTTGGACGCGTGGATATTGCTTCCAAACACCCGTCGCGCTGGTTGGCCAGGACCATCCGACTCGGCTCTGCGATTCAGTTTGCCCGGCTCCCGCCTCATTTCAGCGGTATTCGCTCCACTCTAGTGCGCGGCCAACAAGCCAGTGCCTTACGAGCAGAGATTTTTTACACTGCTCCTCAAGGACGCGATAGAGCCCGTCCCTCCAGCCGAGATGAAGAAGGGTCTCTACAGCCCTTACTTCATCGTACCCAGAAAAAGTGGCGGGCTGCGACCAACTTGCGAGTTCTCAACCGGGCCCTGCTCAGATTCCCATTCAAAATGCTCACGCAGAAGCAGATTCTCACCTGCGTTCGACAGCTAGATTGGCTAGCGGTGGTAGACCTGAAGGATGCGTACTTCCACGTCTCTATTTTGCCGCGACACCAACCCTTCTTACGGTTCGCGTTCGATGGCCAGACGTATCAGTACAAGGTCTTCCCCTTCGGCCTGTCCCTGTCCCCTCGCGTCTTCACCAAGGTCACAGAGGCCGCTCTTGCCCCCCTATGGGAAGTGGGCATCCGCATACTCCACTATCTCGACGACTGGCTCATTCTGGCCCACTCTCGAGAGTTACTATGTGCTCACAGGGACCAGGTGCTCAGGCACCTCAGTCGTCTAGGGCTTCAGGTCAACTGGGAGTTCAGAGCATCTCTTTTCTCAGTATGGAGTTAGACTCGGTCTCAATGACAGCGCGTCTCACCAACGAGCGCGCCCAGTCAGTGCTCAGGTGCCTCGCTCACTTCAAGCCTGGCACAGCGGTCCTCTAAAACAATTCCAGAGGCTCCTGGGGCATATGGCATCCTCAGCCACGGTCGCGCCGCTCGGGTTGATGCATATGAGTCCGCTACAGCACTGGCTACAGACCCGAGTCCCGAGATGGGCATGGCGCCACGGCACGCATCGTGTGACAATCACCCTCGCATGCCATCAAACTTTCAGCGCATGGACAGACCTCTGCTTCCTACGGACCGGAGTTCCCTTGCAGCAGGTGTCCAGACGTGTCATGGTAACCACAGACGCCTCTCGACTGGGTTGGGGCGCTGTGTGCAACGGGCACGCTGCCGCTGGCACCTGGAAAAGTCCCCGGCAGCGTTGGCACATCAATTGCCTAGAGTTGATGGCTGTTATTCTTGCTCTAAGGAGGTTTATTCCACTAATCCGAGGCAAGCACGTTCTGATTCGCTCAGACAGCACCACGACAGTAGCGTACATAAATCGCCAGGGCGGCGTGCGCTCTCGTCATATGTCACATCTCGCCCGCCATCTCCTCCTCTGGAGTCAGCCGCAACTCAGGTCGCTGCTCGCCACTCATATCCCTGGCAACCGCAACACGACGGCGGACGCGCTATCGCAACAGGTTTTCGCCCAGGGGAGAGTGGAGGCTCCACACCCAGGTGGTCCAGCTCATTTGGGACCGATTCGGCAAGGCACAAGTAGACCTCTTTGCCTCCCAGGACAACTCCCATTGCCCGCTCTGGTATTCCCTGACGGACGCTCCCCTTGGGACAGATGCGC
Source organism: Moxostoma hubbsi (assembly GCA_032164185.1). NCBI lineage: Eukaryota > Metazoa > Chordata > Actinopteri > Cypriniformes > Catostomidae > Moxostoma > Moxostoma hubbsi. Next base: position 36,663,566 of record JAVLUX010000003.1, on the reverse strand, counting down.
TGGCACACAGCTGGCCCCGGGGGCTGCGCAAGTACGCATTTCCCCCAGTGAGCCTTCTTGCATCGGTGCTGTGCAAGATCAGGGAGGACGAGGAACAGATCGCCTTGGTGGCCCCTTACTGGCCCACCCGCACCTGGTTTTCGGAACTCACGCTCCTACTGACAGCCCCTCCCTAGAAAATCCCCCTGAGGAAGGACCTTCTTTCTCAGGGACGGGGCACCCTCTGGCATCCGCGCCCAGACGTCTGGAATCTCCATGTCTGGCCCCTGGACGGGACGCAGAATATCTAGTAAATCTAACACCTGCTGTCGTAGATACGATCAATCAAGCCAGAGCTCCCTCAACCAGGCAACTCTACGCACTAAAGTGGCGTTTGTTCGCGAATTGGTGTTCTTCCTGAGCCGAAGACCCACAGAGATGCGCAGTTCGGTCAGTGCTTCTATTCCTGCAGGAGAGACTGGAGGGGAGGCTGTCCCCCTCCACCTTGAAGGTGTATGTAGCTGCTATTGCAGCCCACCACGACGCAGTAGATGGCAAGTCCCTTGGTAAGCACGACTTGATTATCAGGTTCCTGAAAGCTTGATTCAGTCGAGCTCAAGGCCCTCTCCTTGAAGACGGCCCTCCTGATTGCGTCAGCCTCAATCAAGAGGGTAGGAGACCTGCAAGCGTTCTCTGTCAGGGACTCTTGCCTGGAGTTCAGTCCGGCACTTTCTCACGTTATCCTGAGACCCCGTCCGGGCTACGTGCCCAAGGTTCCCACGACCCCTTTCAGGGACCAGGTCGTGAACCTGCAAGCACTGCCTCGGGAGGAGGCAGACCCAGCCCTTTCGTTGCTGTGTCCGGTGCGTGCTTTGGGTACCTATGTTGACCGCACGCAGAGCTTTAGATACTCTGAGCAGCTCTTTGTCTGCTTTGGCGGACGGCGGAAAGGGAACGCCGTCTCCAAACAGAGCCCACTGGGTCGTTGATGCTATTGCCTATCATGCCCAGGGCTCTCCTGCTCCCCCCCTGGGAATGACCGCCTTCCCCGACATATGTGAGAGACCGCGGCTGTTGGGCTTGCTCCCATGCTAGCTTGTAATACCTTTTTCCCCCAGGTGTGCGGGAAAACCTAAGGTGGATATGCTAAAACTTTTTGAGGGGGCGTTGGGGAGGGCGACGTGCATTCGGTTCAGGTGCCTCTAACACGCAATAGCCTGCTTTGCCCCTGCTCCGACAGTCACGTCACACGGTCAGTGCATGCCGTTTTTATATGGACCCCTTGTTTCACTTCCTTCGACACTACATCGAGAGAGTGACAGAAGGGGAACGTCTCGGTTACTGTTGTAACCTCCATTACCCGAGGGAGGGAACGAGACGTAGTGTCCCTCCTGCCACGGCACTAGACCTAGCACTGTAAATGGCCATGCTTCATCCTTCGGCTCCTCAGTGCAAAACCCTGACTGGCATTCGCTGCCCCGCTTCCCTTATACCCGTATGTCCGGGGCGGGGCATGAAAATTCTGTCTGCCAACTTGACATTGGCCTTTTCTCAGGTTCAGAGGTACGATTCAGTGTCCGAGAAGACCCCTTGTGTCACTTGTAACGGAGGTTACAACAGTAACCGAGACGATTTAGGGTTAAGAGTATATTTATATAATTACTGCTAAATGTTTCCAGAAAATCACACACTGTACCTATTAAATCACATCCATTAAAAAGTGTGAGTTCTTGCAGAATGTAGCAGTAAACCTGTAAACATCTGCTATAGCATATTTAGCAAAATGAGCAACAGCAGCAGTAGCAGCAGCAGCAGCAAAATAGCCTCAGTTAATTTCAACTTTGTTTACTTCATTTGGTTGTGTTCAACATGCTGTTCCCAACACACAGTTAAATACATGTATCTACACATAAAAGATTACACTCTATTTTACCCATCAGCCTTAGGAAAAAGTAAACACCAGTAGTAATTAGAAGGGAGTAACTTGAAAGTGTGGATTCTCCTCTGTGTGAACCATAAATGACAGTTATATGAGGGAGGAGAGGGGGAAGGAGTAAGGAAGACTAAAGGGGGAAGACAAATTATCATTTTTCTGAGTGGCCTCTTAGGGACAAGGCAGCATTTCAGAGTTTTGCGTGGAGCACTGATGAACCAGGAATGCAAATTGAGAGTTTTTCTAGTAGAGGTGTGCCATAGTCACAGTTTGTGTTGGGACCCACAACATGCTCAGGAGCTAAATAAGAGCTTTGTGTTGCCATTCACAAGAGACATGCTCAAATGAATGGTTATATCGACATTTCCATGTTGTTTAAGCAGAGACATTTTTTCACTATTTATAAGATGAAAGGCTGTCTTGAGGGAATAAAAGAATTACTTATTTATTTTTTCCAGTTAATTGGCGTTGTGAGATGCTTTCCTTGTCGCCGGCTCCTTTGCAATTCAATATTTGTGTATTTACTGTATTGCACTTCTTTTCTTCAACATTGCAACTCAAGGTAAAAAAATTTTCAGTGGTTTTGACCTCACAGAAGATGCTATGAATGCACCTTACCTGGTTAGCCTTATAGGTTTCACATTGAATGCATGAAGTCATCAGCATCTATATGTTTCCAATGTCACACACTGTTTGCAATAGTGAAAATTCACTAATGCTGCAGGTCATTTTTTTTTCTAAAGCTATTACAAGCCTTTGATGCCACATCAAAGCAAAATTTCCTCTATAATTCAACTGCACGTTTAAAGGAATTATCCACAAAAAAATAAAAAATCTCTCATTATTCACTTACCCTGATGCCATCCCAGATGTGTATGACTGTCTTTCTTCAGCAGAGCACAAATTAAGATTTTTAGGAGAAGATAGAGCTCTGTCAGGTCCTTATGATGGAAGTACATGGGTGCCAACCCTTTGACAGTCTAAAATGTTCTCACATTTGCATGCAGCATAAGAGAGTGCTCACATTTATGCAGCATAAAAGTAATCCATGCGACTCCAGTCGATCAATGAATGTCTTCTGAAGTGAACTAATATTTTTATGTAAGAAACAAGTCGATAATTAAAACGTTTTAAGCTTTAAATCTGTGCTTCCATCCAGGGCTCTGATACAGTTTGAAATGGCCAAACTCTTATTTGACGTTTGTTCCTCTGTTGTAAATAACTGCAGCTTCCAAATTCTCGCATGAACTCGCTGACATGCTTACGTCACACTTCACATCAGCTGCTGGCAGGAAGCGCTTTTTAAAAGTTAATAACATATGAATTATCGATTTATTTAAGAAAAAAACATATGGATTTGCTTTAGAAGAGTTGCGATTGGAATACCTTTATGCTGTCTAAATGTGACTTTTGGACCAACAAAGTGCTGGTACCCGTGTACTTCTGTTATAAGGATCTGACAAAGCTCTTTCTACTTCTAAAAATCTTAATTTGTATTCTGCTGAAAAAAGAGAGTCAATCACATCTGGGATGGCATCAGGGTAAGAGAATGATGAGAGAATTTTCACTTTGGGGTGAAGTTCATAGAATGCAGTAATCGAAGGCTTCATAGAAATGCATAGGTAGGCCAGACCAATTCCTGGACATGACAACAATCTTGTAATACCACTCAGGTCTCAATCATTGAAAATAAGAACATGATGAATAAAAACAACTCAGAGTCCTAAATCAAAAGAAAAAGTTGAGTTCCAAGCAGCACTTTAAAGTGAGGCAGCATTTACCTATAGATATGCACAAAACAATCTATCTATCGCTTTCTGTTGTTTTTCTATTGCCAGACTTGAAAGAGGGAGAAAATCTAATAACTCCTGATTAAAATGTACTCAGCTGACTCAGAAATACTTGTGTTTTTAAGTGTGAATAGATTGTCTCTGCCATTTGATATGAGTTTATGTAGGTGTTGGCCACAACCAGGGTTTGTGTGGGTGTCTTCAAGCAGGCCTGGAGCTGAAATGGTGATAATATAAAAACGTGCAAATCCGCTAATTAGACCCTCTTAATATTCTGCAAATCTAAGCATCATATTATCATAAACTTGCTCAAAATTTAGTCAGATCAAATGAGCAGCTGTGCTAGGAAATAAATCATTCCATTCTTTATTGCTTAGAGCACATGAATTCCTGCCACTGCCATCAACCTTTTAAAAGCTCACTGATGGACATATGAATAGAAACTGCCTCTTTCGAGCGAATATACAAGTTCTTGTTAGTGAGGTGAATGGAGTTCCATTTTTTACCATATACCGACAAGATTTCTAATTGCGTTCCTGATCAGGCTTATTGAGTTGAATTCCAGTACAAAGTCACAGTCATAAAGGCTTTCTAAAAAACACAGATGCCTTATCGGATGTACTGTTTTTCAGAGGGAGGAGTGAGTAGATTGATGCCAATGGCCTTTGTTCTGACATCTGTCAGTGACATCTGATGATTGGTTGGAATGCAGTATTACTGGCTGAATTTTTTCTACAGCCAGAACTTATTTGAGTCATGTTTCATGGTCAACACCGCCATTGTGCCCATCCATTATTGGTCGCATCTTTTGTAATTTGATTGTGTATTTAAGTGAATAAGAATCATTACATTGATCATAAGTTGCTGAAATACAGCTGCCCTAACCTCAGAGTAGCTCTCTCTCCTTGCACTGCTGTAATTAAATAACAAAAACTCTGCAGCAACACAGAATGAAAAAAGTCTGCTCTGTAACTACCTGGGAAAGCAAACCATCAACAGCTGTTAGAGCTGACTTGAAGGTTAAATATTAGGAAGAAATCCAATTTCTCTTGTCTATTCAGCTCAGCGGTGTGTTAGATTGCAGCTGGAGTGTGCTTAGCGAGTATGGGGATATGAAGTGGGCTAATCAATCCCCTCTGCCTCATTCTCAAATTCCTCTCATATCAGGTCCCTTCCCCCCAGGCAGGCCTTCTGCTTTCCGAAAGCCAATTCAACACGAAATAAGAACTGTGACCTGCAGCTAGAGGGTGAAGTTGAGTTTTCCCTTCATGATTAATCTCTTCTTGGGTGGCTTTCAGAAGAATAAAAAAATGGGGAGAGAGAGCGGGTAGAAGTTGGGGGATAGAGTGTAAATATAAGAAAACAAGTTGCTGCTTTGCAACAGGCAGTGCTTCCATTTGATTTTTAAGAAATTTGTGTGGCTGAGCAGGCTTATCTGGTCAGGGATAAAGGGGGCTCCTTGTTTTGATAAGGTTTCATATTGACATTAAGAAAATTGACTAACAGATGCCATGATTATTATGTTACTCCTAGTGTCTTTATATAAACAATTCTATATTCTCACACAGAGCAACACACACACACATTGTTGGTGGTTCACTCACTTCTTCTTGAACTGTTTATTATTCGAGAACTCCGTCAATTACAGAACACTGATACGCCCTAGTGGTCACTCTTTATATAGCAGAACATTTAGCTACATATATAACATTTCCTCCCCACTAAGATAGGGTGTCCATTAACATAAAGTATACTTTCTTTAACACAACCTAAATAACACACTTTTCCGTGCACAACATAAGAGATACATTTGTACGGGGTTTTTTTTATTTTATATATATCAAAATAAAAATGAGGAGTTATCTTACTTTCGGTATAACTTGTATGCTGAAAACAATATGTCCCACAACTCAACTGTACTACCCTTCTGTTAACTAATCACTGTTCACTCATCACGGTACCGTACTGGTGGTCTTGTGATCCTCACAGGATAGCGTTTCACAGTCTCTGTTGCCTGAGTAAGTCCCGTAGATGATGGTTCTGCGGACTGGTGTGTTTTTGATGGTTCAGTGATCTCAGGAACTTGATCATCATTCTTTTCTTGTGGAGGTTTATTAAGATTCAGTGTGGTGAAACTATCACTCTGGGGAAGTAACACCTGTGGGCTTACAGGAATGTTCACTGCAGTCTGCTGAGACTCTGAATCCGGGCGTGTCAGAATCTGATCCACATGGCGTTTCCATACCCCTGGTGATCCCACATTTACCTTGTACGACACTGGTCCTGTCTTTTCCATAACAACACCCTGCGCCCACTTTTCCTCCCCTTTTCTATAATCACGCACAAGGACTGGCTCCCCAACATCAAACTGTCTGACCCTAGAGTGACGTTGGCGCCGTTGCTGTTGGGCATCCTGTGACCGATGTACTGCTCCAGCAACACTGGGTTTCAGGCAATCCAGTCGAGAGCGCAGCCTGCGTCCGAGGAACAACTTAGCCGGCGTTTCTTTCGTTGTTGCATGAGGGGTGTTTCGGTATGTCAGAAGAAACGTATCAAGTCTCTGATGCACATGTGCGGTGCCTTTGGACGCTTTTAAGGCATGTTTGAACGTCTGCACAAACCGTTCGGCCAAGCCATTGGTGGCAGGATGGTATGGTGCTGAGCGGATGTGTTTGACTCCATTGGCCTTCAGGAATGCACTGAATCCTTCAGCACAGAATTGAGGTTCGTTGTCACTCACAAGGATGTGTGGAATGCCATAGTGACTAAAAAGGCCCCTGAGCACTTGAATGTCATGCTGGCAGTGGTGCTGTCCATTATATGCACCTCAGGCCACTTAGAATGTGCATCCACAGCGACCAAGTACATGTGTCCTTCAAATGGACCTGCAAAGTCCACATGTACCCTTTCCCAGGGACAGGAGGGCCACATCCAAGGGTGTAGAGGTGCTAGCCCAGGCTCTTTTTGAACGTTCTGACAGGAGTGGCAAGATTTGGCCTGGAGCTCAATTTGAGAGTCTATGCCGGGCCACCAAACATAACTACGTGCCAAGCTCTTCATCCTTACTACACCTGGATGTGCTGAGTGGAGCTCTTCCAGAACCCGAGGGCGCAGTTTAGGTGGCACGACCACTCTCACACCCCACATGAGGCATCCCTGTTGTACTGTGAGTTCATGCCGACGCAACAGATAGGGCGACAGCTCTTCACCAGTGCCCCTCGCAGCTGGAAAACGACCAGTTGAGACCATTTCTACGACACGAGACAAGGTGGGGTCAGACAAGGTGTCACATCTGATCTCAGAGCTACTGACTGGTAGTGTGTCCAACTGAGATGTGTAGAATACCTCTACTGCGCCCAGCTTCTCTTTGTGGGTGTAGGAGAGGGGTAACCGTGAAAGTCCATCGGCATTCGCGTGTAATGCTCCTTTCCGGTATTGAATGGTATAATCATGCGCTGACAAGAGAAGTGCCCAACGCTGCATTCGGGCTGCAGCCATCGACGGTGTACTTTTCAATGGACTCAGAATGGAGGTCAGTGGACGATGGTCAGTGAGTAGGGTGAACTTATTACCATAGAGGTACTGATGGAACTTGCGTACTCCAAAAACTATCGCTAACGCCTCCTTCTCGATCTGAGCATAGTTTTGCTCCGCCTTACTGAGAGTTCGTGATGCATAGGCTATAGGTCTTTCCTCACCATCAAGCATGACGTGCGAGAGCACAGCTCCGACCCCATAAGGCGAAGCATCACATGCGAGGCGGAGGGGCAGCTTAGGATTGTAGTGGGTCAATACTTCCTGTGATACCAGTAGTGCTTTCGAGGTCTGGAACGCTGACTCACAGGCTGACGTCCACTGCCATTTCTTCCCTTTATTTAGCAGTTCATTAAGTGGTTTAACGACTGTGGCTAAGTCAGGAATGAAACGTCCATAATAGTTTAACATCCCTAGGAACGAATGTAGCTGACTGACATCACCTGGTGCAGGTGCTTCCACAATGGCACGTACCTTCTCCGGTGACTTGTGGAGTCCAGATGCGTCAATGATATGGCCCAAGTATTCCACGGACTCCTGGAAAAACAGGCACTTCTCTGACTTGAGATGCAAACCCTGTTCCTCTAGCCTGCCCAGGACTGCATCCAACGTTTTTAGGTGAGTCTGTTCGTCAGGACCACTGATAAGAATGTCGTCCATATAACAGTGCGTGTACGGTAGTCCGAGAAGCACTTGGTCCATAGCCTTCTGAAATAATGCGGGCGATGATGCTACTCCAAACGGTAACCGATTGAAACGAAATAGCCCTTTTTGTGTAGAGATAGTCAGCAGCTCTCTAGACTTCTCTTCTACCTCCATCTGTAGATAGGCATTTGATAAATCCAACTTACTAAAGCGTTGGCCTCCTGCTAGAGAGGCAAAAAGGTCCTCAATGCGTGGAATTGGATACTTATCCACACAAAGCGCTGGGTTGAGAGTGACCTTGAAATCTCCACAAAGTGTCACCGTGCCATCCTTTTTGCTGACAGGCACCACAGGCGTGGCCCAATCACTATGCTCCACTGGTGAGATCACTCCAAGCTCAGTCAGTCGTTTTAGTTCGGCCTCAACTCTAGGTCTAAGAGCATATGGCACATTACGTGGTGGGCAGAATTTGGGTACACTGTTAGGTCTAATAGTCAATGTGGCCTTAATTCCCTTCATTGTGCCTAGACTTTTAGAGAAAACAGCTGAGTGTCTCTTTAACACCGTCTCCAAGTTGTCTTTCTCTCTTTGCTCAATTGCATGCACAGTCTTTAAGTCTTTCCAATTCAGTTTAATAACTCTCAGCCACTCTCTACCAAACTGTGCGGGTGCATCCACTTTAACTACATACAAGGGCAAATCAGCACATTGCTTGTTTAACTTTACTTGCACCTTAATGAACCCTTCTGGCGCCAAAGGCTCACCTGTGTATGTCTTGAGCATGACATCAGTGGGTTGCAGTGGCAGTTGACTCAGCATGCTTTTGTACTGTTTCCAAGGAATCAACGACACAGCAGCACCTGTATCCAATTCCATCTCCATTTTCTTTCCATTTACTACAGGCAGCACTGAGATTCGTGAATATTTCCCTTTTTTCGACAGGGAATACAGTCCCAACTCACAGTCAGTATCAGATTTAGTTTCCTCACTTTCACTTTCATCTCCTCTTACCTCAACGTGATAAATTCTCTTCTTTCTATCTTTTACACTGTGCTTATTTGCATTACCTTTCTGTTCAGGTTTTTCCGCTTTCTGTTTCCATTCTCTGCCTTGGCTGCTTTTGGCTTTGCTCTTACACATAAGCTTAGTGTGGCCTTTCCTCCCACACTGGTGGCAATCACGATCTTTGTACCAGCAGTCCTCATCAGTATGGTTAATTTTCCCGCAACGGCGGCATTTTTGGGAAAACACCGCGTTCACTTTAAGCGAGCCACTTAACTGCTGTACGTCGCGCGATGCTGTCTCTGCAGATACAGCGTAATCAACTGCTTTCTGAAACGTGAGCTCTTTCTCCGTCAAAAGGCGCTTCTGCACCGTTTCACATTTAAGTCCACAAACAAATCTGTCCCTTAGTGCGTCTTCCAAGTAAGCACCAAACTCACAATGTTCCGAAAGTTTTTTTAGTACCGCGACATACTGTGCAACGGTTTCCCCTTCCCCCTGATTTCGCTTGTGAAATCGGAATCTCTCCGCGATCACGAGTGGCTTTGGAGCGAAATAAGCCTGCAACACTCCCACAATATCATCATAACCCATATCTCCAGGCTTGTCGGGAGCGACCAAACTTCGAAGCAGTCCATACGTTTTCGATCCCAACACACTTAACAGCACAGGCACTTTCTTTGTGTCACTAATCTCATTAGCCAAGATGTAATGTTCGAAACGTTCAATATACGTTGCCCACTGCTCACCGGCCTCCTCAAAGGGATCCACATGTCCAATTATTCCAGCCATGATGTGTCTGCTTCTGGTGGCTTGCACTGCAACGTTAGAATCTTCGGAAGAAGACCGACTCATTACCTTTTAACAGCTAACACTAGCTCACTAGCTAGTTGTCTTCAGCGTGGTTGTTCTTTTTTTTATTTTTTTTTTCTTCCAACTTGACCAACACCGGCTGTTCACTCGCCGATGCAGTGAAAAGTCTTCAGGACTACACAACTCGTCGCCAATTTATATTATGTTACTCCTAGTGTCTTTATATAAACAATTCTATATTCTCACACAGAGCAACACACACACACACATTGTTGGTGGTTCACTCACTTCTTCTTGAACTGTTTATTATTCGAGAACTCCGTCAATTACAGAACACTGATACGCCCTAGTGGTCACTCTTTATATAGCAGAACATTTAGCTACATATATAACAATGATAATACCTGCTACACTACCATAATTGTCACCTGAAAAGGATAACACTAGATTTTAACAGCTCCTTATTTTGTAGGACTTCCGATGGCTTGATGTAATACAAAATGTTTTATTAAAGGGATCGTTTCCAAAAATTAAAAAAAATCTGTCATTATTTACTCACATTCATTCCATCCCAAATACTTATTACTTTCTTTCCTCTGCAGATTTTAAGAAGAAATATCTCAGCTTTGTAGGTCCAAACAAAATAAGTGAATTGTGACCAAAAGTTTGAAGCTCCAAGAAGCACATTTTAGGTTGCATAAAGGTAATCATAATCCCTGTCTTCTCCAGTTGACCCTTTGCACACGTCTGTGTTCGCGAAGTAGAAGTCGTCATAGTTGGGTAAACTTGAATGGCAGTGAATGGGAACAAAATGTAATTTTTGCTTACACATTTGTTCGAACAGCTAAAGAAAAAATAATTGCTTATACTTTCACAGCATTGCAAAAAATAAAAAATATACAGCACTAGATAACATCAGTAAGAACAGAGAAACAGGCCATATTTTCTTTCAGTCCCCCAGCAGCTGTGTTAGAAGCCTCATCACTGCTGTGATAACCAATGTTTTAAAACGTAGTCCTGGTTAATATAATACAAAGCACAATTTTATAAATTTACACTAGATATTTTTTAGAACTGGAACTATAACAACGTTTGCTATATTTACGTTGTTAAAGAAGGTTTAAATTTGTCATAACAGGTATTTGAAAAGGGTCAATCGGTTTTGGGTGAGAACAAACTAATTTTTCACTATAAATCTTGACAGCAGTCTCACTTGACAATCATGATTTCAAGCTTGATTAAACTTCCTAGTGCCTCTAACTCTGCACATGCGTCAAGCGCTAGGAAGTGTAATCGAGCTTGAAATCATGATTGTGCTTGGAGATTGCAATAGCAAGATGTACTGTGAAAAAGGAGTTACATTTTGGTCTGTTCTCAAAATTGATTAGATCTCTTCAGAAGACATGGATTAAATCACTGGAGTCATATGGATTGCCTTTATGCTGCCTTTATGTGCTTTTTGGAGCTTCACAATTTTGATAACCATTCACTTTGCATTGTATGGACCTACAGAGCTGAAATATTCTTCTAAACAGCTTAATTTGTGTTCTTCAGAAGAAAGGAAGTCATACACATATGGGTTGGCATGAGGCTGAGTAAAAGATGAGAGAATTTTCCTTTTTGGAAAATGTTGCTCCAAACCCATATGACTTCCGTTCTTCCGTGGAGAACAAAATCTGAATTTGTAAAAAGTTTATGCTGGGTTTATTACTGTAATGAAAGTCAATAGTGTCTCCGGTCCGTCAAGCTCCAGAAAAAAAAACAAAAAACACACACACACACACACACACACTCACACACACACACACACACACACACACACACACACACACACACACACACACACACACAAACCATAAAAACAACATAAAAAGTAATCTATGCGACATTTGCACTATATTCCAAGTCTTCTGAAGCAATACAATCAATTTGTGCAATGAACAAAACAAAATTTAAGTCGTTATAACATCAAATGAAATCTCATTAAGTCTAACACTCCACCCTGTCTACACCGGGCGCATCCGTTGACACTACATGATGCGACGTACCACAATGGCTTGAGGCTGTCTACACTGGACACATTGACATGAACATTCTAAACCATTAATTTGTGTTGTTGGCAGCAGTAGTGCCAGCGCGTTCAGCACAAAATGGAACGGAACACCAGTTTACTGTTGGTGCGATGGACACACAGCAAAGGATGCTTCCAGTGTAGACAGCATCATTGATTATTTTGGGGTTCTACTGCTTTTAACGTGACACGATGCGCTGTCTGCGTTCGGTGTAGACAGGGTATCAGAGGAAGAGAAAATCCCTTTTCTTATCACTAATTTGAATGTGCTGGACAATGAATTAACTTTCAAACTATATAATACTGTATTTTCCAGTGGTTGATTTTTTGTAAAATGCAGATTCTACAGCATTAGTGTATGCATTACGATAAATCACAATTAGTTAAAAGCTGTTCAGAAATCACCATAGGACATAAAGACACCAAGACAAGTATAGTGCAGTGTTTTCAGTGTCAGGCAATATAGCCTTAAAGTGCCAGTGTAGCATTTTATAGCATATAATGACATCTTTCACTTAAATTGGACCAGTCAAGCACTCATCCATTCAGTTGGATTCTATCTAATGGTCGTTGGTTAGAGTTCAAATATACTGTTAAAGTGCTTCATATCAGGCCCCAAGTGTCTAGAAATGGCTCTGAAATGATGGCTTTTGTTTAGTGACAGAGCTCAGAAGGATGTGCTGCTTTAAAAAGTTAAATGATTAAATGGCGCAAGCCAAAAAGTAGCTACAAACTGACAAACACAACTTTATGCATCCATTCTGCATGAGGCATTTTGTTGGCTTAGGCTTACATTTGGGAAACCTCTTGTTATTGCCCATAAACATTTTCAGAAGCATCTGATCTGCATCTTTTCTGCTACAGCTTTTTACTTAATTGTACATTTCTGCCTGTGATCTCATCCTTGGTATAGAGAAGGACATTCTGATCTCACATCCTCAGGGGTCCTCAGATAGACCCAAAAATGTGCTCACTGGGACACTAAATGTGTGCATTTTTTATGTCTTAATGATGATCACATGCTCAATGAACAAGCGATACACATAAATCTAGTAAAAAATTTTAGCGTCTAAAACACTAACTTTGAAAAACAGCCCATTTGCCCACTACCCCCCACTAAACAAATTGATGGAGAGCAACAAAGTTCAATCTATGTTTGAATATTTCTGTGTTCACTGGGCACTTACAGGAGTGCTTTTTTGCATCCTGGAGAAGTTAACAGTCTGCGAGGGATAAGAGGAAAGTGGATTTCAGCCAGATGGGGGAATCAGCTTCATCCCACTCTGAGCACCTCTGAGTCAGGCTAAACAGTCGACACAGTCATCCACACACTGGACCAAATGGAATAGTGAAGTAACAAACACCGTGGAGCTTCTTAGAGGAGCAGGATTGCACTGCTGTAAACATGATCCTTTCATCAGTGTCTTAGACAGTCATTAAAGTGGAAGTGGGAGTACTTGTTGGGCAACCATTAGTACATCTGTTCTCTCATTTAAGAGATTTGTTTATAATATGTTGAATTATGGAGCTAGGTGGCCTGTAGTTTCATATAGCCAGACTTTTGACTAAATGGCAAAAAGTGTGTTACACATTGCAGCTTTTTTTGGTTTTAATGTGAGATTTAGGGACAGGGACATTGCCGTGAAAAAAAATTATTTAAATTATGGAGCAGTTTTTATGGACAATTTCACAGAAAATAAGAAAAATAGCATAATACTGTATGTGTTTAGAATATGTTATCTGAAGTTTGCCTGTGCATAAAAAAATTATCTGAAATATTAAAGACTAATAAAAAAAAATAATATACAGTTTTGCTCGTGGATATTTTGTTAACAAAAGTCAGAATATCTTTCAAAGATCTGATGCCACTAACCTGGCAAAATTTTGGCATATCCAGTAATTATTTTATCATTAAAAGCACTTCTTGTGTCAACCTGGTACCTATCATGACTTTTCTTCCAGTTGGACAGATAAAAAAAATCTTGTGCCATGAAAGAGCAAAAAAAAAAAAAAAAAAAAAAAAAAATGAGAAGAAAAAAAAAGTAGCTTTTGCCTAAAAATTTGCATTGATTATTTAATCTTCTCATGGTTGTGAGGAGCCTAGAAGGGTTTGTCAGAGCCTCTGTAAATATGACTATTGTGACATTAAATGGTATTAAATCAAAATCAAATCAAATCACTTTATTGTCACACTACTGTGTACACGAGTGCATCCCTTAAATTATATTTACAAGAAGCATTTATAATTATTACAGTATATTGTAGTCCAACTGTTAACATTAATTTACAATAGGAGAATATACACTCACTGAGCATTTTATTAGGAAGACCTGTATACCTACTTATTCATGTGATTATCTAATCAGCCAAGTCATCTGATAGCAGTGAAATGCATATATTCATGCAGGTATGGGTCAGGAGCTTCAGTTAATGTTCACATCAACCATCATAATGGGGAAAAATGTGATCTCAGTGATTTTGACCGTGGCATGATTGTTGGTGCCAGATGGGCTAGTATGGGTATTTCTGTAACTGCTGATCTCTTGGGATTTTCACCCCCCGTGGACAGAAATGCCTTGTTGATGAGAGAGGTCAATGGAGAAAGGTCACACTGGTTTGAGCTGACAGAAAGTCTATGGGAACTCAGATGATCTCTCTGTACAATTGTAATGAGCACAATAGCATCTCAGAATGCACAACACGTCAAACCTTGAGGCAGATGTGCTACAACAGCAGAAGTACACGTCAGGATCTTTATTAGTATCATAGTGTTCCTAATAAAGTGCTCAGTGAGTGTGTACAGTATTTAATATACAGGGTTGGGAGGGTTACTTTTGAAATGTACTCCAGTACAGATTATAGAATACATGCTGTAAATTGTAATTTGTAATGTATTAGCAGCATTCTGCTTTGTAATATTGTTAGATTACTCAAGGCCAGTAACATATTCTAAATATTTTGCATTACTTTTTCAGTACTGGTAGATTTTTTTCACTTGTTTTGACTCTAAAACCTCTGCCAATACACTAAGACAAAATACACATGTTAAAAATATAATAAAAAATATATTCTCTGAAAAACCTAAATATCTTACGCAGTGTTGTTTCTAAAACTAGATAAATGGTAAAAAGGTATTTTTACATGAATTCAATACAAAAATCATTATCATGAATATGATTTTTGCCCTAATATCAAAGGTCTTACTAGAAAAAAAGAAATTATGATCTAACGTGAGTTTACTTGATAAAAAAATATGATCATGCCTGGTAACGTGCATATAATGTGGCTAGAAATAGCATTTTATATTATCATAAAGCTGACAATTTACACAAGGTTTATTTCTATTTATTGTGCTCCAAACTTACTTCAA
Organism: Moxostoma hubbsi; assembly: GCA_032164185.1. Lineage (NCBI taxonomy): Eukaryota > Metazoa > Chordata > Actinopteri > Cypriniformes > Catostomidae > Moxostoma > Moxostoma hubbsi. The sequence goes on along the minus strand of JAVLUX010000003.1, from coordinate 36,648,429 downwards.
ACTTACTTCTCTGTCTGCTCGTATGAATGTATACATCATAAGAAAGTGTTTCACTGCTGTTCAAATGCTCTTTGGATCACATCATTTATATGTATAAATGTTTTCCATCGGAAAGGACTAAATATTATACAAATTAGAATGTTTGTTTTAGGTTGTGCATAATGGTTTCCCTTACGTACCCTGAACTTCTAAATTTCAGTGAATCTTTCTGCAATCATACTGCAACATTACATCTATAATCAGTCTACAAGCCTATCATTACCTGTCCTCTCTGTCCTTTCAATAAAGTTGGCAAAAGGCCAGAAAACCCTTTAAAATGATAATCTGATGCAAATATATGCATTTTTTCATCTTTCAATAAGATATGCATGAGCAGCATTATTTTGATTTGACAAAATTGAATAAGCATGATGTCATAAGATTAATTGACCTGGGTCATTAGATCTCTAGAGACCTTCAGAAATTGCTCCACAGAAGTCCATGTATAGTATGCCCAAGTGGACAAGATGTGTCTCTCAAGCTGGTCTGGGCTCTACCTCAGCACACTGCAGCACTCACACAGATCTTATCTCTAACAGCTAGGCCCCTTGAGCTCTACCATATTGATGAATAAAATAGTACCTTTTCCCAATTAGATTTCCCAGTGTTGGCACGAAAATATACTGGCTGGAGAGGGGGAGTTAAAAGTGGCCTGGATGTTTGACGATCTGCAAAGACAGCATAAAAGTTCTCGTGGCCCTTAATGACTGGGCTGGGTATGATGATGATGTTGAAGACTGACACTTTGTCAGAGGCTTTTATGGGCGTGGGGTGAAAGTGCACAGAGATGGTTCCACCATCAATTCTCACTTCATTTTGCTCTGTGAGTAATGTACAGAGGAGGAGGAGTAAGATGAAGAGAAATGGCGGAGGAGGGGGGCACAGATGCTCCCACACACAATGGCTGTCGTCTTAACAGTGCGAGAGCTGAACTGCACTTAGGGCCCATTTGCTTTTAAGGATGTCTGACAGGACGGCAGTCACGTATGATCAAACTACCCCCCCCCCCCCAACATTCAGTTGTGACAGCTCGCTGGGAGAAGGCCTTAATGCACTGTCACCAGCACTCTCCATTCAGCTGCCTTGATTTACCTTCTCCATCTGTCCCAGTCAGGCAAGCCAAGACAGAGTGCAGGACTATCACGTTGGACAAAATTCCGCTCAGTATGGGGCTTTGCATTGCAACTCTGAAATGAAAATTCTGTCGTTATTTACTCACCCTCATGTTGATCCAACCCACTTTCTTTCCTCTGTGAAACACAAATTGAGAAGTTTGGCAAAATTTTCATTCACTATTACACATTGCATCTTTATTTTATTTTTTTTATTACCGTATAATGAAAGTAAATAGTGACTGAGACAAACATTCTGCCTAACATCTCCTGAAAGTCATATGAAAAATATATGTGGCAAAAAAAAAACTGTGTCAATTTTGAGGTGATATGTCCACTGAGATGTGCTAATTATTTTTATACATATATTTATTTTATTTGAAATTAACAAAATTGACATCTCTACCATAAATGCTACATATAAACCTAACAGATACAGTGTAATAAAGATGTAAAAATGTGAGATGAAAAATGCAATAGCGAAAGCAGACACATCATTTTCAACTTTGCTAAGCTTGAACCTCATTCTTCCAGGTTCAAAGTCTTATGGTGTTTCTCAAGGCTAAGAATGCAAAGAATGGACTTGCGTACTTATGAATACCAGTCTTGCTAAAGTACATTGTAAGAACATACATGGAATGACAGATGGACTTAGAATGCATCTAATGTGAGCTTTGAGATGTGCTGCGATCTTCCTGTTGCGCAATTGCCCGTCCCAGCACATTTGTAGCTAGTGAGAGAACTACTGGCATTCTCACACACCAGTGACAGCATTGCTATTATCACACCAGTGAGGTTTTGCAGGACTAGTGACACGCTGAAAGAATAAAGTCTGTTAACACTAATTCAGTCATGACAACTCTCGGAAAGATTTAGCTTGTAAATGTGGGCATGACATATTGATGGTGTAATGCTAATTAACTATATTTCTGTGTGTGCTTCAGCCTGGTCAGCCAAATAGCTTAAACAATAGTGACCTGACTCATAATGTGTACCTGAAACAGGAAAGCCTAGAGCTGATGTGTGTGAGCCAGTTTGGCTAAGGCTTATATTGCTAATACGCGCTTCTATGTGTCTTGGCCAAGCAGACCTTACCATGCAAGCTTATAGAAAAAAAAAAACAGCAAACCACCTGGGCACATAGCATTTTCAGTGGAAAGCTCTTGCAGTGAACCACAGAAAACCAACTTAACTGAAAATCTTAGCCATTTAAAAGTAAGACAAAGAGAGAGAAGTTGATTAGCTACCCAATAACAGGACAGAGGACCAATCAGCTAACACCATGCAAGCTGATTGGCTTAACATCAATGTCAGTCAATGAACCTATTAGCTTGTACCACATAGAGTTGGATAGCTGAACACCTCAGTGTGTTTTTTGCTTTATTAAACTGATGCCCAACAAAACAAGCTTGTTTCATGAGCTTACAGCGATAAACTCTTGAGTGTCACCATAGTGTCGCTATGACTTCTAGCACTACAAATGTGTTCTTGTGCACAAGTCATCATCCAATGCACATTGTGCACATGTTTGCCCTGATCAATCACATCTATGTAATGTTATGCATTCTCTGTACTTGCATTCTTGAAATGAGAATCAACTATGCCAATGGATGATAACATCAAATGAATCCATGATTATGTACAGTAAGAACACATAAGAATGCACATTGAGAAACACCACAACATGCTCTCAGTTGCAACAACATGCAAGTTAGTCATGTTTGAGTAAGCTTGTATATGAAGCTTGTATATGTAAAGCTATCATTAAAATATATCGTCTTTCAAATTATGCACCATAGTAAAAGTATTTCTATGTAATAACATAAAATAAAATAAGTGAAAAATAAGTGTTAATCTGCTTGTTTAGTCATGATTTGTGGGAAAGTGAATAAAACTGTCGCAGCACCTCTAGCGATTATTTCACAAGAAAAAAAGTTAAATAATGTAAAAGTGATTTTGCAAAAATGTTATTATAGTAACGTTTTTACTATGAGACCAGGTTGGACTAGGTACCCATTAACATCTCATTCACATTGATCTGACTTCTATTTTTCTTATAGGGTTAACAAGTCTTTATGGATTTATTAGTTACTGAGATCTGAAGCCCCTCCACTGCCAATGATGGTAAAACACTACTGTTGTACACAGTATGTCTCTGTTCAAGCCTATTGAATAATCAAATAATTTACACGCTCTCAATTTAGATTCACAATGAAAGGATTCTTCGGCATATCACCACTTAAAATGCATCCTTTAAAAGCAGCAGACTCATAATGCAACCTTGGGATTTAATGATTTTACGAATCAGTTGCTACTCTTTCACGAGATGGCAGGAAAGGGAAGAGGGAGCAGTTGAGAGGTTGGGCAGAGGGGGCATCATGGGCAATCTGAAGGCTTGAAGGCTCACTCTCTGCCATTTTCTTAGGAAAGCGCACGCGGCCACTTTGCCACGTTATACTGAGGTCTCAATTAAGATGTGTTTTCTATGATTTAAACAGCACTGTTTTCAGACCAGCTACTCCTGCATACAACAAGCCTCTTAAAGTCCCTAATAAATGTGAAATTGCATGTGATGTGTTTCCCCCACTCTCTTCACTCTGTATGCTTTGATCATGCAGTCCCATGACAGATCCATCAGCCCTCTCTTCATCTCCTGTAGGAATTGGCTGAGCTTAATTGGTGCTACCAGGAATATATCAAAGCAGGAAACCGGATGCTCGCCATACATCCACAAAGCAACCTCTAAATCTGTATCTTCCAATGGCCACTTAGCAGCATTCTGCTTTTCAATGCGCACAAACATTTTTTTCAACGTTATAATGATAGGTGCACAAGGAGACTATGACTTTACTACATTGTGTCAGAAATCCCCTTCTCTCCAGTCATGGGGGTTGCTCTGACGGCCCTTTGTTCTAATCTTATTTAACAGTCTATGCCTAACACTCAATGCTGGGCCTCTCAGATTGGAGAGTTTCCAAACAATGCTGGGCTCACCCAAGCTTGGAATTGGTTTTCCGTGGAACATCTCCCTCCTCCCTTTGGGCATTTTACCAATTTGACCAAATTTGTTCCATCACTGGCTCTAAGTAGAATGAGTGTTTTTTGTGGACTCCACTTGGCAGACTGGCTCTTGAAATTTGCACATTCTTTGCAGAACATTAACAGCTTTGTAAAAGGGCTTAAACTACTCTAGTGCAGAAAGGCTTGTTTAAAACTAGTACTTTAGTTAGATACAATTGTTATATACAATTTCCAGGTTTCTTTTCAATAAAAGTTAAGCTTGACAGCATTTGTAGCATAATTTTGATTACCACAACATTTTTAGATTTGTCCCTCATTTATTAAAATAAATAAGCAAAAATCGCAATTACAGTGAGGCACAATGGAAGTCAACGGTACCAGTCCATAAACATTAAAATACACACTATTTCAAAAGTAATGCAACAAGAGTGAAAAATATTATATGCATTGACATGGCTGCAGTGCGATAATATCACTTACTAACTTTATGTGTGTAAAGTTATATTCAATATTACAACTTCATTGTTATAATGATGTAATGCTAATACACCCTGTCATCTGGTAAATGGTCTAAAACCAGTAAACCCTTTACACATATAATGATTATGTCTTGTGGCTATACTTTTGAAACAGTATGTATTTTAACATTTATGCACATACCTATTCACATCCATTGTAAATGTCTTGTAACGAGTAAAAATTATTTTAATCAACATTATGCCACATATGCTGTTGATTGAGCTGAACGTACTATATATTGACCCTGAAACCTCAAATTCCTTTTCACTCAGTGGATCCAGATTGTGAAGGAGCTGATTCATCCGATATTATGTATACAATTTTCCAATTTATATATTCATATATATTTATACCTGACATAATTATGTTTAGACTTGAAGAACCTTCACTATTATTATAACAATGACTTCTTCCATCTAATGGAATGTCTTTGTCCTGCCTTACTATGACTTAGTGTATTAGAATGGACATGCTCTATTGCTCCTTATGCCACTCTATAAAAATCACAATGTGCCTTCCTCATTATCACCCATGGGTAGGACATTACATCTCTGTGAACTTTTGTTTTTTGCCATCTAATGCAAGACAAATACTCGATAGCCAAAGTACCTATCTACATGATGCATTACAGGAGTACAGTGGGCTACTAAAAGTTGATATACTGTAATGGTGCATGATAATTAGAGTTATAAACCTACCAGTAAATGCCCCATTGGGATCTGGGATATTAGCTTGTTCACTGAAACACACACCCACTGCTCTTTTTTTTTTAATCTTAGGGATGAGTGTTAGTGGAAATATCATTTAAGGGCTATGATTGCATTTGAGGTGTACATGTAGATAAAGACCAGAATGCTTCATAAACCATTTCTTTAGAATTGGAAGATAAGTGCATGAATTAAGCTAACGCTAATGTAACTGTGTGTAAACTCAGCAGTAAGTTGAACAGCACGGAGACGGCAGCTGAGAACAGCTTCAGGCAGCAAAAGCAATTAAGAAAACTTAAAATAATTTGAACTAATTCTTTTCTCGTTATCGGTGGAAAATAATGCATTATGTGTTGATTATGAGTGGGAAGTCCTTTATCTGCAGTGGGAACACCTTATGCTGAGACGGCTTCTTTCAAGAGCCTGCTTAAGGGGATTGCAGAGCTGAATTTCTATTTTGTCTCTCTTTCACTCTCCTGCTTCCATATGAAGGGTTTGCTCTTTCTTCTCTTAGTTGGCTCACTCCTTTCCCCCCCTCACTGCCTCACATTCAGAGTTCAAATTCATTAAATACGGTGTCATCACGCGTTAGTCTTCACCTATCCACTGCAGCCATTTCCTCCCTCACATCTCTTTTAGAAACAATTTGCTTGTGATAAGCAAAGGCATAACAAAGTGGAATGAATCAGACTGAAAGCATAGTGTTTCCTGAAGATGCATGTTGACACTCTGAGTTCTATGCCTCTATGTGACATACTGTATAAACTCTATCTCTCACATGGGTGGCGTGCTTGTGTATGGGGGTGTCTGGTTGCAGGGATTGGTGGTAATCTTTGGTGGCTTGCTTATGCACACACACACCACCTTGACTGCTTGTGAAGTTGTGAATGCTGGTGTCAATCCAGAAAATCCAGTTGCCTTTGGATGCTCAAACCACACCAAGACCTTTTTGATGAAGCTGGGTGGAAGAGCAGAAATCCTTTTCAAATGTCAAACTTTGCTAATGTTTACCTTTAATAACCTAGATCTAAATATTTCTTTTTAATTTTGAAAGAATCATTTGTTCGTGCTTTGAGACATTTTGTTGATATTTGATTCAGGGGAACATACACAATAAACCAGGCCGTTTATTTATCTGATTCTTCACCGAAGCCGCTGCCATCAGCTAGGCCTCATCTGAACCCAGCAAAGTAATCTAGCCTCAGTCACGTCATTGCAAGGGCTCTGCTCAATTTCAGAGACGCTAGTGAGCAGTCATAAGAGGATCCAAACCCCATTTAATGTCCTCTGATGGCTTTTGCCTGTTCGCTATCTCTCAGTGTATCAGAGTGAACTTAATAGGATAATGGAGTAATCCGGTTAGTTTACCTTCACTCTTAGACCATTTATTCAACCTCTTTGATGCATTTGTTTCAGAGAACACCAGTGGAGATGTTTAACCCGCAGATGCTAGACTGTGAAATGGTTGCATAACACATTCAATTTCGGCAGAGCAGCAGGCATGAGCGCAGTGTGTCATGAGTACCAGAGTTCGTGTAACCTAATGGAGTGCAAATAGAGTCATTATGCACTGTAATAGGAACCACTCTCTGCAATATAAGCCGAGCATGTTTTCACCACTTTTCTCCATTTTTGCTTGGCCTTCCCTTCAGTTCCCCCATTATGCAAAATGGAGTTGCAAAAAACAGGCCAGCACATCTTTCGTTCTCTTCAAGCAAATTCCATGCAATTTTGTGTTGTTTTTGTCAGAGAGGGAGAATCCTGATTTTACAGCAACTGCCTGCCACATTGCTTCATGTGTTTAGGTATAATTACTTAGAAATAATCAATGGGCTAATGATGGCATAATTTAGAGCTCACATTAATCTACTGACTGGGGGTGTTAATCAGAGCAAAGCCCAGTCTGGTGAATGTAAAGAGAGAAAGTTATTCATGAGTAACCAGGTCGTAGACCATGATGAAAAAGCATGGCCAGTGATTAATTCTGAATGTTATTGTTCAGTCTATTTAAAATTTTCACACAGGATTTATGGTGGGAATGGGGGGTATTGAATTAAAATTAAATTTGTTACATATTGCATAATTGTTTATGGGTTTATACCACCGAAATGTATCACTATGTCTAAAACCAAGTCCATTCACAGTTTATGGGATTCACAAAATGGTCAAGATTGGTCAAGAATTCAAGATATGAAGCATGTGGTGATCTCAAAATGCACTTTTCACAATATTCACAGTACTAACATAAACATTTAGCAATTGGTGGTTAAGAGCTGTTACAGAAGGAAAATAACAAGCAGATATTGTGTGTTCTTTAAATAAGGTCATTAAACAGATTCACAGTAAGCATTGGTTTGTAATTCAATGCATTTGAACTAAAAGTGCCCTCATTAATAAAAATGTACTTGTTTAGCCCAAGCAAATGAACAGTAGTTTTGAAGCAAAAAAAGTACACTCACATGAAATTAAGACTCCAGTCATAACAATAGCCTAATAAAAGCTGTTATATTTTACATGGAGCTGGGCTGCCTTGTGGGTGACTCCAACTTGGTAACCCCCCTACTACTGGACATGTTTGTTCACTGAATAAAGCATGGCTGACTATGTCACACTTCCATTGGCTATGTGTTATAAATCCAAGATGACAACCATATCGGCCAGTGCAACATAAACTAAAAATTACCCTGAGTATACAGAGACTGGATTAATTATTTCTGTATTTTGCTTCTGTTTTACTGTATTTGTTAGAGGTTGAGTGAGATAAACAAACCAAAACTCTAGACAACTTTAGTTCTTTTAAATTATGGGGAGGATCCCTGTAGGTCTGAATTTAATATCTGAAGCCTCCGTCCATACAGGATTATTGTTTAAGCAGAGCCTATGAGCTTTGTACTTTCAGTGAAATAAATGGGGAAATTGAGGTACACAGATTTTCAATAACCCTTGCAACATCCTGCAGTGGCTCACGGGAAGGACCATCTTGAACTTCCTTTACAGCAGGCAGCCCATTGGGGACTCAACATCCACTATGCACATGTTTACAGGTACAAGTACCAAGCACAGAAACAAGTGCCCTCCCTCCTCCCTAACCTCCACACATACACATACAGTGAATGATTTCTCCCCCAGCAGACCTTTACTGGAAATGTCTAAAGGGAAGAGATGCTTAACACAGCCAAACATTACTTAAAAAAAGTCACATATTCAGGACAGCGGAAGATAACTGTGTGGCACATGAGACGTGCACTAATGTCAGCTGAAGGGCATAGGGATAAACAGCCGCTTGTCTTTTTCATGGTAAGGGAACTAGGGATTGGATGGGGTAACTGGGGATCGAGATAGCAAGCCTCTTCCAGGCATATGGCCTCCTTTGTTCTAGAGCTTCCAAGGACTTTCTCTATCCTTACTTCTTTCTTAGTCACTTTTTCTCTCAGATTTGGCCCTACACACCCTTGTTCTCAGTCTGTATGAGGGCCAACATATTTTTTTTTATTAATTTTCCATTTCAGCTCTGTTAGGAGATTTAGTGATAAGGTTGCCATGGCTTTCATTAAGGCCGAAGTAGGAGGAAATATGGATGAATAGGAGTAGATTAGAGTGATGGAATGGGTTGAATATTGCCTTGCAGGCGCCTGGGCAATAATGTCTTGGGGTTGCAAGACACTTAGACCTATAGAAACCTGAACCATTTTTAAAACACCATCACACTCATCAGCAGGGCTGAAGAGAAATTTGTGTTATCCTCAACTGATAAATATCATCGTGAGCACAGACTTCAAAGTGTTAGAGAGGCTCCATAATTCCTGTCCTGCGGGTTAAACATCTCCACTGGTGTTCTCTGAAACAAATGCATCAAAGAGGATGAATAACTGGTCCAAGAGTGAAGGTAAACTAACTGGATTACTCCTGAAGCCCTGAAGAGGGGGATGACCTTAACAAACAGTTTGGGAACTTTCTTTACAGTTCTTAAAGGGTGAAACTGAGAGGATAAGGCAGCCTGTGGAGTAGGAGCATTATGATGTAGTTGGGTGTCAGCTGATTGGAGTGGATGTTGAGCATGAATTGTTATTGTTTGTTGTGAGGAAATAGCGACCGTTTTGACGGCTGTGGAGTCCGAGAGGCAAATGGAAGTTTTAGCTTGTTTTTGAAGAGATTCTGGCTTACATAGTTTTTGTATGGCATTAGAAGACTCAAAATATAGTGCATGAGACATACTGTCTACTTCTGTAATATGTTTATGGTGTTTAATTTTCACTTTTCAATGAACTATAAACAAATCCATTCTAACATGTCGCTTGACTGGAAGACTGTGAAGTGTTTTTAATGAAATTTTGCTAATGAAAAATACAGCGAAGAGAGCAGTGTCATCAAATAGTTTGATATTTCTGTTATGTATTATTACCAAAACCGATATTGGAAACTAAGCATAGTCCTTGTCTTAAATATCATGACTTGATATATTACCGAATGGAAAATGCAATGCTAGACTTTCCTTGCTGTATATTCCATCAAACATATGGTATGTTCAATAAATTATATTAAAAGAAAAAAAATGAACAAAATCAAACAAACATACATAAAACTAAATAAGTAAAATAAAATGAGCACTTTTGTCTACTCATATAGTGACATTGAGTTTTATCCAATCCTGTGAAACCCTTAAGTGTGCACTCTTAAGTAAAGATCAATAGTTTTCAGTTTCAGAAGTCATTGTAGAAATGTAGTTCCCCATCTGTCGCTCACTTCGACGTTGTGTTGAAGAAGCGACACTAGGGGTCTCTCTTGAGTGCCGAATATGCCTTTGATCTATGAAAAAAGGCCAATGAGAGTTGGCGAACAGTATTTGCATACCCCGCCCTCGGACATACGGGAATAAAGGCGAGGAAATACACACGTTCATTCAGAAATTTTCTTTGGAGCCGATGGTCGTGTATGCAGCCAGCTGCGAGTGACACACCAGTTTCCTGTTTCTATCCTCTGACGCTCTGTTTTGCTGTTGGATCTACAGTGCACTTCAGCGGCTTTCTCCTTCTCTGCACGGCGTGCAATTTGCTCCTGGGCGCTTCGACAGCACAGAGTTCTAATAGAGTTTATTAAAAGAGTAATTTTCTCTGAAAGAGCAATACACAGCGGCGTTGAATGTCCTTTTCAGGACGTGTCTTTTTAGAGATGCCATTCCGCCCCTGTGTAGTTCCTGGATGCGGTAGAGAGCTCTCCGCTTCAGACGGCCACAGGCGTTGTCTCGTGTGTCTGGGCACCGATCACACCGAGGCAGCATTTGTGGATGGTTCATGCTCTCACTGTGAGAGCATGACCATGGCAATGTTGCGGTCGTGGCTTGCTTTCAACTGAAAGCATGCCACACCAGCCTCCCCCCGTGTCGCTCCTTCTTCCCATGGGATTGAGGATGATGCGGCTGGTGATGGAGGCGATTTGGGGAGAGCAGTGGGTGGAGCTCTGCCGGTTACGCCCCCTCGGACCACCCGCCACTCCACTCGCGAGAGTTACTATGCACGTACAGATACCAGGTGCTCAGGCACCTCAGCTGTCTGGGGCTTCAGGTCAACTGGGAAAAGAGCAAGCTTACACCAGTCCAGAGCATCTCTTTTCTCAGTATGGAGTTAGACTCGGTCTCGATATCAGCACGTCTCACCAATGAGCGTGCGCAGTCAGTGTTGAGGTGCCTCGCCGCTTTCAGGCCAGGCACGACGGTCCCCTTAAAAGTTTTCCAGAGGCTCCTGGGGCATGTGGCATCCACCGCGGCGGTCACGCCGTTGGGGTTGATGCATATGAGACTGCTTCAGCACTGGCTTCAGACTCGAGTCTCGAGACGAGCATGCACCGCGGCACGCACCGTGTGACAATCACCCCCACCTGCCGCCAAACACTCAAACCCTGAACAGACCTCTGTTTTCTACGGGCAGGAGTTCCCTTACAGCAGGTGTCCCGATGTGTCTTGGTCACGACCGATGCCTCCAGATCGGGTTGGGGCACCGTGTGCAACGGGCACGCAGTAGCAGGCCATTGGAAAGGGGCCCAACTGCGTTGGCACATCAACTGCCTGGAGTTGTTGACTGTCTTACTTGCCCTTGCGGAAGTTTCTCCCATTAGTTAGAGACAAACATGTCCTGGTCAGGTAGCATCACTGCGGTAGTCTACATAAATCGCCATGGTAGCCTACGCTTCCACCACATGTCACGACTCGCCCGATGTCTCCTCCTTTGGAGTCTCAAGTCACTGTGTGCCACTCACATCCCCGGAAACCTCAATGTGATAGCGGATGCGCAGTCACGACAATGCTTGCCTTGTGGAGAGTGGAGGCTTCACCCCCACTCGGTTCAGCTGATCTGGGAATGGTTCGGCAAGGCCCAGGTAGACCTGTTTGCCTCCCGAGAAACCTCCCATTGCCCGCTCTGGTATGCCTGAACAGAGGCTCCCCTCAGGGCAGATGCACTGGCACACAGCTGGTCGGCGGGGCTGCGCAAGTATCCGTTTCCCCCAGTGAGCCTTCTTGCACAGGTGCTGTGCAAGGTCAGGGAGGACGAGGAACAAGTCACCCTTGTGGCACCTTATTGGCCCACCCGGGCCTGGTTCTCGGACCTCGTACTCTTCGCGACAGCCTCTCCCTGGCGAATTCCCCTGAGGAAGGAACTTCTTTCTCAGGGACGGGGCACGCTCTGGCATCCGCACCCAGACCTTTGGAACCTCCACATCTGGCCCCTGGATGGGACACGGAAGATCTAGCTGGTCTACCACCCACAGTCATAGCCACGATCAACCAAACCAGAGCCCCTTTTACCAGGTGACTCTGTGCCCTGAAATGGCGTCTCTTCGTGAATTGGTGTTCTTCCCGGGAAGAAGACCCACAGAGGTGCGCAGTTAGGTCAGTACTCCTGTTCCTACAGGAGAGGCTGGAGGGGAGACTGTCCCCAAGGTGTATGTTGCCGTTATCGCAGCTCACCACAACCCAGTAGATGGCAAGTCTCTGGGTAGGCATGACTTAATAATCAGGTTCCTAAGAGGCGCCCGGAGGTTAAATCCCTCCCGGCCAGGCCTGTTCCCCTCCTGGGATCTCTCGGTGGTCCTCGCGGTCTTCAGAGATCTCCTTTCAAGCCACTGGAATCAGCTGGACTCAGGGGCCTCTCCCTAAAGATGGCCCTGCTGATCGCGCTCGCCTCCATCAAGAGGGTCGGGGACCTGCAAGCGCTCTCTGTTAACAACACTTGCCTGGAGTTCAGTCCGGCAGACACATATGTAATCCTAAGACCCTAACTGGGCTACATGCCCAAGGTTCCTACCACACCCTTCAGAGATCAGGTAGTGAACCTGCAAGCGCTGCCCCGGGAGGAGGCAGACCCAGCCCCCTCACTGCTGTGTCCGGTATGTGCCTTGCGTGCCTACCTGGACCACACTCAGAGCTTCAGGTGCTCTGAGCAGCTCTTTGTCTGCTTTGGGGGACAGCGGAAAGGGAACGCTGTCCCTAAACAGAGGCTTTCCCACTGGGTGGTGGATGCCATCCTGCTGGCCTATCACACCCAGGCCGTGCCACCCCCCCTACGGGTTCGAGCACTCTCTACAAGGAGTTTGGCATCCTCGTGGGCACTGGCTAAGGGTGCCTCACTAGCAGACATTTGTAGGGCAGCGGGTTGGGCAATACCAAACACCTTTTCAAGATTTTACAATCTCAGGGTTGAGTCAATCTCGTCCCGTGTTTTCTCAGGTCCAAGCCGGTAGGAATTGGTACACGGCAACGGTCTGGCCAGGTGAATCGCTTGCGTCCAGTGCCCTTTCCCTCTGCCAAGTTAAAACAGTGTGCCTTCCTTCCCATGAGATCCCACCCACCCGGGTCCCTGGTCGATTCCTCCCTAGCACTCTTGGGTCCACAGTTCAGCGGAGGAACTTGCCGACCCAGTCCACTACGGGTACCCTAGGCTACCCTGTACTGGAATATGTGCTCCACAGGTCAGGCCTCCTACACGGACTCCTCCTGTGTGTATTTCCACGGCACGGTCACCTTATGAGCTGACCCGCGTCTCCCTTAGGCAGTTCTTTGCTGCCCTCCAGTCGCCGTGTTGTAGCAACTCCCCCCTCCTTGAGGCTGGATCTACCACCGCGCCATTTTTTCCACATGTGACTGAAGAGGCCATGTGATGTATTTCGCCACCTTTACCTCCCCTTTTTGGGCAGGTGTGGCCTCCGCAGGGTCTTTTCCCCCTGAAAGAATAGGAAACAGGTAAGACCCCCTTCCCACGATGCGGTAAGGGCCCCGGCTGCTCTTGCTCTATGCCGAGAAACATAGAGAGAAAAGAGGCCCAGCCAGGCTTGGCCTGTTCCCAGGTTGGCAAGCATCACCTTGTTCCCCTCTAGGGTAACCAAAAGGATCCCGATGACTTTTTTGGGGTATTGGGGAAAGGTACGTGCAGTCTGAAACACAGTTGGTTGTTTGTGCATGTGAAATACCGGCCCGCTCCTGTGTCAGCAGTACACTTACATGGCTCAGCGCATGACGTGATTTAAAGTGGACACCTAGTGTCGCTTCTTCGACACAACGTCGAAGTGAACGACAGACGGGGAACGTCTCGGTTACGTATGTAACCTCCGTTCCCTGATGGAGGGAACGAGACCTCGTGTCCTCCCGGCCACGTCGCTGAGCTGAGCCGCTGAGGTGGCCGGACACTCCCGGCTCCTCAGAAAAATCCTGAATGAACGTGTGTATTTCCTCGCCTTTATACCCGTATGTCTGGGGGCAGGGTATGCAGGTACAGTTCGCCAACTCTCATTGGCCTTTTTTCATAGATCAGAGGCATATTCGGTGCTCAAGAGAGACCCCTAGTGTCGCTTCTTCAACACACATCTCGTTCCCTCCATCAGGGAACGGGGGTTACATATACGTAACCAAGACATTTTCACAGTCAGCCATGATTACTTTAATCAATGAGTAAAAGTGTCAAATAACAGGCTGGTTACTGAGATTAAGTAGTATTTGGGTGGTCATATGATTCTAATATGGCAGCCCCCATGTGGGGACCCTCTCCATGTAGAATAAAGCAGCTGATATAAGGTTACTGGTTTGACTGGAGTCTTCATTTTAATTTGAGTAATCATGATTTACTACAAATATTGTAAATTTACAGTTTATGTCTTAAGGAGTTACACTTTTTAATGAGGAAAAAATTGCTGAGTGCACCTTTAAACAAGCCTCTCTGTCTGTGTAAATACTGCATAATGAACTCTTCAAAACTCAAAGTGCTTAGGATTTTATTTTTTTTAAGTTTATTTTGGTAAAATTGTTTGAATGCACCAATAAATTTAAATAAACATTATATAATTTAAAATGACAACCTGAACCCTAAAGGTTTTCTAAAGCTTCTGACATTAGTTAAAACCAGCAGCTGGGTCTTGACATGCACATGCTGTTAACAAAATTCCCAAAATGGAAATGTAGCAGTACTGTTTTTCAGGGCACTCACAAAACATCTCTTGGTGGTCGTTTTTAACCTTATTTCGCTAAAGTCTCTTTCACCTTTGGATGTTATCATGTGTTTGGAGGACATAAAATACAAAAGTAGGTAGAGCAAAATATGGTCAGATATTTTATGGATCCTAGAGTATGATTTACTTTACTTTTTATGATTACTGTTTACTTGGTAGGCTTGTATTTAGCACACAAACTTGCATCATGCAACACACATTTGGCAGTAATCAGTGATACATTGAACATCAGTGAGGATGCGACCAAAGTAAAAAGAAAGGTAACCGACACGTTAATTGAAAGTAATTGTAATCCGTCACTTAGCCTATATTATAAGTCAATGTTTTCTCATTCAAAATCCTACAAAAGATGCAGTATTTTTTTTCTCAAATATATTCAAAAGATACCCAACAATAACCAAGGCTTTGCAGAATCCTTTGAAACAAGAAACAGCCACTGAGAAATGTTTTGCCGGTACACAGGAAACATTGCGGGAGTGATGTTTCCTTGTGAGCCTGTATAGAGAAAAGCACAACCAAGCAAGGAAATACATGGTTCTCCACTGGAGATGGGCCATTGTTTATCTATGCTAAAAACATTTTTAATAAACTAATTATCTTTTCAGCCAGGGGAAAAGAGTTGATGGAGTGACAGGAGTGACCTGAATGAGTACACTCAATAGACCCTGCCAGTCCCCTCTCTACACAGAGATCCTAAATTTGTCAAACTCAGCTCTCTGACATTAACCACAAAACAGTAAACTCTAGCCAAAATGAAACAGACTGCATGAGAGGGGAGATCAACATGGAATGCAGAAACTCCTAGGTGAAAGAGAGGTAGAGAAAGACAAGTTAAGACAAGTCTGTTCCTTGCTTATGTGGAGCATAAATGGATTTGTGATAGAAAGCCATAATGATGGAAATGCTGCCACTTATGACAGTAACTAGTGATCCCATTAAAAGGGTACACTTTTGTGTCCCATTGTTTTTTTTTGTTTTTTTTGCACATTACAGGCACAAATCCCATGTTCTGTTGTGAGACCTCTTAGATATGTTAGATAAACTATTGCCAGTATCTAACTTAAAATGTACATAGCATGAAAAGTAGGTGATTTTAAAGGAACAGTTCACCCAAAAATGCATAATGTACCATAATGTTGTCAGGAACCAATCAGGTGCTGCTTCTCACACCACACTACGATCACTCTCTCCAGAATTCTAATCACTTGCACCTGTTCCAATCAATGTTCAGTTCCATATAAACACCCAATTCAGAATCAGTCTTTGTCGAGTCTCCAACAGGAACAGAAGCATACAAGTCTCAAGAAGTCTCTTACTCTACCTACACCAGTCAAGTAACGTATACTCACCTGAAAAGATACTAACCTCTATGTCCATGTTCTGATGTTCCCAGAAATCGCTGCTGAATCCAAGTTTCCTGATTCCTTGTGTTCTTTCTGAGTCTCGTTACTGGTGGAAACATTTGAAAGAGAAAGGACAAGTATCACTGAACTGTGTCAGTTTGACTGTGGATTAAATGAAGAGGATCTACTCACCTTGAATCCTTCATGTTAAGTTATCCTCATAGAATTCACCTCTGAAACTTGAAAAGACTCACCATTGAACTTCATGCACTATAAATAAAGCGTTGTTCTTATTCACTTACCTCTGTCTCCGAGTCTGTATCCTGACAGAAGACTCGACCAGCAAAAAAAAAAAAAAGAGGTGAAGAAAATGACTTCCAGACAAGCTTCAGCGCCGGATACGAATCTCATACAACCTACCGCCGCTGCTACAAGTCCCATACATGTCACCGCTGCCGCGACAAATCCATTGTTAACACCAGTCAGCACTTCCATGAACGCCGCTTCTTCTATTACTTGCTTCGCTGTTCCACCATCGCGTCCAGCGCCATTCTCTGGTCGGGCGGAAGATTGCAATGGATTTCTGTTACAATGTTCACTTGCTCTGGAACAACAAGCTCAACTATATCCAACTGAACGGTCTAAAGTGGCATTTATTATCCAGCAATTATCCGGATCAGCCTTAAGATGGGCTGAGACATTGTGGATGAAAGAATCAGCTGTGACAACATCTGTTATGAATTTCGTGAAACACTTCAGAGAAGTTTTCGGTCGTCCAATTGAAGATTCGTCTTTCGGTGATCAGTTGTTGCAGTTACGTCAAGGGAAGAAGTCTGTTTCTGAGTATTCTTTAGAATTTCGTACTCTAGCCTCCAACAGTGGGTGGAACGAAAAAGCGCTCCTCTCAGTTTATCGCCGTGGACTGAATCCTGCCTTACGTCTTCAGTTGGCGATTTATGATGACAACTTAGGAATAGAGAAACTTATCCAGCAGGCCATTCGTGTGCAACAACGATCCCAAGATTGTTATCAAGACAATCTGTATTGTCATTCCACAACTCCACAAGTTATCATGAGTTCCACTTCAGAGAATCAATCAGAAAGAATGCAGGTTGACACCTCTCAACTTTCCCAGACTGAACGTTCTCGACGTAAGGAGTTGAAATTATGCATGTACTGTGGTGCCAAGGGTCATTTTAGACTTACCTGTCCAATACGACCAGAACGACTGATGGTAAGCTCCGTCCAAGACAGTTCTATTATATCCACACCCCTCACGATTCCTGTTATCCTGAAATCTCGGAACACCTATGTATCTGTAACAGCCATCATCGACTCTGGGTCAGCGGGGAATTTCATTTCAGGACGACTCTGTAAGGAACTCAAGCTCCGGAAAATCAACACCCCCAAGCCCTACTCCGTCTACGCCGTAACAGGTGAGCAGATTAATAAGGGGCATGTAACTTCCCAGATAAAATCCATCCAGTTGTGGGTTGAGATCAAACACCAGGAAATGTTCGAACCTTTTGTTCTGCAGAATAGTAAGACAGATATAATCCTAGGTCGTCCATGGTTAATTCTTCATCAACCCACCATCAATTGGCAGACTGGGAAGATCAAGAGATGGGGTTGTGATTGTTCCCTTAGTGAAACCCCACCTCCAAACTCCTCCAGTGTCCAAAAGTCCAAAGAAATGACTGTTAACTCAACATCCATAGAAAGTCCAAAGGAAAACCTGTCCACGAATATTCCCTCTTGTTACTCCTCATTCTCTGACATTTTTAATCCAGTTGCTGCTTCCCAGTTACCTCCCCATCGACCATGGGATTGTGCTATTGATCTGAAGCCTGGAGCATCTATTCCCAAGGGTCGAATATATTCATTATCAATCCCTGAACAAGATTCAATGCGGAAATACATCGAAGAAGCTCTACAACAAGGTTACATCCGCCCGTCTACATCCCCTGCCGCAGCTAGTTTCTTTTTTGTTCCCAAGAAGGACGGGGGCCTGAGACCATGTATCGATTACAGAGCTCTGAACCAAATTACAGTGAAATTCAGTTACCCACTACCACTTATCCCTTCAGCTCTGGAACAACTCAAAGGAGCTAAAGTCTTCACCAAATTGGACCTAAGGAGCGCCTACAATCTGATCCGAATTAGAAAGGGTGATGAGTGGAAGACGGCATTTATAACTCCTGCTGGGCACTACGAATATCTTGTTATGCCGTACGGATTGGTAAACGCCCCTTCGGTTTTCCAGAGCTTCATGGATGAAGTACTTCGGGATTTCTTGGGAAAATTTGTGTTAGTGTATATCGACGACATCCTAATTTTCTCCAAAAACATAGTGGAACATCAACATCAGGTATCTCAGGTACTCCAAAGACTCCGTGAATTCACCTTGTTTCTAAAGGCCGAGAAGTGTTCGTTCCATCAGACCAGTGTCGAGTTTCTGGGTTTTCACCTCAGTGAAAGAGGAGTAGAAATGAATACTCAGAAAACAGAAACCATCCTGTCCTGGCCAACTCCCAATTCAGTTAAAGAACTTCAGAGATTCCTAGGTTTCGCAAATTTCTACCGACGATTTATACATCAATACAGCCTGCTGACTGCTCCTCTAACCTCACTGCTAAAGGGAAAACCCAAGACACTTCCTTGGACCCCAGAAGCAGAAGGAGCCTTTAAGTCACTGAAGGCTGCATTCACCACTGCACCCTTGCTTCATCACCCAGATCCTGAAAAGGTATTCGTAGTGGAAGTAGACGCCTCCACTACTGGAGTAGGAGCAATCTTGTCCCAATACTCAGCTAATTCTTTCGAAACCATACCCTGTGCATTCTTCTCAAGAGAGCTATCAGCTGCAGAAAGCAATTACGATATCGGAAATCGAGAACTCTTGGCTGTAAAACTTGCCTTGGAAGAATGGAGACATTGGCTGGAAGGGGCCAAACATCCATTTATTGTACTCACCGATCATAAAAACCTCCAGTATTTAAGAGATGCCAAGAGATTGAACCCACGTCAGGCTAGATGGGCCCTTTTCTTCACCCGTTTTCACTTCACAATTTCATACCGTCCCGGTTCAAAGAATACTAGAGCAGATGCTCTCTCTCGTATCCATGCCCCTGAAAATCCAATTGAAGAACCTGAACCCATCTTACCCGAAAAGCTATTTGTCAACCCAATCCTTTGGGAGATCAATGAACAACTCCTTGAACTGTCACGACGGCAACCCAGAGTCCCAGGATGTCCCCCCGACAAGATTTATGTACCTGAAGATTACCGTAATTCCTTGATTTCATCAGCACATTCCTCGGTAGGCACAGGTCATCCCGGAGTAAGTAAAACTACATCTACTCTCCAACTCAAGTATTGGTGGCCCAATATGCAGAGAGACATAACAACATTTATCCAAGGTTGTATTCCCTGTGCCATGTCCAAAGTTCCCAGACATCTACCAGTAGGTAAGCTAATGCCTCTTCCTGTCCCACTTAGACCTTGGTCTCACATCGGGGTAGACTTTGTTACTGACCTTCCTGTTTCAGATGGAAACACTTGTATCCTTGTGGCCATCGATCGTTTCTCCAAGGCATGTAAATTAATTCCTCTGAAGAATCTTCCCACCGCCTTTGTCACTGCAGAGCTGTTAATGGAACATGTCTTTCGAAACTTCGGTATACCAGAGGATATCGTGTCCGACAGGGGACCTCAATTCACCTCCCGGGTATGGCGCGCCTTCTTCTCTCTAATGAATGTTACAGTAAGTCTCTCATCAGGGTACCATCCACAAACTAACGGCCAAACTGAACGAAAGATCCAAGATGTCGGACGATTCTTGCGTACGTTCTGCCACTCCAACCAAAACATCTGGAGTCGGTATCTGATTTGGGCAGAGTACGCACAAAATTCTCTCAGACAGACATCTACGCAGCTTACTCCTTTCCAATGTGTTTTAGGTTATCTACCTCCATTGTTTCCTTGGTCCGGTGAACCCTCAGAAATTCCAGCGGTAGATAAATGGTTCAGAGAGAGTGAAAGAATTTGGAACCAAACTCATCAACACCTTCGACAAGCAATCAATCGCCAACAAAACTTTGCAGATGTCCGTCGATGTCAGACTCCAGAATACCAACCTGGACAACTAGTCTGGCTTTCTACCAAAGACATCCGTCTACGTCAACCCTGTCGGAAATTAAATCCCAAGTATATCGGACCATTCCCCATAGAGAGACAGATCAATCCGGTAACCTATAAACTTCATCTCCCGGCTCAACTTCGGATCCATTCCTCATTCCATGTTTCCCTCCTGAAACCTTATCATCCAGCCGTGCCCAGTTCCACTACAGATCCAACTCCAGCAGAAAATTCCCCAATACCTCCTATGGAACCAGACTCCATCTACTCAGTTAAAGAAATTTTGGACTCTCGACGTCGAGGTGGACAACTTGAGTATTTAATTGATTGGTTAGGATATGGACCAGAGGAGAGGTGTTGGATACCTCGGAAAGACATCCTCGATCCCGCTATGCTCTCTGAATTCCACGCTCAGCACCCACAGAAACCTGCACCACGACCCAGAGGTAGACCACCACGACGCCGAGGTCCACGGTCCGCTGGCGCGGACTCTGGAGGGGGGGGTAGTGTCAGGAACCAATCAGGTGCTGCTTCTCACACCACACTACGATCACTCTCTCCAGAATTCTAATCACTTGCACCTGTTCCAATCAACGTTCAGTTCCATATAAACACCCAATTCAGAATCAGTCTTTGTCGAGTCTCCAACAGGAACAGAAGCATACAAGTCTCAAGAAGTCTCTTACTCTACCTACACCAGTCAAGTAACGTATACTCACCTGAAAAGATACTAACCTCTATGTCCATGTTCTGATGTTCCCAGAAATCGCTGCTGAATCCAAGTTTCCTGATTCCTTGTGTTCTTTCTGAGTCTCGTTACTGGTGGAAACATTTGAAAGAGAAAGGACAAGTATCACTGAACTGTGTCAGTTTGACTGTGGATTAAATGAAGAGGATCTACTCACCTTGAATCCTTCACGTTAAGTTATCCTCATAGAATTCACCTCTGAAACTTGAAAAGACTCACCATTGAACTTCATGCACTATAAATAAAGCGTTGTTCTTATTCACTTACCTCTGTCTCCGAGTCTGTATCCTGACAAATGTACTCATCCTCATGTAATTTTAAGCTTGTTTAACTTACTGTCTTATATAGAACACAAAAGGTGAAATATTAATATCCTAATTTTACAACCTTTTAATAAGGAGAAAGTATAATAATTAAAGAAGTCCATGCAACCAGGGGCGAATCCAAAAATCTCCAAATAAGTGGACCTTGTTGAAACAGGGTGGACCTCTATTCTGTGCCTAATTTCATCATGAATATAATAAAGTGTGTACCTTTCCTCAGCCATTATGAGTCAATATTTGCTCATTTATAGTTATAATAATATAATATAATTACAGGTACAATAACAATAATTAGGCCTATTTGTTTTTTAAATATTATTAAGTTAATTATTAGTAATTTACCTTAATAGTTCATATTGATGCAATGAAAAATGAAATGGCCATAGAAATAAATGTAACAAATTAAAATAAGAGGTATGATGCAATAAACATTATTATTAGACACTTTTCAGTCCTCCTGCTTTGCACAGGTGTTGGCTATTTCCCCAAAGATCGAATCTTTAATTAAGCTGACTCTCCTTTGGCTGTTGTTCTGGGCTTCATGGAGCTGCTGCAATGTTGCAAAATATTTCTTTTGATTAGTAGTCTATATAAAATAAGAGGTCTGGTGAAAAGTGTGAGTGAATCAGATGTTCTTTTTAACAGCTGTACTACAGAGTTGGGAAGTGTTGCATTCAAATGGAGGCTAAAGAGAACACAAGCACATAAGAGCTTGTTGACATCTTGTTCATGAACCATTTCTGAGGTTGTAGCTACTGAATTTTGACACATATGACAGTTCATCTGTCGTCCCAATGTCCTTACATCCTGAGATGGTCTGAGATCATATTCAGCATTTTCATAGATGTCACTGTTCCCGCTAATTGTTACAGGTTACGGACAGAGAAGGAATAGTGAAAACTGGCCATATGCAATTGTTCCATGAGACACGTATGAGTGCCAATGATCAAGTAAACCTGTAGACACACAAAGAATCAGAGACGCACATTGACAGCTTTTCTTAAGTGTGCTTCTTAAAACGTGCATATTTGTGTCTAATGGGGTATCTTATCATTTGTCACTTCGAGACTTCTTACAGATCACCTGTCACGTTGCGGGTAGACGACTAGCAAAATTAACAGCTAATTTCATACCCTGCCAAGACAACTACAGAAACATTTACCACACTCGCATGTAAAATAATAACAATAATACAAAATTAAGTGAGACAAATTGTGGAAAAATGATCTTGTGCTAAGCGGATCTGTTTTTAGTCATGACTGTATAGCGCTGTGCAGTGCAGAGAAAATGAGCGACTCGGTAAGAAACGCGCTGCAACCCATTTCAGTTCACCATAACCATATCAAACTTTTTATCCGAAATAAAAATAATCGAACTATATTTATAACAGGAATATGATTATTATCTTGCATGTGAGCTATTTTGTGCGTGAAAAAAAATGCTGTTTCTTTTTATTTGCAAACTGTTCTTATATTCCTGCAGTTTTGATTGGGTGGACCAGAGCCACTCTGGCCCTTACGTGGCCTTGTGTTACGAACGCCGGTGAAGGCGCACCCACAGCCGATCACCGGAGATCCGGTTCACCTGAGTTCTAGCCCACATTGATTGCCTAACCCATCACCTGTTCCCCATCACCTTCACTCTATTTAAGCCTCACTTTCCTGTGCCTCCACTGCAAAGTCTTGTTTGCCCCGGCTGCATCACTGAGCGTTTTCTACATCAACGACATACTGATTTACTCCAACACACGGGAGGAGCACGTCGCCCACGTCCGGGCAGTCCTGAAACGGCTCATCAATCACCAATTGTACGCCAAGGCGGAAAAATGTGAGTTCCACCTATCATCCGTCTCCTTCCTTGGATATGTCATCAGCCCTGAAGGGGTGGTGATGGACGAGGGTAAGGTGCGCGCCGTCCTGAACTGGCCACGACCCAACACTGTGAAGGAACTCCAACGCTTTCTGGGATTTGCCAACTTCTACCGAAGGTTCATTCAGAACTACAGTACAGTCGCTGCACCCCTCACCTCCATGGTTAAAGCTTGTCAGTCCAGACTCCACTGGTCCCCCGATGCGCTCCAGGCTTTCGACCGTTTGAAGGACCGCTTTACCTCAGCCCAGATGAGTGCATCACCCAGATCCCAACACTCCTTTTGTGGTAGAGGTTGACGCGTCCAACACCGGCATCGGCGCCATCCTTTCCCAACGCCAGGGAAACCCCCCTAAGCTATTCCCGTGCGCCTTCTATTCACGGAAGCTCACCTCGGCTGAGCGGAACTACGATGTGGGCAACCGCAAACTTTTGGCCATGAAAGCGGCCTTTGAGGAGTGGCGACACTGGCTGGAAGGAGCGAGACACCCCTTTCTAGTCCTCACGGACCACCGTAACCTGGAGTACCTACGTTCTGCCAAGAGACTCAACCCCAGGCAAGCCAGGTGGGCACTGTTCTTCACTCGCTTCAATTTCACCATCACATACCGACTCGGATCTAAGAACACCAAGGCCGACTCCCTCTCCTGGCAATATGACCCGACACCCCAGAACTCCGCCCCCAAGCCCATCATTCCACCCACACTTCTCCTCGCTCCAGTCCAGTGGGACATCACGACCGAGATCACTCAGGCCCACGCGGCAAACCTGCTTCCACTCAACTGTCCGCCCAACCAGACATTCGTGCCACCGGCCCTGCGGGAGAAGGTACTGCGCTGGGTGCACTCCTCCACTAGCTCGGGGCATCCGGGCATCACCTCCATGGTTTGACTGCTGCGGAATTGGTTCTGGTGGGAAACGCTACAGGCCGACACAGTTTCCTTCGTACGCGATTGCCGAACCTGCAATACGGCCAAATCCCCTAGACAAGCTCTAGCGGGCCTCCTTCTGCCCCTACCCATACCTCGACGACCACGGTCCCACATCGCCATCGATTTTGTGACCGATCTACCGGTCTCCCAGGGGCACACCACCATCCTCACCATCGTAGACCGGTTCTCGAAGGGCCTTCTTCCGCCTTCTCAACCTCAGCGTCAGCCTCAACTCAGGTTACCCTCCCCAGTCAAACGGTCAGTCGGAATGACTTAACTAGGAAATCATCAAATTCCTACACGTGTACTGTCAAGAAAATCAATCCAACTGGAGTCGTTACCTCCCCTGGGCCGAGTACACGCAAAACTCCACCCTCAAGCCCTCCACGAACCTCACCCCATTCCAGTGCGTTCTGGGGTACCAACCCCCTCTGTTCCCTTGGTCTGGCGAACCCTCAGAAGTGCCCGCGGTGAACAGCTGGTTGCAATGCAGCGAGGCCGTATGGAACAAAGCCCACTTACACCTCCAACGAGCCACAAGAAGAGCGGGTGAACAAGCGGACCGCCATCGTCGCCCCTGTCCCAACTACGCTCCGGGACAGTGGGTATGGCTCTCGACGCGTGACCTCCGTCTCCGCCTGCCCTGTAAAAAGCTTAGCCCCAGGTACGTGGGTCCCTTCAAGATAGTTAAACAAATTAACCCGGTATCTTTTCATCTTCAACTGCCCTCTAACTACCGCATTTCTCCCACCTTTCATGTGTCTCTCCTGAAACCGGCTGGTGGTCCGCGGCCTGAGGAGGAGAAAGCGAAAATTTTTGTGAAATCAAGAATAGGGTCAGTTCAGGTAGGTCATGTTAGTAAAGACTGCAATCAGTTGATGCTTAACTGATAATTACGTCTATCAGTACAATTGAGACTCTCATCAGAGTGGTCCTCCATTTATTCTTTGCCTTATCTGCAACTCCATTGCATGGATACACGCTACACTTAACACCCTCCTCCATCCTAAACTCCACATCTTGTATGGCAGCTTTGCCTTTAGTATTTATTTTTTAGTATTTCTACATATGTTATTGTTTTATGCTTTTAGATTTGATTGCCAGTTTGGAATTCCTGTCTTCAATGTGTTATTGCACCTTGTTATTTATTTACCAATTTGATGTACAGTATTTGCAGTTCTATTAAGCATCCATTTAATCTATTATGCTATGAAAAATTGTACCATGTTGTACTGTCAGAATTGTTAAAACAAACTGAGATCTGGATATGTTCTGTTCTTTTACCCCTGGGACATGTTTATTTGCTGGACTCTGTTTTGTCATTGCATGGCTGCATGAAAGGGCAGAGACTTTACCCCAGAACAGAACCATACCGCCAACACCAATAGATTGCTTCAATTGTCTATACGTGAATAAAAGTATTTCTATTGGGAAGACATGCAGGCTTGAGAGAGGTTAAAGATGCCATTTATTTGATGAATGTAAAACAGAAAAGTAATGTCTCTCTTTGGCGTAGGCCCCGTCTGGCGGTCCGAGGGAGTTGTACTCGGAACCGTCATATCCTGCCGGAGATAGGAGGCAGGGGCGAGAAGCCTACCCCTGTTCAGGACAGGACTTAACTGGTGATGGCGGAGGTTGCCGCGTTAGCACACTGAAACAGCAATGTGATAAATTATGAGCAGACTTATAAAGCAATGGCTTACATGTGATTGGCTGGGAATTACAAAGCTAATGGTGCGATGATGTACAGCTGCTAGTCTTCCCGCTAGAACTACGCTGAGCTCACATTCATTCAAAGTATTCAAGTCAAAGTATAAATTTGTATAAAAAGTATTCAACACATTGAATGGCAACATTTCAAAACTTTTTCAAAAATGAATAGAACATAAAACAGCTCATATAATATTTAGTTTGATGTCCTGAGACTGACAATTAGCATTTTCTTAAGGTTAAGCACCTCATGCCCTAGAAAGTAAGTTTCAGACAAGGTAAGTTTCAGACCCTAATTTGTAATCTGTTTGTGGAAAGTCCCAACTTCCTGCTTCATTAAATCTTGGTAATTTTACCCTGACAGCATCAAACAATCACACTCTCAGTTGGGCCGATCGTTCCCCTATTTCCCACCCAAAAGAACTTCAGTCTTCTCTCTCCATGGAAGTATCTCGTCCACCCCACCCAATACTATAGAGCCGAGAGAAGACAAACAGCCTACCTGGAGTCCCTTTCTTCATGCCATATGTCACCAGCTCTCCTCAGCAGCCCATCCTCAGTGATGCATGGGAAAATACCTGTCACTAACTGCCTGCTGTGGTAATAGGCTGTTCAACAACCTAGCCATAACTCATTAAAACATGTAAAGTAGACATTTGGATGAGAAAGCCAGCTTGCCCATCACAGCTCAGCATGTTCACAGTGTAGCGCTGGAAGATGTATAGCGCTGGCTGTCACGATAAGGGCCTATCTAGCAGTGGGACGGGACGGGAGAGTCAGAGGTAGGCTCTATCTCAGTCCTAGAGAGGCAGAGGCCTCGCCTGCTACGTCTGCCTTCCACCCGATGGTCCCACGGTCTATAAATGAAGTCATCAGTCAAGTTTGTCGCCCATAACTGTGCCGAGCCAGTGGAAGTCAGTGCGAGCCTGAGCACACTGTCCCTCACATTAATTACACAGAAAATTAAACAAAATCTATTGCAGTGATTGAGGTGTTTACCAAGAGCAGGAAGAGACAAGGATGACTCTCTATCTATCATTTCTCAGACAAGAGGACATATAGGAAGAGGTGCAGTGTTGAAATATTGAATTAACTCTCTGTAGTTTGAATAAAATTCTGTAATTTCAGTGCAACAAGAAAAAGGATATTTTGCTTTTTTACAGTGTTAATGTAATATGCATGCAGAATGCTTATGAGCTGCCATTACGTGACTGTCAAATGAATAATGGAAGGAATCTGAATCTACTTTTGGCATGTAGAATCTACAATGGCAGCCATTTCCTTACAATGGCAGTGATTTAAAAAATGGAATACAAAGCACAATGTTTTTGTATCTGTGAATAAGAAGGAATCCAATAATTACACATGTAATAATGGTGGTTTGACATCTGTCATTTTAAAAACATCTTGAGAAAAATGAAGAGAAACAAATAGCAAATGCACCCTCTCATACAAAGTAGTGTGATCCTCTTTAAGTGAAGACTTTGCAAACCCTTTCTTCTTTAATTGTAACAATGATAATTGCAGTTTTGTGTTGGACGACTTATCTCTTATATTTTGTATTATTAACTTTCCGCTTACACTAAATCCAAATGTTTTATGCTTTGTTACTTCTATTGTCATTGTTCGTTTTCAATTGCCCATATTTCCTTTTGAAATATAAAGTCATTATGTTCATATTTTTTGTTCCTTTAAGCCCCCCTCGCTCATTTCTATTGTGGCTGAGCTGAAAAGTTTTTTTCCACAGTTTTCTTTTCATTGCTTTTCAACTCTGAAATCACTATGAAACATTGTGGCTCTATTTACAGAGAACTCATTTGGGTCTGTGAGTGTGAAACAAGCCTTTTTCACACCACAAGCCTTGTTCTATTAAAACATCTGCCCATCAAAACTTCAGCAGCAACCTTCCATGTCTCAAACTCAAAATGTCAAATGTGAATTTTGCCCCTTGGCCTTCTTATCAAAGTGTAATGCCTAGTTTACCAGATTCCTATGGGCCTGTTTTTCACACCCACGTTTCCTTGTCTATCTACAGAGACAATGAGTGATTAGCACACAGCAGTAAGTGCTCTTTTCTGGCTTCAAAGGGCTAGTCATGTGGCTGCTTCAGAGGCAGGGGTGGCTTTTAATCTGGGCATGCCACCTGTGAGAAGCGCCAGAAGTTGCGTTTGGCGTGGTAGCAGTAGGACTTCATTATGTCTGAGCCAGGCTTGGCCTAAGTTCTCCTGCCTGGCTGTACCTCTCAGGCAATAAACACACACACTCTCCACTCTGGCCTTTCCCATTTCACATGGCTCCCGCAATTTGTCACTTTTCACATGAGATGAAGCCTTTTATGAAGCAAAATGAGTTTCCCGAGAAAGAAGTGCCACAAAAGCCCCATAATTAATTTGCTTGTTAGGCTATTGCAGCTGTCACCTGTGTAAGACATCTGGACAGCAGATTGACTAATGCAATAAGTGGGACCAAAACATGGCTTGCTCTCACTCTTTCACAGTTAGCTTTCCTCGCAGTCAGTCTTTTAGTGGGCTTTTAAGGGGGACTACTTGCTGTCTAAATTGGTCTGTTTCTAAGGGGTAATTAATAAGCATTACATGTGATTGACATGGCAATTAGTTGTATTAATGTGCTGCTAAGAGGGTCTGTACAGGATGGAGGTCTATGGGTGTTATGTGTGATGGTCTGACTCAAAGTGACCTCACTTATGTTTAATTGCCTTTGCTGATAATAATAGTACTGTTACTTATTCAACCTAATGTCATTCCAAACCCAAATGACTATAATTCTTCTACGGAAAACAAAAGGAAAAAATGTATGAATGTCCCTGCCTGAATTCAATCAAGTGGCAATATATAGTAACTATATTAACTGGCAATACTAACTAATGCCCATTAAAACGCCCAATGCCATAAAATAGTCTATGCAATTTGTGTGTCATATTCCAAGTCTTTTTAAAGCATACAGACACTTTGATTTGCATCACTTATGATCAGACATAGGATAAGTTGTTATCCACTCTCAAATCAAATTAAATCAAAAAAATCAAAAAAAGTCCAACAGCTCTGAAATGCAACAGGGAGGCTTCGTCAATAACATCAATCCTAATTGGTTGACATGATGTTTGGTCACGAAATGCCCAGGACCCAATAAGGAGTTATTGACAATGAGTTTAGTTTTTTTTTTTTTTTTTTTTTTGACGTAGTTATTGGAATTCAGTGCTTTTTAAGGACTCAAAAAGATTTTATATAGTTTGAGAAATAATAATTACTTAAATTATGGTCTGTTCATCAAACTTGGTATATGAAGTATGGACTACTTTTATGACATTTTTAGGAGCTTAATTTAGCCTTAAAGTGTTACCACATTCGGTCATTGTACTGAATTCAGCCAACGGTGCATTCATTAAATGATTGCCTTTTGTGTTCCACTAAAGGAAGTAATATTGGTTTGAAAATACATGAAGGTGAGTAAATGATGACATAATTTTTATGTTAACTATGCCTTTTAAGGCTCTAAGAGCGAGCAGGGCAATGAATAGATAAACTGTTTTGGAAACGAGACAGTGTTAATAGTTCATAAATATGTGTTGCAGATGTGTTGTTATTGCATGGAACATTTAATGAGAAATTTTCTCAGCATAAACTGCAGAGAAAGTAAAGCAATGGCAAAAGCATGTTCCACATAGCCCAGAAAGAGAGTTATAGCAATGAGATATAATTTCAGACAAATCCCCTCCCTTAATTTTTAATTATGGTGGAATTAGCTGGTAGCATCCATTTATTTACGTTCACTGTGTAATCAGGAAATTCATCTGAGAAAGCAGAGGCCTAAGGGCCTGTGACATAAAAAAAATGCAACACAATACTCTCCCATCCGCCTACCTCCCATTTGATTAAAACCGTTTTGAAATATAGATAAACAAATCTGGCAGGTCCCATCATGTGCCTAGGGCCTACCGTGACCAATTCCTGTCTTCACTAAATATAAACAAAAACAGCAAATTCCAGAGAGAAAAAGGGGGGATTTACAAAAGACTGATCGCCCAGTGAAATCGGAAACAGTTGGATTTCTTAAAAGGTAAAGAGCTAAAGAGCTAAAATGCAGGAGGTCTCCCACACCGCTGATGCAGCATACTTCCGGTCGCACAACAGGGAAAAGCAAATACACTGGAGCTGATGCAAAAATGTATGACAGGATTTGCCGCTTGTCACTGAGTCTGCATAATGTGTCAGATCGTTTGGTACCGGAACTCTCGGATACAACATGCCAACTTCCCGAATGATCTTTTTTTACCTTCATAAAATGGAGGTCCTGAATCCAGCCTTCAAACAATTAGTTCAGTGAGAGCTACAAAACAACATAAGTGTATGTGGCTTAAGTGTTTAAAAAACATATACTGTGTTGCCTGCATTTCTTTCCTGAAATCAATTTACTGTTGAAAGACACATTTCGCACTGATGGGGCAATTTGAGAACACCTGAGAACTTGTACAGTATATCACCCTGTGCACTGATCAGAAGGACAAGGGCTTTTTGTGGATGTGCTGATGAGTGTAAATAGGTCACTAAATCAGCTGCACTGGTAGATTGAGACTGTTGGCATTAGAGGGGTTGTTGATAACCTAATATAAGACCCATGCAAAATAAACCTGCAAAAAGATCATGTTCAACCGACTCTCTCCACGTGACCCAATATCATTATTATGAAAGACCTATGAATCACACACATGGAAATGATACAATATAATATTACTATATTAATCCCCATGGGGTAAATTATCTGTTCCTTTGATCTGTGGTGCATTAGTTTTTCTGTTTGTTATTTCCTGCTGTAGAGCTATTACTGAAACATACAATAAAAATGTTGTCACAGTATCTAAAACATAAGCACTTTTAGGTATGTACAGCTTTAGAGATCTATAAATCTTTACAAAATCACTGATGGCTGGTCAGAAGAGAAATTCCCGGGAACCTCTATGAGGATATCGATGTTGGGGCACGAGTTTAATACTTATAATCCCATAGCGAGTCTATTATTCATCAGTGAGTAAAAGAGAAACTTTGTTTAAGTGACAAAAAGATGGAACAAATAAAGTATATTTGTTTTACCTCTGTTTATGTAGCGCGACCTGAAGTGCGTTGCGTCAGCAGCTTGGGAGCCCGAGGTCGGATCCCATGTTGATACCTGGAAGTAATCGCATTTGCAGAATCAGTGATGAACGTGATTCAGAGGTTGCATTTTTCCCACTAAATTTACATTTACTCCACAGATGGAGGAGGGGGGTGGGGGGTACAGTTTATAAAATATGCATTCCTCTTCACTGTATTTCAAGCTGTACAGCTAAAAAAATCTGCCTTCACAACTTGGATTTGGTGCCCCTTCGTGGAGATTTCACACTAAAACTAGAGCTTTGGGGCCAGTGTCCTCTGACCGATTCAGTCCCCAAAATATTCATAAACATTTGTAGTTCTCTAAAGTTGTTCAAAACGTACCAGAGTTTATGTTTCAGATGCTGTCGATAATGTATATTATGGTGTCGATGCAAACATCTGAATTTTGTATACACTAGAACCACACTTTACATTTGAATACCTATGAACACTCATGAGATCACTTTGCACAAACAGTACAAACCGTTGCATCCTTTGAACTTCAAAATGACCACAGAAAAATACTCCATATTGCTTTTTCCACACTATTCTCTCTGTGATACCTTTTTTGGGCCTATTTCAATAATCTTCAACATATATGTTTAATGGCAAGGGCCCGCAAGGAAATGATCAGCAAATGAAACGAAGTGGCGGGTTATTACGCGGCACTGCAGTGTCAGCCCAGGCTTAGCCACCATTAATTTTATTGTAACTCATTTCAGCGGCCGAAGTACGCCGGGATTTAATGTTTCCATTCCCCCAGTCCTGTTCTGCATGACAAATTGTTTTAATAAACATATACGGGGTAATAATACAGTAATAATAAGCCTAGCAGTCACCTTATATCACTGCAGTTAAATTCTCCTTTCCCATAAGCCAACATTGGTTACAATGACAATTACATGGGGAGCCAATCCTTAGCACAGGCAAGCACAATGGACAGATTTAATATAGTTTGTAAATATGATTAGTGTGCTGTCGTGTTATTGAAGTCTGGTATTTACATATCTCTCAGGGTTATTCACAATATGGGATCAACACTGAACAGAGAGGTCTTTTTTTCTTCTTTCTTTTCCCTTGCACCCTCATGTTTTTTTTTTTTTTTCAAAGGGCTTCCTCTGCTCCCCTCCACAACTTAATGAAAAACACTGTTGACCGTTAATATTTCACGGATCAATCCCTGTTTTTAATTTTGAGGATAAATGTGCAATTGTGCAACCCTCCAAACCTTTCTCCCACCTTCAGTGTGTGTGTGTGTGTGTGTGTGTGTGTGTGTGTGTCTGTGTGTGTGTGCAGTCATGTGCATACTTGTTTGCAGGCGGATGCAGGTTGGTGTTAATGGAAAAGAGAAAGAATGTGTTCTTGTAATGGCTGCTGGTTATTTACAGGGGTAATTTCATGCTACATTTCAATTATTGCCTAGGTTTGTTTTTAGCTGCTCAAGCTGTTGCTCCTACCTGCAATCAATCCGAGAGTGGAAATTTATAATCAGTGCATAGTTTGTTGTGTGCGCAGTGAAGACTTCAGATTGTTTGTTACTGGCAACATTCATCTCCAACATTTGGATAATGAAGTACTCAAGTGGGGATTGCTGTGGTCAATTAATGCTGAAGCAATGCATTTAACCCATTATCTTATTACTGAGTCAGCAAAGGGACCAATTTAGCTACACACCGGACAGCACAAACTAACCTTGTGCAACTGGCACATATTCTTTAAGTTCAATATGTTGGAGAGAACTGGCGGACTCTTTGTCTAATTATTTGCAGCTTTTCAAACAAGAGAATTTCAATGTTTCCCAGAGTCATATGAGATATGAATCTGTTTGCAGAAAATATTAACCCATCCCCAATCTTTCAAATATGTGAAGTAATAAACTAGGCCATATTATAAAGTCTATTCCACAATGCAGCCAAATAACTAAC
This sequence comes from Moxostoma hubbsi, assembly GCA_032164185.1. Taxonomy (NCBI): domain Eukaryota; kingdom Metazoa; phylum Chordata; class Actinopteri; order Cypriniformes; family Catostomidae; genus Moxostoma; species Moxostoma hubbsi. The sequence continues at coordinate 36,615,402 of JAVLUX010000003.1, read as the reverse complement.
ACAAACATTGATATGATAATCTGTAGATGTCAATAAAAGACAAAAAACACTCATCTAGTCCAGGAAAATTATATCCTCTTCTGTTTTTATTTGACCTGTTTGTTCCACATGGGATGAAAAGCGTGTTGTGCAAATGTACACAGGTAATAAGAACATGGGCCCCAGAATCTCATCAAGTTTCTATTGTTCTTGCAGTGACATTTTTTTAATTATTATTATTATTTACAACCCAAGGGAACGCAGTAGTGTGTCAAAGTTTAATAGGATTATAATTTATAGTGATGTTTTCTCTGTTAAACTCAACAACCTTTTACTGGTTAATTTTGACCTGACAGTTAGATTTCCTGTGAATAGAGTTATCAGCAGCATAACACAAACTAACATTTAATTAAAAAAAAAAATCACCATGGTAACTAAACTACTGTACAATAGTTCCTACAGTTACTGTTATTACAATAACACTTTGGTAACTCAGTAAAGAGCGCAACAGTCTGGTTCCCAATAATTTTCCCTTTAAAGACAGACAAACCGTGAGCCCTGTGATTGTTAATTAATGGTATATGCTCCTGTTGAAGCAATCAGTACACATTATTTATACTTCATTAAGAAAATAAATAAATTTTTTAATTTTAAATAATTCCTAGTAAAAAAAAATAAAAAATACACTTCCCATGAATAATTGAAGAGATAAATCGCAGAAAACAAGCTTGTAGTGACCGCCCACTTCCATAACTCACTGTGAATGACACAATAAAGTAGGTCTCCCTACACTCTGAAACTACTAATATATTTGGATATTCACCTTTTTCCTAAGGTCTTACTGGGGAAACAGATGTGGGTGCCACCTCCGGCAGAAGTTGTACTATAGCATTTGCTAGCTTTGGCTGCAGTCATTTTAAACCCTGGTATTAAGACGTGTTTCAGATTATCCAATCGCAAATGGTCATTGCTATATATACAGTACTATGCAAAAGTTTTAGGACTTGTGAAAAATGTTCATATTCATTTATCACTTAATGTCATACAAAGTCCTGTAAACATAAAAAAGCTAAGTCAATATTCAGTGTGACCACCTTTGCTTTAAAAACAGAACCAATTCACCAAGATACACCTGGACACAGTTTTTCTTGGTTGTTGGCATATAGGACGTTCCAAGCTTCTTGGGGAATTCACCACAATTTATCTATCTGTTTAGGCTGTCTCAATTGCTTCTGTCTCTTTATGTACATGATGTTCAGTGGGGAGCTTTGTGGGGGCCATGATATCTGTTGCAGGGCTCCCTGTTCTTCTATTCTAATATTTTCTATTTGCAAAAGTAATGTTTAGGAGCCTAACATTTATATTTTCTATTGACACACTAAAGCTTGAAGATATAAATAAGACAAATGCTTTTGTGAAATATCTTATGTGCATCTTTAAGACTTTTGCACAGTACTGTAGTTGGTAACTGGGTGCAAAACATTTTGTGATTGGATTACAAAAAAAAAACAAATACCTGTTTTGAGGTAGTCAAAGGAAATACACATTAACACAATTAAGGTGTAAATGGCGCCCTGAATGATGTGTTCCAGAAGGCAGTGAAGCGCCACCTTTTTTTTAGCAGTTTATTAATGTTCAGTAACACACTGACATAGTAACTGATGTATGTCATCATGAAAATAGACACCCTCTCCTAGAAATCCCACCACCGCAAAAACAATGGTGTTTACTTGATAACAGAATTAACGCCTATGTTTCTATACTTATAATTAAATTATAATATTTTTTTTTTTTTTTAAGTTTTGCTTTGAGTTCGGAGTGGAGTGATGAGTCCAGAATGTGAGCAGACACCAGGCTAGTTGTAACAGGGGTTTGTCCAAACTCTCCTCTGTGAACTGCCTATCATGAGTGAAACTTACCACACTAATTGTTGTCAAGCAAAGCCTGATCCCGCCTGGCCATGTGTTCCCGGTCTCTCTGATGAAACGAGCCTTGGCATTCCGCCTGCTTTGGAAAAAAAGGATGCCTTCTGCTCACTAGAAGTGGCCCTCCGCACGTCGACAGGCCCCCTTCTAAACTGCCATCACATGAAAGAGCCAGGCACTCATCCAACCGAACTGACAGTTAACTGAAATATTTATTTTCAATATCTAAAAACATACATTCTCTCCTCAGCTGTGGTTGCAGAGAACATAGACTTCAGAAACACATCGCTGCCACTGGAGTCTTGGTTCTCCAGTGAGTCAATTAGGGAGGCTTAGAAATGTTGGTAGGTCTCATTTTCTTTCAGCTTTAGCCTAGGTCTAATTTTTCGTCTTCAAACTCTTTTCATCAAGTGTGCACTTAAGATTCATATGGTGTGGCTAATCAATCGAAATACATGTAAAACAGACAGGTTTAAAGCTTGCCGTGGCTGACAGATAACTGGGGCAGAAAGGTCTGAAATTTGTCTGAGTTGGCATTACCATTAATACGATTCCAGAGACTGTTTGACTGCATCAAAAGGCTATCTCAAGGATGTGTGACCTTTTCAAATAAATTAATGTTCCCTATCTGTCACTCACTTGACGTGTCAATGTAGTGACACTAGGGGTCACTCTTGAGAGCCTGAAACACCTCTGATCTTTGATAAAAGGCCAATGGGAATTGGCGTGCGGTGCATTACAGCGGCTTTTTCCCCTCTCTGCACGGGTGCACTGCTGAGATGCCCCTGGGAACTCCAGCAGATCTTCAGAGTATATTCTAAAAGAGTGTTTTCCCTCAAAAAATTTTAGTTTCTAAAAGAGCGGCACACTTTTTCAAGACGCGTCTTTTTGAAGATGCCCTTCCGATTGTGTGTTGTTCCTTGTTGGGCACTGCCCATGCCGAGACATCTTTTGTGGATGCGTAATGTCACTACCCTAACTGCACGAGGGTAGTTCCACACTGGGATTAATGTAGGAGCTGCGCTCGGCGACCGACCTTGCCCTCCGGGCAATGAAGGTCACGTCGCGGTCTCTCACGATATCAACTTTATTGGTTTAGGAGAGCCATCTGTGGCTTAACCTGGTCGAGATGCGCAAGGCCGACAAGACACACTTCTTTAACGCACCTATCTCCCAGGCTGGCATATTCAGCGACACAATTGTGGACTTTGCCCAGCAGTTCTCTGCGGTGAAGCAGCAGATGGAGGCTATTCAGCACATCCTGCCCCGGCACGGCTCAAGATCCCGTACCCCGTCTGATTGTCGCCAAGGATGTCTCCCTGCAGTGGATGCACTGGCCCTGCCTCAGTGTCGAGCCCCTCACAGGAAGCAGACACCACCCGTCCCACAGCCACCCACTAAGAAGAAGACTTTGAAGACACCCTGAGTTGGGCGACGCAAGGACGTGAGGATCCACTGCCTTCGAGCTGGTAAGCAGACCACTCTATCCCCCAGTGGAGGGCCAGGAGGAGAATTTTTTGTTTCCTTTTCACTTTGTTTTGCTGCAAAAGAGCAGTTTCCTCAGTCCCTGGGTCACATAACCAGTGTGTTCAGCCATCACCACAACCACCGTCTTTTATCTCTCTCTGGCAGGTCCAGCGCCCCGGTGGCAGTTTCCCCGCCCCTGTGCACCAAACTGTGGCACAAACATACTCAAGACCACGGGGATGAAACACCTCCTCCCCACTTCGACCGATCCGCTGGTGAGTATCAGGAGTCAGGTAAGTGCTTCGATGTCTCTCGACTCAGCACCACCACAGGGCTCAAACCCTGTCACTGTGGCCTCCATGACTCCGCCCCACCGCAAAGCCCCACCCTCTGGTTCATCCCACAAAGTTCGTTCCACTCGCCCGGAGCTTGGATGCGTGGCTCGCGCTTTCTAACACGTCGCGATGGCTGACCCGGACCGTTCAACTCGGCTATGCGATTCAATTCACCATGTGCCCGCCCAGGTTTGCCGGCGTCCACTTCACCGCGGTGAAAGGCAAGAATGCCACCACCTTATGCGCGGAAATCACCACCCTTCTACGGAAGCATGCAATAGAGCCTGCCCCTCCAGCAGAGATGAAGAGGGGGTTTTACAGCCCCTACTTCATTGTATTGAAAAAAGGCGGTGGGTTGCAGCCAATCTTGTACTTACGAGTTCTGAACCGGGCTTTACACAGACTCCCATTCAAGATGCTGATGCTAATGTGCATTCTAGTGAGTGTCCAGCAACAAGATTGGTTTGTGGCGGTAAACCTGAAGGACACATACTTCCACTTCTCCATTCTACCTCGACGCAGACCCTTCCTGCAGTTTGCATTCGAGGGTTAGGCGTACCAGTACAAAGTCCTCCCTTTCGGCCTGTCCTTGTCCCCCGTGTCTTCACGAAGGTCACAGAGGCTGCCCTTGCCCAGTTAAGGGAAGTGGGTGTTTGCATTCTCAACTACCTCGATGACTAGTTAATCTTAGCTCACTCTCAAGATGTGTTGTGTGCACACAGGAACCCGGTGCTCGCGCAACCCAGCCGGCTAGGGATTCGGATAACCTGGGAAAAGAGCAAGCTCCTCCCGGTTCAGAGCATCTCTTTTCTCGTTTTGGAGTTGGACTCAGTCTCGACGACTGCACGCTTCACAAACGAGCACACCCAGTCAATGCTGACCTGTTTGAAGGTGTTCAGACAGAAGACCGCGATCACACTGAAACTATTTCAGAGGCTCTTGGGGCATATGGCATCCTCGGCGGTGGCCACACCGCTCGGTTTGATGCATATGAGACAACTTCAGCACTGGCTCGAGTCTCGAGATGGGCATGGCACCACGGGACACATCACGTGGCCAACACGCTGATCTGTCGCAGCCTTTTCAGCCCTTGGAATGGGCTTTACACAGACTCCCGTTCAAGATGCTGATGCTAATGCGCATTCTAGTGAGTGTCTAGCATCAAGATTGGTTAGTGGCAGTAGACCTGAAGGACGCATACTTCCACTTCTCGATTCTACCTCGACGCAGACCCTTCCTGCGGTTTGCATTCGAGGGTCAGGCGTACGAGAACAAAGTCCTCCCTTGAGGACTCGCAGAGGCATTCTCAACTACCTCGATGGTTAATCTTAGCTCACTCTCGAAATGTGTTGTGTGCACACAGGAACCTGGTGCTTGCGCACCCCAGCCGGGAGGGGTCCTGGTGCTAGCGCGGTCTGTGTCGAGGTAGAATCGAGATGTGGAAGTAGGCGTCCTTCAGGTCTACCCCAACGAACCAATCTTGATGCCAGACACTCACTAGAATGCTACTCACTCATTAGCATCAGCATCTTGAACGTGAGTCTATGTAAAGCCCGTTCCAAGGGCTGAAAAGCCGGCAACAGATCAGCGAGATGGCCACGCGATGTGTCCCGTGTCATTCAGGCATCTGAGGCAGAGAACTCGACTGGGCTGCCACCTTCGGGGCAGCTTGCCCAGTCTGAGGCTTATGAACAGATGGCCAACATGCTTGCCCAGGCTGCCGTGAGCGTGGGCTTGGACTGGAACCCTCCGTCCTCCCCACAGCCTTCAAGGCTTGACGATTGGTACCTCAGGTCAGGGTGCCACTCCTAGCCACGCCCGGGTACCATTCTTCCCAGAGGTGCATGACAAGTTGTCGAGGTCACGGAGGGAACCTTTTACTGCCGAAAAGGAACCTCTCACTCATCTGCTCTCACTACCCGGGGAGGTCCCCTAGGTGGATAGAACGTTTGCGATCCACCTGTGACCCTGGTAGGATCGCCCGGTGCTCCCCTCCAAGGCATGTAGAGTGACGTCATCGCTGACTTGGAAAGCCTACAGTGCCACCAGACAGGCCACCTCTGCCCAGCATGCCATGGCTCTCCTGCAGGTCCCCCGAGCCAAGGCACTCAAAGAACTGCACCTGGGTAGTCCTGACCCCGATGTGCTGCAGGAACTGCGCTCTACTACCGACCTCGTGCTCAGAGCTACGATGGTCACAGCGTGGACACTCGGGAGGACGATGGCCACCCTCGTGGTCCAGGGTGCCACCTCTGGCTGAACATGGCCGAGATGTGTGACGTTGACAAGGCACGCTTTCTCAACACCCCTGTCTCCCAGCTTGGCCTTTTCAGCAACACCATCGATGACTTCACTCAGTAGTTTTCACAGATAAAGAGGCAGACAGAGGCTATTTCCCACATCATGCCGTGGCACCGCTCCAGCGCAGCCCACACTCCGCCTGCCCACCGTGGACGCCCCTCTGCTCCTAAACAACAGGCACTAAATCAACCCCTGCACAACTCTCAGACCCCGCAGGCAGCATACCTTTAGGACCCGTAAAGCTCCTAAGCGAGACGGAAGACACAGGCAGTCAGATGTTCACTCCAGAGCTGGTACCAAGACCACACCATCCCCTGGTGGAGGGCCGGGGGGAAAATCTTTATTTTCCTTATTTTGCTTTGCCGCACCCCCTTTGGGCTGCAGTACCCACATTCTCAATAAAAGAGCGATTTCCTCACTCCCTGGGTCATCCAGACGGTGTGTACCATTCTCACGGCACCCCGGCTCCAAAATCCTACAGTCCCAGCTCCCCGGATGCAGTCACCTCACATCCGGACCCGCGACTGGCCATCTCCGGCAGGCCGGCGCTGACGATTTCAGAAGATGCCATTCCAGGACCTCTTCCTCAGTCTCTAACCTGACCCCTTATTACCTGCTCCCTCCCGCCGTAAAGTCCCACCCGGTACGTGAAAAACTATCGTCCCACTAGTGCCCCTCATGCAGACTCTGGATGCATAGCTTTCGCTGTCCAACCCATTGAGTTGGTTGGCCCAGACCATTCGACTCGGCTCCGTGATTCAATTCGCCTTGCTCCCATCTAGTTTCAGCGGTATTCGCTCCACCTACATACGTGGCGAAAAAGCCAACACTTTCCGGACAGAGAACACAACTCTGCTACTCAAGGATGCGATAGAGCCCATCCCTCCAGCCGAGATGAAGAAGGGTTTCTACAGCCCTTACTTCATCATACCCAAAAAAGGCAGTGGGTTGCGGCCAATCTTGGACTTGCGAGTTCTCAGCCATTAAAAATGCTCACGCAGAGACAGATTCTAACCTGCGTTCGGCAGCAAGAGTTATTTGTGGTGGTAGACCTTTAGGACGCATACTTCCACGTCTCCATCTTGCCTGGGAAATGAGCAAGCTCGCCCCGGTTCAGAGCATCTCTTTTATCGGCATGGAGTTAGACTCAGTCAAAATGACAGCGAGCCTCACAAACGAGCACGCGCAGTCAGTGCTCAAATGCATCGCTCTCTTCGAGCCCAGCACAGCGGTTCCTCTAAAACAATTCCAGAGGCTCCTGGGGCATATGGCATCCTTGGCCATGGTCGCACCACTCGGGTTGATGCATATTAGACCGCTTCAGCACTGGCTTCAGACTCGAGTCCCAAGATGGGCATGGCTCCGTGGCACATACTGTTTGTTGATCACTCCTTCCTGCAGTCAGACTTTCAACCCTTGGACAGACCTCTGTTTTTTGCAGGTCGGAATCCCCCTACAGCAGGTGTCCAGATGTGTCATGGTCACCACAGACGCCTCTCAACTGGGTTGGGGCATTGTGTGCAACGGGCATGCAGCCGCTGGCTCCTGGATAGGGCCCCGGCTGCATTGGCACATCAACTGCCTAGAGTTGCTGGCTGCATTCCTTGCCCTGGTTCGGGGCAAGCACGTTGATCCGTTCAGACAGCACTGCGATGGTAGCGTACATAAATCAGCAATGCGGCATGCGCTCTCATCATATGTCACAACTCACCCCCCATCTCCTTCTTTGGAGTCAGCAGCAACGCAGGTCGATGCGCACCACTCATATCCCGGGCAACTGCAACACGATGGCGGACACGCTGTTGCGACAGGTTTCACCCAGTGGAGAGTGGAGGCTCCACCCCCTGTTGGTCCAGCTGATTTAGGGCCGATTCGACATGGCACAGGTAGATCTCTTTGCTCCCAGGACAACACTCTCTGCATGCCCTGATACTCCCTGACAGAAGCCCCTCTTGGGACAAATGCGTTGGCACACAGCTGGCCCCGGGGGCTGCAAAAGTATCCATTTCCCCCAGTGAGTCTTCTTGCACTGGTAATGTGCAAGATCAGGGAGGACAAGGAACAATTCAACTTAGTGGCTCCTTACTGGCCCACTCAGGCTTGGTTCTCAGATTCACGCTCTTCGCGACAGCACCTCCCTTGCAAATCCCCCTCTCCAGCTGTCTCCACCAGGCAACTTTACTCCCTGAAGTGACGCTTATTCGTGAATTGGTGTTCTTCCTGAGCTGAAGAACCGCAGAGATGCACAGTTCGGTCAGTGCTCTCATTCCTACAAGAGAGGTTGGAGGGGAAGCTGTCCCCCTCCACCTTGAAGGTGTATGTAGCCGCTATCGCGGCCCACCACAAAGCAGTGGACGGCAAGTCCTTGGGTAAGCACGACTTGATTATCAGGTTCCTTAGAGGCGCCCGGAGAGTGAATCCTCGCCAGCCAAGCCTGTTCCCCTCCTGGGATCTCTCAGTGTTCCTTTCGTGCCTTCAGAGACCCCCCTTCTAGCTGCTTGACTCAGTTGAGCTTAAAGCCCTCTCCTTGAAGACGGCCCTCCTGATATCGCTAGCTTCCATCAAGAGGCTTGGGTACCTGCAACCATTCTCTGTCAGCGACACCTACCTGGAGTGAATACTCACGTCATCCTGAGACCGTGACCGGGCTACATGTCCAATGTTCCTACAACCCCCTTAAAGGATCACGTTGTGAACCTGCAAGCGCTGCCCCGGGAGGAGGCAGACCCAGCCTTTTCATTGCTGTGTCCGGTACGTGCTTTTAGTATCTATTTGGACTGCACGCAGCGCTTTAGATGTTCTGGGCAGCTCTGTCTGCTTTGGTGGATGGCAGAAAGGGAACGCCGTCTCCAAACAGAGGTTAGCTTAATGGGTCGTTGACGCCATCTCTCTGGCCTACCAGACCCAGGCCATGCCAGCCCCCTTGCAGGTTCCAGCACAGTTGATGAGAAGTGTGGCATCCTCGTGGGCACTGGCCAACAGCACCTCCCTAGCAGACATTTGCAGAACAGCGTGCTGGGCAACACCCAACACTTTTGTGAGATTCTACTATCTCCGGGTTGAGTCGGTCTTGTCCTGTGTTTTGTCAGGTCCGAGCTGGTAGAACTCAGTAATACGGAACAGCCAACCGGTTGTTTGCTTGCATCTAGCGCCCTTCACCAAGTTGATCCAGTTGATCTTTCTCTCCCAGGTTAGCCTCTAAACTTGGCTTCCTGGATGTTCTTCCTCCCTAGCCTTCTGGCCTGCGAATTTAGCAGAGCAATTTGCGACCAGACCCACTATAAGCCACAAGTGTTCTGTACTGGGGTAGGGCTCCACAGGCTTAATCCCCTCTTCAGGCAACTCCCTGTGATGTATTTGCCGCACAGTCCCCCTTTCGGCGGGGTCACTTCATTCAACACAATGTCTCGTTCCCTCCCTCAGGTAATGGAGGTTACAAGTTACAACAGTAACCATAATGTTTTCCATGGAACACAAGAGGAAGAATGTTGATGCTGCTTTTTTTCACCCATACAATGAAAGTAGATGGTGACTGATGCTGCCAGTCCCTAACATTATTCCTAATTTCTCCTGTTGTTTTACACAGAAGAAAGAAAGTCATACAGGGTTGGAACGACATGTGGGGGAGTAAATGATGACTGAATTTTCATTTGAGTGAACTAACTCTTTTAGTTCAAGATAAAAGTTCAAAGCAATGGATAAAGCAAATGGCAGGTGGTTTGGCTGTGATATAGTTATTCCACTGATGAATTACATAGTTATAATGTAAAATCAGTAGGCTACACTGAGTGGTAATTGGTTGGATTATGTTGGCTCTGCTCTCATCTCAGTTAATCTGTAAAGAATTCCACACAGCATCTTGACATTCCAGCAAAGAGCAAGCAGATGAATGCATGGTGACTCAAAGACACTGAGCACAGAGAAAATAAATATTATGCATCAAGTGAAAAAAGTTTTACAAACCACCTTCTGTGTTGCTCATTCTCTATTCTATCACCCTCCATTTCTCCTTGTTTTTTCTACTCTCTCCGGGCCTCCCACAATCTGTCCTGCTCCTCCTTATCTTTGTAGACTCTGTCTTTGATTCTCTATGATTCCTTCTAACTCTTGTCTTCTCTCCCAACCTGCTTTATCTGTTCACCTCTCTCTCTCCCCTCAAGCCTGGGTGTCTTAGTATCATTAATAGAAACTCATTCCATCCCATTTTGATCTACCGTGCACCCTTCCCACCCCCACCCCCAGTTTTCCTGTTAGTTTAATTCTCATTTCAACCAATTAATATTTTTACATATAGCATCTGCAGCTCCCCAGAGAATTTCCTTAATAAATCATTTATAAATCTACACTGCCTGCTAGTTTATTAGCTTCTGCTTTTGGCACAGACCAGTTGCATTGGGAAACTACAAATGATTAGTTGAAGGAATTAAAGGGTTTCACCTCACCTTCCACCAACACTACCCAAATGATTAGGGCCCATGAAGAGGCATATTCAAAGCCCTGCATTGTACTTGAATCTGTTTTAAGTTCCTGACATGTAAGTTACTCGTTTTCAACTTTTGCCTTACAAAGATGTACAATAAAATTATTTGGACACCTAAATTACATGTAGTTATCCTAAAAATTTGCTAAATGTGTAAACACCTAAATTAACCAGTTATTAATGGTATAGTTCACCTTAAAATTATAATTTACTCACTCTAATGCTTTCTCAAATTTGCATGGCTTTTTATCTTCTGCTGATCACAAACAAAAATATTTTAATGGATGTATGGTGGGTTTTTTTTTAAACCCAATTTAAGTCAATAATGTCCAAAACTTTCAAGTTCTAAAAACAACAAAAAGGCTGCATAAAAGTAATCTATGCGAATCGGGTGGTCTTTTGAAGTGATTGTTTTGGGTGAAAAAACAACACAAAATTTAAGTCATTATACACTATAAATCTTCTTGGTGATTTCTTCATGGTTTGGAGTGTTCATGAGAAAAACTGGTTCATACACTTCCACGTGCTTGATGCGTGCACAGATGCTGCACGCAAACCAGACATGGTGTTCCAAGATAGGCTATTTTGGAAAATGCAGAGAATTAAAATTATACAGTGGCAGGTTGAGGGTTTTTTTTTTTTTTTTTTTTTTTTTTTTTTTTTTTTGAATACTTACAAAATGTACTCTGGTTGCCAAAAGTTGATATTGGAAATGCAGCATCTTTTTATTGTACATTGTTTATTTACATGTATGCAGCCTTTTGGATCTTTGGTGCTTTTGTACCCCATTGGCTTACATTATATGGAAAAAACACATCATACACCCTTCAAACTATCTTTGAAATCTGCAGAATAAGTTTAAATGGCATGAAATTTAAATTATATTATTTGGGTGAACTATGCCTTTCAGGTAACAATTTCAGGTAACCACTTTTTTACAGCTTATGAAAGCAAATGGCTTCTGCAAACATGTTATTGCTTTTTTCAGAACTAACTGACTTTTCTGATAATTTTTTTGCAATGACTTTTAACCGATGCCAATGTGATTTTTCCCCTCAAGTTCACACAAGTATCCGAACAGAGTAACCACAAGTGTAATTCATCACAGTAACTATTAACATGTTTCACAAAGCTTGACAAACAGAAAGTGTCCAAATACTTTTTGTCTTCATTTTGAACAATATGTAGAATGGCCCAACGTTAAGGGGTAAAAATAAAATGCCAGACAGTGATGAAGTGGATCCCAAAATGGTATTTATTAAGGTGCCAAAAAATATTTACAGTGAAAATATAAAGTAGAAACAAAACAACTGCACTGTACAAAAACTAAATTTCAATGCAACAATGTGCAAAAATGGCTAAACCAAAAAATTCACAACCATGCTAACATACAACACTCCTTCAGTCGATTTGATTGAACTGACACAAGCACTACAGCTCCCTATTTAATGGGTCTACCTCCTCCCCAGGAATGAACCAATTCCTACAAGGAGGAATTAAATAAAAAAACATGAAAAAAAGTCCAGCCATTTCTTCCGTAAAGTATCTACGTCACTATGCAAAACATTTGCATAATGCCTGCCAAAGGGCTACTTTGGCCCTCCATCAAACAAACATAGTTATTGCAGAGGTCAGGGTGAGTTGATTTAGTGTTGCTGCTATGTCGAGAAAATGCTGTTTTCTTCACTGCGAAAGCAAAACTTCTTTGTTTGGACTTCCAAAGGCAGGCAAATTGAAGAATCAGTGGTTAAAATGGATTTTTACCACTATTCCTCAGCAGTACAACCACAACCAATGCCAGATTTTCAAATCGGTTACTCCTGAAAAATGGTACAGTTCCCACTTTTTTGGGACTACCTGGTGCTTCAGAATCACAACCTGTAAGTATGCTTTATTATTTGTTGATTTATCTGCTACCAAGAGTTCAAATGCAGAGTTTTGTGTTTGTGCTATGGTGTACACACAGTGCACAGCTGTAGGACTCTGCTAACCTGATAGCTAATGCTATTGTGGTGAAATAGTTTTGCTAATCGGCTAACTTTTACCTACAATTGTGTAGAATTATGCAGATTGTCTTACTATCATGAATAGTTATCAAGTGTAGAGATGGATTTATTTTTTACAAACGGTCATTACTGTACTGATCTGTAATCCACAGTAGTGCATGGATTATTTGCTATGTAATGTTATTGTTTTAACTGGTAGGCTGGATTTTACCTATAACAGTGTAACAAACTGGTCGATATAAAGAGTCTTATATAATTATATAATTACAAGCTGTAATGTAACGGCCACTATTGGAAGTCCACGGCTATCTCTCTAATACACCTTGTAATTTCCAACCTGAAGTAAGTTTCTGTTCTCCGTTCATATCTCTGGTAACAAAAAAAAAAAGTTAGGCTACAGCCACAGCAAAATATGACAAACTTAGATGCACTACGTGTCTGTAACAAGATTTCTCAGCAGAAGGGAAGGAGGACGAAGGGATGCAGGTTTTCCAGGCTCAGGTAAGACATTGAATCGGCCACTTCAATGGTTTACAACTTCACAAACACATCAGCTTCACACTAACGTAGTCACTTATACACATTAGCTTCACAAACAAAACAGATTAAACGCAACAGCTTCAGGAGCACTCCCTTGTGCCAGACTCTCTATTTCTCTATTTGCTGGTGGTGGTGTGGCTGTTTATGTGCCGATCTCACCCTGCTCACTGGAATGAGAGACAAGTGTTAAACATAATCTAGCTCAGGTGCAAGTGCCGTTACCGCTTTCTCTCTGGACAGATTCTTGACCACGCCCCCGCTGCCACATATCCCCACCGCCCGACTCGGGCCGGGGAGGCATCCGACCTGTCTACCACTCCTCCCCCATTTCTGGAGAGGAAGTCGGTGACAGCCATCTGCGCTCCCGGTCTGTGGACCACATGGAACTTAAACGGCTGAAGAGCCAGATACCAAAGGGTGATCCGCATGTTGGTATCTTTCATGTGGTGGAGCCATTGGAGTGGGGTGTGATTCGAGCAGAGGGTGAAGGCCCGCCACAACAGCTAGTACCAGAGAGTGAGGACTGTCGACTTGATGGCTAGACAATCATTTTCCACTGTACTATACTCCGTTTCCCTCAGCAAGAGTTTGCGGCTAATGTATAGCACCGGGCACTCCTCACCCTCAACCACCTGCGAGAGCATGGCCCCAGCCCTCTGTTAGAAGCATCCATCTACAAGACAAAAGGGTGAGAGAAATCGGGTGAATGTAAAAGTAGCCCCCTGCAAAGTGCAGCTTTAACCTGCTCTGTCCACTGGACAAGGTCTGGAGCTCCCTTTTTAGTGAGATCAGGCAGCAGATAGTGATGTCCGAATATTTAGGCATGAATCTTGTATAACAGTCAGCCAGCCCCAGGAACTGTCTCACTGTCTTTTTGGTCTTCAGCCTTGAGCAGGTCGCAATCGCCGCAGTCTTGTCAATTTGGGAACGCACCTGCCCGTGGCCAAAGTGGAACCCCAGATACCGTACCTCCACCCGCCCATTTGCTCACTTCTTGGGGTTTTCTGTGAAATCTCAGAACCGCCCTCAGATGCTGCATGTGCCACTGCCAATCATTACTGTAAATGATGATTGCGTCTAAATAGGCAGCGGTGAGGATTCGGTCCATGAGATGCTGAAACATAGCCGGGGCTCCAAACAAACTGAATGGAAGCGTCACAAATGGTGTAATCCAAATGGTGTGGAGAAGGCCGTTTTTTTGTGTGAAATTGCAAATCTGCCAATAATCCTTTGTCAAATCTAGTGATTAATAAAATCGAGTAGTGCCCAACTGATCGAGCAACTCATCAACGCGAGGCATTGGGTATGCGTCAAATTTTGACTTTTCTGTAATCCACACAGAACCGTACAGACCCGTCGCTCTTAGGAACTAGAACAACTGGGCTGGGCCAATCGCTGTGGGATTCCTCTATTACCCCCATATCGAGCAATGCATCCAATTCTTCCCGGACACTGTGCTCTGGAAATCGATAGGGACGGCTACGTACCACCACCCCCGGATTGGTCTCGATGTGGTGCTGGATGAGGTTTGTATGACACGGTAGAGGGGAAAACACATCTGCAAACTCCTGTTGCAACTTGGCAACATCTGCAAGTGGATACAGTGAGAGGTGGTCTCCGCAAGTGACCGGAGTGAAATGATTGTGTTTTGTATTAATCTCCGACCCGAGCTCCGCAATCTCCAGAACTACCATAGCCAACATTACAGCGACTGCCTCCCTCCATAATTTCAGGAGGTTGAGGTGATATATTTGATGTGTGCCCCATCTATCGGTTTGCTTAACCTCATAATCAAGATCCCACACTCGTCGTGTGACCTCAAATGGTCCTTGCCACTTGGCAAGTAATTTGGAGCTCGATGTGGGGAGTAATACGAGTACCTTATCTCTCTGTGCAAATTCCCACAGCCAAGTTCCCATGTCATACAGTTGGCGCTGTCATTCTTGAGCTTGGAGCAATTTGAATTTAATTTATACTTGTTGAAGGTATGATATCAAGCATGTGACATAAAGGTTGTGCCCTGATCGGTGAGGATCTCTTTTGGAATCCCCACATGGGAGATTATTTTGAAGAGTGCCTCTGCAACACTGCGTGCTGCGATGTTGCGCAGAGGCACCGCTTCCGGATATCATGTTGCATAGTCCACTATGACCAATATAAAGCGATGTCTGCATGCTGACCGATCTAAAGGCCCAACAAGGTCATTCCAATTCTCTCGAATGGGACCTCGATCAGCGGAAGGGGGCACTATGGCGCTTTTAGGGTGGCCGGTGGATTCACCAGCTGACATTCGCAGCATGCCGTACACCACCTGCGTACATCGCCGGCAATGCCTGGCCAATAAAAACAGGCTATTAGGCGGTTTAGTGTTTTTCTTTCCACTAGATAACCCACCATGGGATTATAATGAGCTGGAGTTTATAATGGAGATGGAGATTATAATGAGTTGGAACAACATTCCCAACCGCTCTGCGTTATTAAGGGCTGGATTGTATCTTCCTTCCTTTGTTTTATTCACTCTATACAACTGCTCATTTATAATTGCTAAATAAGGATATGAAAGTGCGACATTTGGCTGCAGTTGTTCACCATCGATTACTCTCACTTGGTCAAAGGCATGCTTGAGGGTTTCGTCTCGTGACTGCTCTAAAGGGAAATCCCCTTCTGGAAATCCATTGAGGATGGGAAGGGCTGCCGCCTCTCCACCCCAATGTCATCATGACGTGGAGCTGACGAAGATGGCCCCGGCTCCACCTCCCCTGCCAGAGCATCGCACATTTCACATGTCATCCCTTTTGTGCAGGACCCATCCACACATATTTCCTTTAATAAATTCCCAAATTCAGGCCAATTAGTCCTCAAAATCAGCAGATTTGAGAGGCGGGATATAACCTCAGCCTCCACTCCACTTTGTTCCCCGAAATTTGATCATAAGGGTCACCACGGGGTAATCATGAATATCTCCATGCACACACCTTTTAGCTGTGTCTAAAGCCTTTGATTACCGGAAGTGTCCCAGATCCCCGCAACTCCAGCAGACCAGCCCAGGCGCCACGCCCGCACCTGCACTGGTGGACACTTCCAGCTGAGGGGGAGAGTGGCGGGGCACTGCAGCTGCTGTGGGTTGCAGGACTCCTCACCTCTGTGGGGCAGGTATGGGCTCTGGGGAGAGAGCAGAATGAGAGGGAAGAGGGGAGAGGGAAGAGAACAGGGAAAACATAGAGGGAGGGGAGAGAGAGTGGGAGGGCTCTTGATGCCAAAATTGTCCTCCGCCAATTGAACTGCTTCCTCCAGCGATGCCGGGCGGTGACACTGGACCCATTTCTCCATCATTTCTGGTAATTGATGGATCAGCTGCTCCAGTGCCACCCGGTTGATAATTCCCTCGTCGGCGCTTGACACTTTGTTAGGTTCACAATAATCAACAGTGTACTTGTAAGGAAGGTATCAAATGAAAACTTACCACTGTGAAATGTCCTGCTCAAGTCGTGCTTGCGAAGGTGCTTCGGGTCGGTCAGCTTGTTCTTCCAAACTTCATTATCGGCAAGAGCTGGTATAGCAAAAACAGACGCCACTGTTACCATAGTTACACAAGTGTTTACAGCTGTTAAGGAAGCCTGAAACTCAGTTATGGTAAGGGACATTACATTTCCCACATGCAGTTGACCAATCACAACAGACTGAGCCAGCTGACCAATCAGAGCAGACTGGGCTTTTCGGAAAGGGGGGTTTTAAAGAGACAGCAGTTCATATGAATCAGAGTGTTTGAGCCAGATGATGAAGAGAGAGAAAAGCAATGTACAGTATGAGAAAAATAATGTGTTTTTTGATCATTAAAGCATATAAACAAATTCTAGTAGACCCCCAAAATAAAATCAGGAACCTGTAAATTAGCATAATATGGGCTCTTTAGACGTTGAGTGCAGGCATAACTCAGTGTACGTGTGTACATGTGTGTGGGTGTCAAGTCCATGTAAAATTTTAAAATGTCAACAGTCTTAGCCTGTGACAATATATATAATGTTTTAGAATTAGAATGCTATATTTATTTTAAAATAAATACCTCCTGAGTTTATGTTTTATTATGTATAATTCAAATATGCTCATACATTTTTAAGTATGGCTTAAGTGTCCAAATAATTTTGGGGTTGCTTCCAGAGACAAACTACTCACATAATGGGCAAACTTCAATGAAGTTGCATAAGGGAAAGTCCTAACGGTTCAACTTGAGTATTTGACTCCTGCTCACACATGTAGTCAGTGGCCCTGCGGTGAGCAGTGATTTCTTGCCATACGACAGAGCCACATGTGCGTACAGTGCCAGAGATGTGGGCAAAAATCATCCACTATTAATCCTGTAGAACTCTGACAGAGCAAGCAGTGACGCTGTTGAAACTGTCTGAGCGTTTATTGGAAAAGAGGCAGTATTTTCATCACTTAGAAGCAAAATAAATTAATTGAATCAACTGGAGCCATTATGGGAGCATTTCATAATGTCTCTCCACTTTGACGGAAAAGTGGGCCTTTTTAAACAGGGTTCCACCAAGCAATTAAATCTCCTCTGGCTCCAGCAGGCTGGACTCACACAGGCCTGCTGTTACTGTTTATCAGCATTTTCTCTCCCCCTCTTATCATCAAAGAGTCTGCACTTTAGTACAGAGAGGAGGAATATCTAGTAATAAGGTAACAGCGTAAAAGCTATCCACACTATATAATGCACTTACCGAGCTCTTGACCACACTAAACCTAGCTTAATCCGACTCCATAAAACTACACGCTAAATCATGCCCAATGGTCTCTTCCACTAACAACTCAATACTACATTAACCAGAATTCCTTGCACTGTGGCCTAGATTCATGTGTGCCATTGCAGGCACACAGGCCTCTGTTTGGCTCATTAGCACCTCAGTTGTCAGCCAGACCTTGTGCTGCTGCATACACATCCCTCCCTGATAACACTGACAGAATAGAATAATCATAACAGAAGAGGGGGAAAAACAGAGTGGGTCTCGCAGCCACAGTAATTACACTGCATTCATCTGAGGGGCTGAAAGAGAGAGTGTGTTTGTGTGAGAGAGAGAGAGAGAGAGAGAGAGAGAGAGAGAGCGCTAGAGACCATATGCAGGCCTGTACATCTGCACAACAAGAACCAATCACTTTTATTGAAATGCATCTCAATTTCCCTTTTTTAATACTGAGGGCTCCATTAAGAATTCACAGGAAGACACAATAAATGGAAGGGAGGGATGGTAGCACACAGCTGTCTGTGCTCTGTCTTCATTACCTTGCATCCCCCAGTGCTGCTCACCCTTTCCAGCCAACCAAATATCACCATAATGTCTCTGTTATGAAGGTTCAGATGCATAGAATCTTTGCATCTGAACCTCTGTTTTGTTCAGTACATGCACTGACCAGAAAATATTAGTCTATAGGAGCACTTTAAAAAGGAACACCTGGAGACCTGTCCCCATTGCTGTTTTTACACAGAAGTGTTAAACACCAAGCTATGATATTTTAGTGGGTGCAGATGGCATTGAGACCACATTATTCATATGCACTGGATATATTGCACTGGATTCAGGACTGCCTTCATGCTGGCTGGGGAGATGAATGGGCAGTAACCTAATCCTTGCTGGAAACTTTTCAAACTCCATGATTTTTGTCCGCGTTTTCTATGGCAACCCACTCATAACATAATTCCCACATCTACATCATAAATCTCCCCCAGCCTCTTAGGCCATAAGCACAGCTGAGTGGTAGGATTATATCTGAATTTGGTGATTGCCAGACATTGAGAGTTCTTGACAAAGTGACTTATAACAAGAAATACCAGCCTGACAAAATAATAGAGTTGTAAGTTAATGATTTAATTTTGCAAATTACATTTGGTGACCACACTGGGACTAAGCTGGTGAGGGACATGTTGGAGAGTTTTTGGAGATCTGGTGGTATAGGAAGGTACAATACTAAAAGTTTTTCTAAAAGTGATGAATTCACAAGGATAAGAAATTCATGGATGTTTTAATTATCTCCACCTTACTCATATTGATTCAACATGTAATCAATGTTCCATTGCTGCAGACTCAGCAATATCATAGGGCCAGAAATATACTTTATGCAAGTACTTAAGAAGGGCTTAGCCAACGCATTGCCAACACACAGTCCGGTTCAACATGCTTAATGTGCGATCTTGAATTACTGTGGCATTAAACAACCTTAGTAGTTAAAAGGGTGCAAGAGTTCCCCTCAAAGGTCTGTGCCTTAAAATTGGATGTGTTTTTATTCAGGTGAGTTGATATAAATATGTTGACTACACTTGTTCAGCAATATTCTCTTCAAACTGATCTTCCGCCATGACAGTAGGCTTGATAGAGAAAACTCGCTATAGAAGCAGGCAGTTGACGCTAATGTTCCCTATAGCGACAATTGCAGCAACACTGAGAATACATTGCATACTTGTGTGTTATGAATCGGGGTCTGAATTTATGTTACACATGATCTTAACCTTTTGATCTGAAGGCATATGCCTAAATATTTGAAACTGATATTGTGCACAAACATAAATTGTGGCTTCATATGAATTTCTTTACAAAATATTTTTGTTATGGATGAGTTAGACCTATCCGGTCCCAGGTGGATATCTCATGCTGTTTGAGAGAATGCCCAGAGTGTGCAGAGCTCTAATCTAGGCAAAGGATGGTTACTTTGAAGAAGCTACAATATTAGATAGTTGAAATTGGTTTAACATTTTGATCAATATATTATTCCCATACTCAAATTTGTGTTATTTTATAGGTTTGATGACTTTTACTTTTAAATTATTAGCCATTACTAATTCAACATGGCCACCACATAATTATCAGCCATCTCCATAGCTATATTACATCTTTTAGAAGCTATAATAGTTGTCTTTGCGCTCTTTCTTAATCTTCTCAAGATCTCAATCTTCACTATTTGTTCATTATATCAGTTAATAACATTCTGTCCCATATTCCCCTATGCCTGCATACAGATTCTGTCATCTCTCCCAATGAATGCATTGGAAACAAAAGATTGTGTTTATGAATGTGGAACTGATGTATTCATCATCTCGGAGGGAACTGATTTCACTCATGGTGCCTTTTCAGAATCCATTACAGTCATGTGTGATGACTTGTGGGAAGGGGAGTCTGAAAGACAGGTGATTATTCAATAACTAGAGTAAACAAACCACAGTAGACTCTGGTTGATGGCTGTCAGATATGGTGCTCTTACCTGTACATAGGTATACTGTATATTGATGTATTGAGATTTTAAGTATTATAAAGTGTTGTGATTTTCCTCTGGAAAAATTGCACCTATTAGTAATCTACTTGTATGCTGCCATTCTACCAGTTGATGTAATCATCTTGGGGAATGCAGGATCACAGATCCAATGGTATCACACTTTGTACAGTAAATCTCTCAATAATGGTCAAAATGTTAGGTTATGATGTGCTGAAGGAGGGATCGAAGATATGATTTGTCCAGCATAATGCACCTAATTCCCTCTAACATGATTTGAATAGATTCACATTGACATAAATTAAAGTATGAGGGTAAGAGAGGAACTATGCAGTATGTTTTTGAGTGCAAGTACTGCATTCAATGAAAATTAGCATGAGTTGAAGAAACCATGTCATCTTTAAACACAACCTCTTTTCTACAAAAACAATATCTTCAGAAAAACAAGTAAATTGTGAGGTAAAGGGAGCCACCAGATGAAATAAGTTGAAGGTATTTGGCAGAAGGATTGAGGGAACATTAATTGACTGAATTGAATCTATCAGAAGCAGTGTTAATTTCGTCAGACGAGACGAGACTAAATATGTTCGTCAACGACCTTTTTTTCCATGACTAAGACGAGACGATGACGAGACTGCACCAATGTCCAAAAACGCTGACTAAGACTAAATTAACATGCATTATTGTTGACGAAAAAAGACGAGACTAAAATGTTTGCATAAAATAAAAACTAAGATAAAATCTCTTCATTTTCGTATACAATCGTCTCTACTTTTTCATCATGAGATATAATATTCAGCTGTTACGCCTTCAAAATATTCCGATTGAGTTCGTGCTGTTGCTCTAATAACGGCTACAGGTCTCATACTCCTGTGGCTGCAACACGAAACTACATGGAGCAAGAACACAATCATAGACAGTGGCGAACACGTGACGAGCGCCGACAACATGCTAGGTAGAAGGAAGAGGCTCGATATTTGGTCGCATTTTAGGTACAATGATATTGACAAAAAGTCAGAATGTGACATAACTGACAGGAAGCACTGCGGATAAACAATACCGGGAAAAACACCACCAACCTTAAGCGACATCTAAAGGCTAACCACCCACACATTCAGGGAAGTTAACTTAAATATACGTCTCATAAGCTAATGCTGATTTTAGGCATCAACGCTGTAAATTAACCAGTTAGCTATGGTGTTGTGGCACATACATTATGCAGGTTATATATATTTTATGTAACTTATTTGCTTAATAAAATACTCTTCAGAACAAGTTCATCATTTGTGAATGTGTCTCTTAAATCAGAAAACCAGACACGTTTAACAAAGTGAATTCAACAAATCATTCAACAAGTGTATTTTGTCAGGTAATTATGACATTTAACCAAAATTTGAGATGTGTGAAACATTATTTGACTGAAATGGTTATCTCAGAATTAATCTCAGAAATAATTTATTTAAAAAAAGACTAAAATGTTTTGAAACTTGACTAAGATATATTGAGTTTTCTTTTGACTAAAACTAGACTAAAATGACGAGACTTTTAGTTGACTAAAACTTGACTAAGATACCTTAAATTCTCTTTTGACTAAAACTAGACTAAAATGACGAGACTTTTAGTCGACTAAAACTTGACTAACAAAAAAAGATATGTGAATGACTAAATATGACTAAAACTAACAAGGACATTTGGCACAAGACTAAGACTAAGACTAAATTAAAAATAGGTGACAACATTAACACTAATCAGAAGATTTTATGTCTCCACTCACTTAACCCTCCTATTATGTAACAAAAAAAAAAAAAAAAATAAGATTGGTACACCATTTTGGGTAGGGGTCAAATTGACCCAAATTGGTTTCAATGCAATTCACCAAAAATCACACTATGAAAAACAGAAGGTAAAATCAGAAAACATTTATTTTGGCTTGTCAGATACTGAAAAAATAATAATGAAAAACATGTGAACATACAAAATTTTAACTTTAACATTTTGTTTAATATTTTCTAATTTCTAAAAAATAGACATTTTGACATTGCTTTGTGCATCTAGGTACACCTGCATGAACTTTCTCAACAATAGCTGCAGCCGCTAGTGATCGAGGTTGGCGGGAGCACCTCTGGATCTTTACAGTGATGAGTGCTTTGCCAAGGTCCTCCAGGAAAAGCCAATGTTTGTACAATTTTCCCTAATTCCAATCTGTATTGATTTCCCTCCACAGAATGAAGGCATTGTATGTGGACACCAAAGGCCAATGGGCAGTGACTTTGTCCAGGTTGTTAACTCCTCCTTTGGAGGAATTATGGTCCAGGATGACTTCAGGCTTCTAGTCTTCTCTTGCACGCAAAGATGCATCTTTGTGCATTGTTTTCATAACAAGAACATTCTTGTTTTTCTTTGGGTAGTATGAAACAATAGCTGCATTTTCAGAAATAGCTCTTCCCCAAATATTCATAAGCTTTCTTCAGTTTAACACTAAGGCAGTAGGACATGAAGAAGTTGTCATGTTATGCAATGACCTTGCAGCCCTTCATTCATTTCAAGCACCACCCGCATACCCCGATTCTTCTAAAGTGCTTAACGTGGAGGCTCCCTGTGTAAACTTGCATGTTCCATGCATAGCTTATTTTTGCATCACTTGCTGTTCATATTTTATTGCCATATTTTGCTGGCTTGACCAGCATATACTGGCGAAATGGACAGCGCCCACTGAATTGAACAAGGTGTTCATCCACTGTTACATGAGGTTTAGGATTGGACAGGAGAGATAGAATGGCCACCCATTTATTCCACACATCCATAATTGCAGCTAGTTTGTTCTTCTCACATCAACTGGGTCTGGTATCATGGTTATCAAAGCGAATGACCCGAGAAATTATCTGGAATACTTTTAGAGACATTGTTGCCTGAAATATTGACCTTCCACACTCTTCATTCCATAGATTGGCAGTTGCTTCTCTAATTTGCCTGTATATCTCAGCTAAAATCAGCAATCCGAAGTAAGCATGCAAGTCAGTATAATCAAATGATTTCCAATTTTCACCAAACACACGGCTCCTTTCCAGATTAGTATCTATAATCTTCTCTATTGGATGAATAAAGAGTTCAAATGCTGACAGTATGTCGAGGACCAGTGAGAACCAGACATAACATAGATCAGGCTTGGGGGGTAATGGATTACTTGTAACGGTGTTAGGTAATCGGGATACAAACATTAGGTAACTGTAATCCATTACAATTACATAAAATCATTGTAATCAGATTATGGTTACATTTTCTAAAAATTGGGATAACTGTCAGGATTACAAGTTAAAAATTTTTGAAAAAAGAAATAGTGAATTTTCCTGACATAAATTGATACAGACAGCTGTTTTTTTTTAGTGAGAGATGGTTTAGATGCATGTTCTCTTCAGGTTCGCTCTCATAACTCGATAACTTGAGTCAGGAGCACCTCCTACTCTTGTATGCAAAAATAACCCGTCAGCACTCTGCTCTCGAGGCAAAGGGTTTCTTCATTGTGATGGCCATGGAAGAACATGCATTATTTTCTTGGAAATATTAATATTATTCGCTCTTCAAAAGAGAAAAGTGAAACAACATTAAAGTTCATTAGAATTTATGCCTTCCAGCTGTGAAGATGCTCTCATTATCCAAGGACTTGAGAATTTGATGGTAATAAGAGCTACAAAGAATTCACATTAGCTAGGTTATCTAAAATTAGTTCATATTAAAATGCGTTCAAATGAGTTAACCTTAGTGCTCAAAGAAATCCGTAGGCCTCATCATTTGACGGGAGCAGGAATAGCTGCAAACACCGACACAATTTGTGCATCAGTAGCTATGTTTCCGTCAACACTTTTTTATGCGCATTTTAGAATACTGCATAAAACCTGCTGGGTGGAAACACCAAGATGCGAATGAAATCTCCAAAATGAGCATGGAAAACGTATACGCTCACTTGAGGTGGATACGTTTTATATTTAATAAGAAGAAATGCGCATAAACTATGATGGAAACACATTTACCAAATGAACTCCTATTGAATTTAACAGGAATACATGATGCAAATAAAAAAATCATGTGACTGTATAATTCATTCATTACTGTACAAACCAGCAGACCAATCATCGCAACTGAATTGTTGCCCTGGTCATTCTCAAATACCGGTGTCCTAAAAATCCAAAGCCTGCATAGAGTTTACAGAGCAAAAATGTTAAACATAAACTTGCACTTTTTCCAAAGCAGGTTTATTGATATGTTTAAAGAATATATTATAGATCCACACCGCACAGACATGATGGAGGAATGCACACACACATAGTGCTCCCAGAACTGTTATTTCCAGTCATGAAACAAGTTATTAAAGTGTTTTGTCTGCATGTCCCAAACCGCAAGTATTTTATTAATAAAAAACACTGTCGCTACAATTTCCCCAGAAGTGACGATTTTGGTCTTTTGAATGCAAGAGATGAAAACGGCTTTATCCACACATTGTTTCTGCTATTCTGATATTCAGATTTAAAAAATTAAAGAAATGAAATTCGCAACTTGGATGGAAACATAGTAAGGAACGGAGTAGAAATCCCCTGGTTTGCATGGTTTTAAATGCGAACTGTACTATATTAGCCAGGACATCCTGTATGTTGTTTCGCTCCATATTGAAGCTAAAAAAAAATGGCCTCTTCCCCCAGGTGAACGGTACTTAAACTTCATCATTTAAGGAAAAAGTTTTGAATACAATAACAATACAAAAATCATCTGAAATATATCCCGGGAAAACCTGCAATGACTTTCTCTCATTTTTCATCTCTCTTTATTAACAAATCCAGATGGTACTCATAAATATCAAATTAATTGAATTAAGTTCTTAGGAAAGAAAGTTCAATGAAGAATTTATCTGATTTTGATCAATTATTGTTGAAAACTGTTCAAATATCTGGGTGAGGGAGACATTCTTGCAAATGTAACATGTTTAACACTTGACTAATTGAAAAGACACTAAAAGTTTAAATCTGTTTTGATCTATTCTAAAACTAGATGTTGTTTTCTTTTTGGAATCAAAACTTTTTTCCACTTTATAATCCTCCTTTAACATAAATATAAACATAGAAATCAGACATAAACTGTTCGCTGGTGATGTTTGACTCTGGATCATGAACAAGCAGACACTCTCCAGCATTTAAGTATGACAATAATAATGATGATAATAACGTGCGATCTACCAAGTGAATACAGTCTGAAGTTAATGAATAGTGCAAATTACAATTGCCTGTACACACTAACTGCAAAACATGTTAGAATTACACTTTGCAGTGTTTCTGAATCTGAGGTTTATCCTGTCGGATTTAGTTTAATGTTAACCAAGACATAATTCAGTGCATCTGTTCTGATTATATTTGCTTTATGAGAAATTTTCTTTTTCTGTAGTAGACAGAGAACTAACCTAATTTCTTTACATTAACAGCTCATTTTCTGTTTTCTTGATAGGGTGTAGTGTACATGTTTCTTTTCCTTAGATATAATAACAACAACAATAATATTCATAACATTATTCAAATAAATTCTGTTTGCATTCCAGGCATGATTTAAAGTTTTAGAGATCATATTGATTTTATCTTGACTTTATTTACATATTTGCGCTTGTGGTAATCCAAAAGTAATTAAAAGTAATCTGATTATATTTTTCTGTAAGTAATCAGTAATATGTAACATTTTACATAAAAAAGCAACCCTCCCAACCCTGACAAAGGTACATCAAAGACATTTTTTTTATTTTGTGTCTAGGCAGCTTACTTTGAACAGAAAAAGAATGCTGGTCAAATTGACCAGCAAACATCATTGTAGTATACAAATGTTGTACAGCCTTTCTAAAACACACCTGCGTGTCTACAAGTTGCATGCACTTTCATGACTCTAAATTTCATTTATTATTCTAATAAAATTATAAGAATAAAAAATTGTTTAACCAGTGTTTCAGACAACTCAAATATGTAAAATGGGATTAATTGAACCTAATATAATTTAATCTTATCCATGCATAATTTTATCAATAGTCAAATTCAAATAACTACTCCATTACATACAGTATTCCCTATAAAGTTCTCAACATGTAGTCAAGAACAAGCCAGGATTTCATGCAAGCTCTTCTTGCTTCTACCAAAAAGTGTAACTTTAACAATATTCTGAGATGTATACTATAACCAATGTTTTCAGCACAATTGCAGTCTAGACATTGGTATGTTGAGTGATATGCAATAAATATGAGAGGAAAAGGAAATGGCTGCTGTGTTGATTAGGGATGAGAATTGTAAGGAATGTATTAATACTGATTTTGTTTCCTTAAAGGTTTCATTAATTAGATTTTTTAGTACTTTTGAAGAAGAAATATTTTGAAATGAGACATTCCATTCTTACTGGATTTCATGACTTCAGCAGTCTGTTGCAAAGTGATGAGATCTTTTCAGATTTTAATAGAATAGATTTTTGCAAATGGTGTGCTTCCATAGCCTTTTTAATTAAGATATTATATAATTTTGTAACAAGGTTAAAAGGGAAAGGAGGACCAGCCGGCGAGAACCGGCTTGACAATATAACTAATGTTTGAATATGTAATTGAACCAAAAAAGACAAACACACACAGGTGTTGGAAAGCTGTCCGTAACTCTTTCTCTGTCACACTGACATCTCCGGTCGGCCTCATCCCTCTCAGGCTTAATCAGCCTAATTAGGGGCTGGGTGTGCGGAATCACGATTCGGCCCCGCCCTCCACCCTGCCAGAAATTTGATTCATTTTTTATTTTTTATAAAATACCACTAATTACAACAATCTCAATATGTATATTTTACTACACATTGCAATTTGAATGATACATTTATTACTCTGATTTAGTTATTTAAATCTCACTAGTCTGACATTACGAAATTGATGACTTCCTGTTTGGTACATTTTTTATTCACTAGAAAGAAATGGCACATTAGAATAATTCATAAAGAAATTTAGCTCCACTGGTCATACTCTATGTTTTGTGCTGTGTTTTAGTATGATGTTCCATCCACATAGACAGAAGAATTCTAGTTCTAGAACTGTTAACGAATGTCATGAAAATCAATCAGTTGGCTGTCCATTTAAAAATATAGAACTGGTTATGTATAAAGGCCTGTTCACACCAAATCCGTGACGATTTTGCAAGACGAACCTCTGACTGAATGTCTATTCAAACAGAGTCAGTAAAAACATGAAAAGGAAAACTAATTCATCCCTTTACATCACAGTGTACTGTCTGCACCCTTCAGCTGTTAGCAATTATTACAGTATGTTGAGTGCTGTTAAAGCATTTATTTACCTAATTCGGCATAACATCTTTATGTTATTTTCATGGTGTTGATGCATTTAGAAGACTATATGATCTGTGTTTTTTATACGAGTGAGATAAGTAAAGAGCGCCACTGCATAAATATATGTCATATTATATTTGCACATGTATTTATGTACGAGTATCTTCCAAACGGACTCCAGAACCCAACTTCTCTTTTTATAATGCTTGGATAATATAACACAAGGTCAAGTGATATAAATGCACGTTGAATAATGGGGTCATGACATGAGGAATACAATTTTTCTTGATCTTTTGACAAATATGATGTCATCGTACTATAAAAAATATTGTAAGTTTCCGAACTGAAAACCTTCTTCCTTGATAGAAAAAGACCATTTATTTAAACAAAGCTTCAACAACGGCTCATTTGGAATTTGTGGAACTTGTGACGTCACAAGGACCAAATACATCTGCATATGCAACACCTGTTTTTCCATCATTGCACCCTTGGCCCCCACCCAGTGGTGCTCAGAATCAGTCACACAAGTGAAGAGAAGAGAGATTGGGCCTGTCATGGGAGATTCATCCTATGTGGACTTACACAGGACACCTTCATGTGCCTGTCTGGATTGAAGTGCTTTTCTAAATTTCTACAGACATCTTTGACCACTTGATACATATCTCAGGCTAGTCTAGTTACAACTCTGAAGAGGAGAAGCCTTCTTAGCCCTTTTCCACTGAAATTGCGATGGTTCACGTGCTGAGCCCGTGCTCCGCTGGTTCACGGCCGGGGCAATCAAGATCCTATCATAAACTGGCCATGCTTTTCCACTGACCTGAGAGCCAAATGGTGATGTAACGGGTTATTGTCTATGTGGTAGTTTCACATGACTACCTCAAACATAAACAAACATGCCGCATAACAGTGTGTTTGAATACAGCTTTTACTCTTGTTTTTGAGTACATAGCTAAACATACAAATGAAGGCAATCCATTTATTACATTGCTCAACAATATTGTCAGAGACAACATCTATGCTAAAGACATCAGGCAATGTAATGTAAACATTATATTGTATGAACTATGGCTTAACTTGCTAAGTTATGTGAACTGATTCAGTGGAATGATTATTTACATTGGTGTAGCAGATGTTTGCATTTGTATTTTTGCCATAGCATATAATATTATTGATTGAGAATCCCACAGTTTTACTTAACAGATAACCCGACCTTCCAAACATAGCTTGGAGTAGCTGGTCAAAAATCTCCTTACAGAACAAAACAATGCACAAAATAAGATGACAACAGTGTAAGAAAAGATAGCAAATATGGTAAGTATAACAACTTACTGAGAACAGCTGCAGTGGACACAGGCAATTCACTGTTCATCACAAGCGTCACTAGTTGAATTCAATGCCCCAGTTAGTTTGCAGGCTGACCGGTGTTTGGACCGGAGTCCAAAACATTGTTGCTCCGTCCACTGTTACTTTTGTTTATGTCCTTCTTATGGTCCCTGTACTCCCTTAAGTGTTTTTCAATTTGTTTATGATTTGTTCAATTGTCCGATTGAATGTGGCGTGCATCATTTCGCATCATTTCATGCTGTATCTTCATTCTCATAGAGTATTTATTTCCTTTGCAATCTCTCTAGTTTATCTCGGATCTTCGTAAATATCATATCGCAAGTAGAGCACTTGTTTTGTCGTGTTACCTGAATACTTATTGTTATAGAGTGAAGAAGTACTCCTTGCTGCAGATGGTAGCTAATGTTGTTGTTTTGGTCGTTACCATACTGACGAAACATTTTATTATTATTATTATTATTATTATTATTATTATTATATATGCATTGTTGCTGTGTTGTTTGTGCACTGGAAGCTTCTGTCACCAAGACAAATTCCTTGTATGTGTAAGCATACTTGGCAATAAAGCTCATTCTGATGTTGACTATCCCACTCTCCCACCCCTGATGTAATCTGTTCCTGCCTTGATACCAGGTGCAGAACCAGGTTTTCGGTCCCGGAACAGCCTTTTCTGTAGTGGAAATGAGCGGAAAAGTTCGAGAATTCTCACTGTCCCAGGAACCTGCTCCCCAACCATGTTCGTGGAAAAGGGCTATCTGTCATTCAGCTGATCAAAAACTTGTCATGGATGTGTTCTTTCGCCCATCAGTGCTATTTTGAGTTGTTGGTGTATGGAAACACAAAGGAATTATACTGGAAACTGAATGTGGATCTGTCTTCTGCGTATTTTATAGTGGATTGTATGTTTGGCTCATAATGTACATTATAATTCAAGCTTTGCAAAGGAAATGTTATTGAAGGAAGGGGCAGTTTAAACACTTGGACATGATCGCAGAAACCGTGAGGAAATAGTTTCATGAATATTTAATATGTTATGACTGTGTGAGTTTATGACACCGTGTCCACACCGGGCGTGTTCACACAAACTTTCACAACACTGATAATATTAGTGCCTGTGTCAACCTGTTTACAGAAAGGAAATAGTGTTTCAGTGTAGAACAAATTAAGTTCATTCTCTAAATTTTAATCTACGCACAACAATTTATAGATTGTGTCTTATGTTGTGTTTAATTTATTGATTACAGCCACTGATTTGTTTATGGGCTGTAAGGATATAGCTCCAAGTAAATAAATTAACCAACAGCTATTAAGTATTTTTATTATATTCTCCTGTTTTAACTTGTGAAGATTTAAATTTGTCACTGTATCTGTGGTGGCATAATAAAGTTTCTGTTGTGAATGATCATCTTGTGTCATTCCTTAATCTCTTGATCATTTTGTGAACAACTTCAAATAGGCTTTGTTACATGCATTATCACAAAGGGAAATCTTAGGGTTTTTTTCTTTAGGTGAGCTTCCCTCCCTCCAGGACATATATACCAGGCGGTGTGTGAAAAAATCTTGGAGGATAATCAGAGACTCCAGCCACCCGAGCCATGGGCTGCTCTCACTGCTACCCATCTGGCAGGCGGTATCACAGCATCAGGACCTGCACCAGCCGACTACATGACAGCTTCTTCCCCCAAGCAATCAGACTTTTGAACACTTGATCAGTTGGCTGTCCATTAGCACTGCACTTTATTAATCTTTCACTGGACTGTCATAAATTATATTCTCTTTACAATACAACCTACTATATTTTTTTAATACACTTTATATACTTTTTTATTGTATGTATATTCTATATTATGTGTATTTGTATTCTATCTTGTGTGTATTGTTTACTGTACATTGTATATTATTATTGTGTTGTGTAATTATGTGTACATTAGATATGTAAATTGTGTTGTGTAAATCTGATGTTTATTGTAAATTGGTATATGTCTCATCACTGTCATGACTGCTTTGTTGCTTGGAACTGCACACAAGACTTTCACCCACTGCTACATTGTGCATATGGTCGTGTGACAATAAAGTGATTTGATTGATTCGATTTGAGTATATTTCCTTCTAAAAGAGCTCGCGCAAATGCCTAGCATCTTTTTAAAGATTTTTGTGGCCGTTATCTCTCCCCTCCAGACAGCCATGAAATCTCCAACACGCCGAGGCAACTTTCGTGGAAGGGCAGGTTTAATGTGTCGTTCGCAGCTCATGACGAGGATGAGCTTTCGGACACAGCATAGGAGGGTGGAGGCGGACGAAACTTCTAAGCTGTGGTAGAGCACATAATGAGGCGGATGCTGAGATGGCAGCCGTGCTTGCCCGGTCAGCTACGAACATCGGACTAAAGGGGAACCCTCCACCCTGCCATGAGCGGTCGTGGCTGGATGATTGGTTTCTGGACTCAGAGCATGTCTCACGGCCGCGCCCTGCCATGGTGCCTTTCTTCCCGGAAGTGTACGAGGAGCTAATGATGTCGTGGAAGGCATCTTTTTCTTCCTGTACACGCTTTACGGGCTCGTCCACTCTTACTACCCTTGACGGTGGAGCGGCTAAGGTATGTGTCGAGCTTCCTCAGGTAGAGTGTGCTGTAGTTGTACATTTATGCCCACAGGGCGCAGACAAATGGCGCGACCGACCAAAGCTCCCTTCCAAGGCCTGTAAGTTCTCTACCTCTTTAATGATGGTTTACAAGGCCGTGGGTCAGGCCGCTTGATGCAACCGACCCCGCCTTACGTGCGACGAAGATCGGACGATGTCCACTCTTGTGGTCCAAGAGTGGCACCTGTGGCTCAACCTTGCAGAGATGTGTGACGCAGAGAAAGTCTGCTTTCTCGATGCGCCAATCTCCCAAGGGGGGCTTTTTGGCAACACCATAGAGGATTTCGCCAATCAGTTTTCGACAGTGAGGAAGCAGACCAAGGTGATTAAGCACATCCTGCCAGGGTGCGACTCAGCCGCCAAAGTGCACGTCTGCTTCTCCTTGGTGCAGCTGTCGCGGAGGCTGGAGGCCTTGTTAGGCCTCTCCAGCCCCTCTTGGTGGCTCATCGGGACAATTCGGCTGCTCGATCCAGTTCCCCAGTCACCCGCCCGGGTTCAGTGGCATCCTCTCCACTATGGAGAAAGGAGCGATAGAGCCCATCCCCGCAGCCGAGATGTACAAGGGCTTTTACAGCCCTTATTTTCCAAGGTCACAAAGGCTGCCCTGGCCCCACTAAGGGAAAAGGTTATACGCTTTCTCAATTATCTTGAAGACTGTCTAATCCTTGCTCACTTGCAAGATCTATGGTGTGCACTTCGACTGACTCGGCTTCAGGTCAACTGGGAGAAGAGCAAGCTCTCCCCTGTGCAGAGCATCTCTTTTCTCTGTATGGAGTTGGACTTGGTCACTCTCAAACATGTCTTATGACCGAAAGTACTCAGTCGGTACTGACCTGCCTGAAGACCTTCAGAAGGCAGAAGGTAGCGGTGCCAGTGAAACAATTTCAGAGGCTCCTGGGGCATATGGAGTCCTCAGCTGTGGTTTACACCCTCAGGTTGATGCATATAAGACTACTTCAGCACTGGCTACAGACTCAAGTCCTGATGTGGGCATGTTGCCACGGCACCCAGCGTGTGACCATCATGGCACAGTGTCGTCAGACCTTCAGCCCTTGGTCAGGCCTGGCATTTCTATGGGCAGGTGTTCCCTTAGAGCAGGTCTCAAGGCACATCGTTGTCATGACAGACACCTTGAACTTGGACTGTGGCACCGTGTGCAATGGGCAGGCAGTGTCAGGGCTCTGGAGAGGGCCCTGACTCCAATAGCACATCAACTGCTTAGAGTTGCTGGCGGTATTGCTGGCCCTGAGGAGGCTTCAGAAGTTGATTCAGGGCAAGCATGTTTTGGTCCTGGACGACAACACAGCCACCGTAGCGTACATATACTGCCAAGGACACGCTTTCATGGCAAGTAACGCTCCGTGGGGAGAGGAGACTCCACCCCACGTAGTCCAGTTTGATGTCAATGATACATATTGCTCCATTAAGGAATGATCATTCACAACAGAAACTTTATTATGCCACCACAGATACAGTTGTAAACAGATACAGTGATACATTTAAAGCTTCACAAAATAAAATAGAGGAATATGACAATTTATATATAATTAATTAATATAATATATATTTATATAATAAATAATGTATTTATTTACTTGGAGAAATCAATGGCTTAATCAATTTACCTAAGAAAATCAATGGCTGTAATCATTAAATGAAACACAACATACGACAATCTATAAATTGTTGTGCATAGATTAACATTTAGAGTATAAACATAACTTTGTTCGATGCTGAAACGTTATTTCCTCTCCGTAAACAGGTTGACACAGGTACTAATATTTTCAGAGTCGCTTTAACACAAACAGGAAACACATGAATATGCATGTATACTCTGCCCAGGTCAACCGAAAATCTAAGAAACCGAATATTTCAGAACACCAGAGTAGACAGGGTGTGAGTGTTAACTGTTGTGCTTGAGATGAACATTATAATATATTCAGATCAAATGTCTTGGATGTGCGTTATGTGTAAACCTGGACATTTAGTTTTATAATGTTGTTTTTATGTTTTAGAGTATTTATTTCTTGTTTAATGTTAATAATATAATGTACGATGCATTATATACATATAGTATAAGCTGTTGAATTCATGGTGAACAACTACATTACCCACAATGCCAAAGAGTGTTACCACAGAAACAGGAGACTTCCGTTGAGCATTGACTGCTCTTAGTGGAGGATCTCTTCGGAAATCTGGTTAAGTCGAATGTGCCGCTTGATTTTCAAAGGATTACGAATGGACCCAACATGGAAGAAATGCTAAAGTTGCAAATAAAGGACTAAACTTGACATTTTTTTGAAGGAAACATGAGTTGATTTCTCTCCTGCAAAAATTATTTGTCAGTTTTCTCATTATTGTGTATGTTGCTAAAGATTTTAATTGTTTTATTACTTTTCTGCACAGTGCTGAAAATTCTGCACAAGCAACAGGCAGCTCTGCCTCAACCCGGGCCCAGCTCTCAGCCCCAGCATCGAGCACCTCGCAGGCGGCGCATGCCCCCCGTCTCCAGGACTTCTTCTAGGACCCATAAGGCTCCTAAGCACTCCTGAGACGGAAGACCCATGGAGTCAGATGTTCGCTCCGTAGCTAGTACCAAGACCACTCCGTTCCCCAGTGGAGGGCTTGCAGGGAAATCCTTGTTTTTCCACACTGTTAATAAGAGAGCAATTTCCCCACTTCCTGGGTCATCCAGCCGGTGTGTGCCATTCTCACGGTGCCCCGGCTCCAAAATCCTTCAGTCCCGGCTCCCCGGACGCAGTCACCTCGCCTCCGGACCTGCAACTGCGAGTTCTCAAACGGGCTTTGTACAAACTCCCGTTCAAAATGCTCAGAGGCGGATTCTAACCTGCGTTCAACAGCTACATTGGTTCACGGTGGAAGACCTGAAGGATGTGTATTCCCACATTTCCCACATCCATCTTGCCTCGACACCGGCCCTTCCTACGGTT